>JANPWX010000078.1:5124441-5282948 GCA_024734555.1 Trochalopteron elliotii | reverse complement strand
AATCTGGATTTTCTGGTTCAGACTTGTTTATTGTTAGGATAGCTTTGTTTTTCTTCCTATTTCTCTTTGAGTTGAAGAAGTAGAAGTCAGTAACACAACCTGTTCTCAAACCAGCTCCTCAGTGGAGCACTGCATAGTAAGATTGAACAACTTAAATTCTCAATTCTATTTAAAAAATATCCCAGAGTTATTTTAACTGTTATTATTTTTGTTTTTCACTGTAATTTGTTATAGATCAACTTTGCATATATGTAAGATGATGTTTTTAACCCAAAAGGCGGATATTATACAAGCGGACATTATTACAAAATGACGCAGCACAACATTTGGCATAAGCTCAAAAAGCTGCTACAATTGAAAGGAAGTTAATTCTGCACCATGCTACAAATCCTTTACAACTGAGTGGGCAGCTGCAAAATCATGGATTTTTTTGGCTAATTCATCAATACTACCTTTTGAGAAAACTGCATCTTTTCAATCTGGACAATTTTGCGTTATGTGTAAGTGGGCTTTGCAGCAGCTGAGGGATGAGGAGGATTGCCATGACTTTTCTCCTTGCACAATGTACACAATTAATAATTGGTAAATGACATCACTACTTCACCCACTGGCAAATTTCAGCACTGAAATTTTGGACACTAGGGAGTGACAGGTCATTTAGGCTGCATAGTAGAATAAGAGATTTGAAAGATCAAGAAGAATAGTTAATCTAGGCATTCAGTTTAGAAAGTTTGTACATTCTAAGGAAAACTGGAGATTGTAACACACATAATTGTCCATGATATTTGTAAAAAAGAGAAAACATAACAGTCGCTTACAAGCATATTACATGTCTTAGAATGTGAAGGTACTCCTATTTTTATCTTTAAACAATATTAAATATGTGTCTTATGTTTCATTCTTTCATTCTTCATTTTGCCATGATGAGAACCAACTTTGTATTTCAAGTAGATGAGGATACAGATTTTCCCTTTAAGGGCAAAAGGAAGCAGTTTGTGATCATCACATTATCTGTGAGAACTTTAAGCATTCCATGACAAAAGAGTTGCCATCACTGTCGAGATTATTCAGTCAGCAAAATATAAGAGTATTTCCCACCTCAAATGAAGACCTATTACAAATTTCTGCCGAACAGAAATTGCAATATGAAGAACACTTTCTTCCTTGACATGTAGAACTGGATATTGAAATAGAGAGAAAAATATTTTTTCAGAGGAGAATTTAAGATTTAATAGAGTCATCCACAAGTCAGTTTGTGCTTATTGTTATTGTTAAAGGCAAGTGGACATGCTTTGTTTTAATTTCTGTTGCATTTGCTGAGCAGTTTGACCGACATTTTTTGGTTTAGTATGTGCTGTACGTATGTGCATGCATACAAGTACATTTACTGGTGTGGAAGATGATTGGTAATAATTATAACTTTGATGATATATTTTTTATTTAAAAATTCTGAAAGTTTCATGGCACATATATGACTTTTTTTATAACAAAACACAAAAATTTTTGTTGTGGTTTAGATTTGTTAAATTTTTCTTCCATAATTTAGACTTTATGGATGTCACAATGCTTCTAAACGTTTTGTGTTTCTGCTAAACCTCCTCATGAGTTTGACATCAAGGGGTGAACAAAGACAACATTCTACAGGATTTCTGATGCCTGCCCCTGAAGCTGTGGGTGGTAGTAGTAGTAGCCTATATAGTAATATGCTGTTTGTATTTTTTTTTGTTTCATTTTTCTTTTCTCATCTACTAATTTTCTCACTGCTTTATAGCTACCCGCATATGAAAAAAAATTACCATAATGGTTTCTGCCCCCTAGCCTGCTAGCCAAAAACATAGGGTGTAAGATAAATTTACTGTTTAATTATAAATTCAGATTTGAATCAGAAAGGATGTTTACTTTGAAATCACTGAAAGATTTCCTCTTTGGAATTGCTGAGTTTTTAGCTTATGGCTTGAATACTTTCAGTTGGGGAACCAGAAACTCTCTGGATGGATCTGTTTCAGTGACTTTGGATTAGTGAAAATATATATATGAAACACACAATTTGAACGGAATACTAAGCATCTTTTGTGCTTCAGATTCAATTAGCAGCTCAACATCTTCATAAAGATACATGAGACTGTTCAACTTTAATGAACTTTTATTTTTATTAAGGCACAGACATGGGAGGGTTGTGTGGGCATGTGAATCCAAACATACAGTGTGCTAATTACACAATATTAATTTTATTTTATAAAGTAGTGATCCTATTATTTCTCTCTATTGTTCACTGTCACTTTGGCATTTGTAAGGTGGTCATTTTGTCAACATTATTAGGTTTTGATCATTTTTTTCAGTATATGAATTGGCATGTAGAATCAAGGAGGAGTAAACAATCTCAAGTATTTTAAACTGCATTTAAGATTTATTTGGATGAAATTCAACCTAAACACGCTTTGTGCCAGCATTGAAATAGAAGATTTAAAAAGAAAGCTAAAAAAAGTGAGCTACAATTTACAGTCTGAAGTGCACTCATGCATACTGCCTTTGTCAACTTTTTAGTATAAATGGAGAAATACTTTTGTAACTGCTTCATAAATAAAACTTACAATAAGGTTTTTAATGTACCTATCTCTCTAGAGGCAACCTTTTCATTCTGCATAGAATTTTATTTCAGTACTGCATCAGTTTGAATTCTGCTTAAGTGTCAGCTTACTCATATTGTCTTTATGAAAATGAATAATAGTGTCTAAGTAAAGAGAAAAAAAGTTGTAAATGCCTCACCCAAAGGCTTTTCCCTCTCTCATTATCAGCAACCTTTGGGGAAGTATAGCTGCTTTCTGTAAGTGATATAAATGACAATATACTTTGTGAAAATTACTTTGCCATTCATAGCAAAATACTGCAAACTGTTTCACATTGGGTTTGGGTTTTTTTGCATAAACTATATATGCAACCAGTAGATTGCAATTCTGTTCCATGTTCAGGGACTTCAGCTAAGACACAAAATGTGTGGGGTGGCTGAATTATCATGATGATGACTACAATGTGTTGGGTGGTTGATGATCATAACTACAATCTGAACAATAAAAAATCAAGTATAATTTTGTTTGCATGAACACAGCACTGTAGTTTTAATTTTGATTTCTTAGAATTTTCAGTTACTCCTTTTATTGTTTGCTCTTGGTATGTTGTTTCTTTCTTTATGGAATCAGAACTGTCAGCATTTACTGAAGACTGGTTATCCAGGACTCATTTTCACCTAAGACATTCTACAACACCTAGATGCATTCCTTCTACCTGAAGCATCTTTCCTATGAGTAAAAGCACATATATCCTTCACAAGAAAATGCATGTTATAGCTTCAGGCATGGAATAACTAATTTTATGCCAACTAAAATTGTAAGAAGCTTGGTTGATAATGTGATTCAAATTCCTGCACAAAATAAGGCAAATTTCTATCTCAGATCTGACTTTAGTTTGATCAGGTTATTGAAGGTTTTGTGTGGTGGAGGTCTGAATATCCCCAAGGATGGAGTTTTCATAGCTGTGGGCAAGCCTAAACCTCCTGCCAAGCTTTCCTCTGTATCTTCTTTTTTGTTACCCATCAGATTGCTGAAGACAGCGATTCAAAACTCTCCTTTTGCCCTCTCTTAAATCTGAACAAATCCAGTTCTCATTTTCTCTCAATACGTAGTGCTTCAGATCTCTTCTTATCCTGGAGACCCTCTTCTGGCCTTGCGACAACTTTCCTGTACAAGACAGCCCAAAACTGATGGAATAACACATCTTTAATCAGCTATAAATATTTTTGTTTTACTAAACATCACAAAACTGCATATAGAGCTGTATCAAAGAAGCATACATCTCATATTACCTCTTTTGAATTTTTTTCAGAACTCCCATCTGTACCACTTTTGTTCATTGTCTCAAGCTGCTAAATAAATACACTTTTTGCTCATGTTCACTACCAACTTATTAATAACGAAATATTAACCACTATGTTCTAGAACAATTTACTCAGTGTTTCATGACCTTTGCATCCATATCACCAACAATCTTGTCTAACCTGCCTGAGAAGAAACGTTTACAGCAATAAAATCTCCATTGGAAACCAAATAATTGGACAATAAATAAAAATAAAAATATCATGGCCTCTTTTCTAGGCTAAATGTCCTCACTTCTGCCCTGAAAGCCTCTCATATTTTGTTTATACTTCACTGAAATTATTTTTAATACCTCTTTGTAGGTTTGTGACTGTTTATGGATTTCAGATCTTCTATTGCAGATTCTCTGGATACTCACACTGACAGTAATTGTAATCACCTGGCTTTTCCACAGAATTTTTTTCACCAGGGGTCTGGAAAGGTTTTATTTGGTTTTTTTGCCTATTTGATTGAAATTAAAGCTGTGAGTGATAGAACATGTAGTGGTGGACAAGGAAAAAAAAGCATTCTAGTTCGATAATAAGCCGTAAAATAGTTTATCAAACTTTATGTGGGTCAATGAATATCCCCAAATAAAATTATTGCATATATATTTATATTTAAATTAGTTATTTTTTAATGTTAGAAACATAAAATATTATAAGTGTGAAGAACAAATCTAATTGGAAGACTTGTTGTAACTGAGTCCTAATATTCTACAGCAGGTGTAATATTCTTGTCAACTACTTAGAAGGCTGATCATTAAATTTCTTTTTATCAGCCTTCTTGTGTATGGCAGGCTCCATACACAAAATCAACTTTGTTACTGAGCAGTCTCTGAATGTGAATACAATGGATAAATTATCATTTTTCTGAAAAATACTGAGCTAACTTTGAAAACATGGTATTGTCCATACTTATTCTTCTGTTTTTTGTTATTTGGTTGAGGAGAAAATAACTTTTTTTCTAAACTGTATCTATACGTCTCAAGAAGTATTAATGATCCATGAGGTCTTGTGAGATAGGTGAGAGTTTTTTCAATCAGATTCAAGAGAGTTGCTGTTTTCCCTCTGGAACACAAACTTTGCAGTATTCTCTTCTGTTTTACTCTATGCTGTATGCTCTCTTCATGCACATGCACAGCACAACTCATTCCTTCAGCACCAAGAGTGAGGCAAGGCTTTTTGCTGTTATTTGGACCTTGGCACCATATTTACAAGATTAGTACAAGATGCATTTCTTGAGATGTAGTTGGGCTTATTTTCAGAAAAGTGGTAAATACCCCCAGCACAAATGGAAGTAAAGCATGTGCTGTGCAGTTACACACAACCACGGTCAAGAGTCATCTGTCACTGAATATGAGACCTAACATCACTCTCTAAACAGATGAGACATATGTTCTGTTCATATAATGTTCCAATACCTTTCCCCTTCTATATGTTCCCAATATCTTTTATCTTTGAACTTCAGAAAAGTTATTTTCTTTGTTCAAACTGTACTAAAACGCTACAGCTGTTATTTTACTATTCAGACTTTTAGTACTTTCTCTCTCTCTTCTGTACCCACACAAGCTACCCTAATTTCTGAGAGTTGTTAGTTATGAATCGAATAGGTTCTGAAAATCACCAACATGAATGAATGAAACTTAATTTATCTTTTCTGTGGGCAATGGAATGTGAAATTTTGCTTAATTACTTTCTACTTTCATTTATCTATCAAAGTCAGGCTAAACTACTAGGCAGGATAGAAGCCTTTCCTTACCTAGGCAGCCAAATATCTCTTTCACTTATGCATCAGCCATGTATAGTTCTTCAATATTCAAGGACCTTCAGTCACAGAACGACTACAAAACTGCAATAATATAAAACTGCACAAAGCAAAAAGCAATTATCTCTGCAAGATCAGAGCTATTTTGGCTGAGTTTGATTTCATTTTCCATATAGCCTGGTAAAATATAAGACTGAGTTACCTTGCTCCACAGACTTCTTCTGTGAAAGGTCCTTTTTCATGGAGATACACCTTAAAACCTGACTTTTTTGGAATGAAAAAAAAAAAAGCCATTGGAAGAAAAAGATAATGTTTAGATTTCAGATCTTTCCATCTGCGTCAGATTATTTTGTCTTTTCAGGTGTTCTGAAAAAAAGTGTTAATAAAAGTGTTTCATGAACCACTACATGCATTTTTTTATAAGATCACCATTCTTATTATGATGATAGGCATTTTAGGCTGTACATTTCTGTATCTCTAAATGCAGTGCACATTCTCTTCTGCCCAAGCTCTACGTGATTTATTTTTGCTTACACAAAAAGAAGGGCACCTTATATGAAAACTCCACTTTCCTGAGTACAGGGTACTGTAGGAGGAAAATATGCTATAACCATTAAAAACAATGAAGAAAAAAAAGCCTTTTCTTTCTGTAAGCTGAAAAATCTCGACTTGAGTAATGTAAGTAAAAAAAATGATGATCCAAATTATCATTTTCTTTCCATCCCGGGGAAAAAAAAACCAAAAGTTATCTGCAGTTATTATCAAATGAAATTAGAATCTGTTTTTTGTTTCTTACTGAGAGAGAATTCCATACTTCTCTGAGCTTTAGTCTGCATTGTACACTCACTTCTTAAATTTTTCAGTTCAGAAGAATCCTAAAGTACACCCCATTTACAACAAAAAACCAGGAAGACAGTATCAGAAACTTTAGTTTTGTGATGAAATGCAGCACACATAATTTAATGTTGACTTAATCCAAACCAAAATATTTTACGTGGTTTTTTGTATACCTGGAAAAATTCATTTAATTTATCTGATTTCCATGGGATATTTTAGATTTTAGAGAAATACATCCACTTCAGAAAACAAACCAAAACAGAAAAATACATGGGAAATTATTATTTACATCTAATGGGCAATTATGTTCAGAAATTTCTTGCAACAGAATAGAGCACTAAATGAAAATTTTGTTTATTAATTTATGTTGTTCCTGTTTTAAAAGTCAAGAAGGTTGCAGGAAACTACTGTTGTTCAGGCTTGCATCCGTGTCTAGAAAGATTATGGAGCAAGTTCTCCTAGAAGGTACTCCCCATACCAGGAAGGATATGGGAACTGACTGGCTCTGTGGGTGACTATATGTTTACCTTGACTCTAGCAACATTTCTGTAAGAGCTCTCCAATAGCACTATGGAAATCAAAGCGGTGAGACAAGAATAGGCTGAGTGAATTACAAGGCAGATTAAAAAATTCTTTATCCATTAGGCTTAATAGGCTAATGGAAAACACTTTGAAATTTAACTGGTGTCTAGTTACACTTGACATTCCACTTCAGATCATCAATAACAGGACAACACCATAATGGAGAGTGGTTCTTAATGGAAGGGAGAGTTTCCATTCAGAGGGATTTCAAAACACTGAAGGACTGAGTCACTGGAAACCAAGTAATTTTGACAGAAACAAATGTGAAGCCCTGTGCTCAGAAAGGAAGGGTCCTACACATCAGTGTGGCCTGGGAACTGCCCAGCTGTTTCACAGCCTTGCAGGCAGCTGCCCCTTCTTTGTGCAGGACATCGCTGACTTTCACAGAAACTTTCCACCAGGTCAGGTTGGTCATCTGTGAGCAGTACAGGTAGAGGTGGGGAGAAGACTAGGTATTGAAGAAGAACAGAGAAAGCATAACTTATGCCAAATGGATCATCTGAGTATTTAGTTTCTGAAGTAGGTGGAAAGAGCCAGTTACACAAGTACCACTCAGAGTGAGTGAGAATGTAAGGTCTGAGTGGATTTCACCTTTCCTATTGTGAGGTGTCTGGAATGTGATTTCCATACAAGTTACTTGTCTCAGTTAACACTGTGATCAATGAAGATTTAGCCAATACAGCTGGGGGGGATCATGAAAACTGATTCCACAGGAAATGGGGGAAACCTGTGCAGACTGTGACATTTTACAGTTTCAGTGTAATTATTATGTAATTGATCTCTCTTGCCTTTTCCACACTTTCCTCTGATCATACAGTGCTTCTTACCACTTATAATAAAACTCTTTCTGTGAGTGCTAGAAGTAAAAATATTAATTCTCCGTAAAAACAGAAATATATTTTTATAATAAATATATCCTTAAGAAGAATTTCCACTGACACTGCTTTATTAATAATAACACAGTAAATCAGGATTGTTCGCCTGACTTATATAGTGAGGATAACAATTGTCTGTAGTTTAGTTATAAGAGAATGAGCCATCTTTAGGTGTTTGCAATGCTGACACTTCTCTTTTCCAGAGATCTGATGCATAACTCTCAAGGCCCCATTGGCCAGTGTTCATAGATTAGCATGGCAAAGGCTGATACTCAGAAAGTCATGATTTTGTGCTAAATTTCGTAACTACTAAAGTGCAAGATGCTTATCCTCTTGTGGAGGACTGAGAAATTTGTCTCATTGCTCCTGGAAAACCGTGCACTCTTATATCTAAGAATATGAAGAAATCATCAAATTACTAGACTGGAGACAAATAGTCTCGTAAATAGGAATAATTACTTGATAAAGATGGTAATACTATCATCTGTAACAGATTATGTGACATATATAGCTCAGAATATTAGTTTTAATTAAAATGCAGACATTACTTAAACACCGGGGTTTTGTTATCTGTGCACATAATTTTTCAAAAATAATCCTCTGCTTCTATAAGTAACAGGAACTGTGGTAAATCTCATAGTCATTATTGTCTTGTTGTCTTGATGTAGAAATTGCTGAATTAAACTCTATGACCTCACTTACAAAGGCAATCTGTCTATCTGACTTTATGGCTATGTTTTCCAGATAAAAAGGTCAACATACCAAGTGAAAAATCTGTAATTTTTTCTACCTCTGCCAATTAATGTTCTCTGTACATATTTTCCTACAGTCAGTTATTACTCCGGGCTCAACCAACAAAGGTAAACTGATCTCTTAGAACCTCTTTCTTGACAGAGATTTACTAAATGAAAGGTCCATAACTCAGTTCATATCAACCAAAATGAGATAGGAGTGAAGCTTAGAGGACTGATAACCTCAATTAGGATGTCATGAGGAGGTGAAGTGAAATGGTAGCAGTGATATGTTCCTTAGCCTATGGAAAAGGGCACATGAAAAGAGAATAACACAAGTATACAGCTGCGAATATAATTTACTTAGGGTAAATTGTGTGAAAAGAGACACTGAGGCACAACATGAAATATGTTCCCTGCCACTTTAATCTCCAAATTTCAGTCATAGAGAATTAGGAAGTTTGCTGGGGATGTCCTGAGCTGGCTTATTTCTGACAAGCCTGTGACATCATCCATCTTTCTGCAGCAGAAGATCTGAGGTTCTCAGAGATCCTCAGAGATCTGAGGTACAACGTTCTTCACATATTGTATTCATAACAGACATGTTATTTGTTTGAAGCAAGAGTTAGGGTCAATGTAGTCTTGCTTCACTTACATAACAAGTTAGCTCTAAGGTTATTGTTGTATGCAAGCTGTTTTTCACAGTAAACTGAATTATACAATACTTATGGGGACTGAAGGGGAAAGTAATTTCCTTTTAAACTCCTGTTCATTTCCTGTGCAATTAGCAACACAAAATTAAAGCCTGACAGTGTGTACCACAGAAATAAAGGAGGATGTGCAGATTGGAAATTCCGACTGATCACATTAGAATCTGATTAGCTATTCATAGGGTAAACTAGGTATGCTTTTTTTCTGTTTTTAGTTTTCACCACATCAGCAAATTCATTGAACCTATGACAGGCAAGAGTTAAAATAGCAGAAGTTTGCCTGCTTTATTATTTTACAGTTATTGCTGATTTTAACTTCTAGTTGTTCATTTTTGAGCTCTGGATCATGAGGTTTTAAATAAAAATTATAAGGATTGTAATTAAGAACTAGTAGAAGCAAAGAAAATAAATGTTTTCTCCTATGAAAGACATGCTTGAAATATTATGGAGACAGCTGGAAAATTTATCAGTCTCTTTGATGTACTGATGATAAAAGCAATAATATACAATACAAAGTCAATTACTTGCTTATACAATTCTGAATGTCCCAAAACCATAATCAGAATTACAATTAGCCAGTTAGCACCTTCTCTCATATCCAATATTTTTATATTTGTCTTTGAGTGATCACTGAACAAACAAATGCACATTTTTGCATCTGTTCCTAAATTAACTGTTTTGATGTGAAAATACTAGCTGTGTCTAAATCCAATAGACAGTAGAATGAGAAGTAGAATTTTGCATGCCTAACTGAAAATTTACAGTTCTGCTAACTGCAGTGTATTGCTTCTTAATAATCTAAGTGTTGAACACTAGATTCCCTGGGCCTTACAACTTTTTAAGCATAATATTCAAGTTCTTGAATATTCTTCTTTGATTCATCAGAAGTTTCTTAACCTTATTGCAGGGTGTTTTTGCCTTTGTTTCTAGTTTAGCACTATGTATTGGATGCCAGATGCACCAGAGCTGCTCTCACTCCCCTGTGCAGCTGGAAAGGGGAAAAAAATGCAAGGAGGAATTCATGGGTTGAGACAAGGACTGAAAGAGATCACTCACCAAATATCATCCCAGGCAAACCAGACCAAAATTAGAGATATTAATTGAATTTATAAGTAACAAAATCAGAGCAGGATAATGAGAAATAAAATAAGATCTTAAAAACAACTTCTCCTCTGCCTCTCCCTCCCTCCCAGCTCTATCTCCTCCCCCTGCTGCAGCACAGGAAGATGGGGAATGGTGGTTATGGTCAGTTCATCACATTGTTTCTGCTGCTGCTCAGCGAGAAGAGCCCTTCTTCTGCTCCACTGTGGGCACCTGGAATAACTAGTATGTGTGGAAGCTGACAGAAAAGCTGTATTAACAAAAAAAGACTTTCAACATAGCACAGCGATCTGAAATATTTTCAGAATATTTCAACAGAATAACTAGAATGTTTGGAACCTTTTTATCCTGGAGCTCACTACTCTGACACACAAAAGTAGAAGTGAATTAAAGTATTCTGAAAACCTGTCAAAGTCTACACTTTGATATACAGACCTAATTTTCTTTAGGTATTTATTTGGATGCTGGGAGAATTAAAACTAAAATTTCTGGGAAAGAAAAATGTAATGTGTTCCTTTGTAAACAATATATAGTTTTATAATTCTAACCAAAGTGTCATTCATTTAAGAACAGCTTCAGTTGGAGGTAATGTATTGCAGAAGGAGTGAGACTTAAAAATATCAGATATGCAGAGACTACCTTTGGTGCCAGAGATCACAGAAAAAATTCATTAATTTCTTGAACAAGAATTAAAATAGATATTTTTATCTTCCCTCCCACAAGACAGAGGCAACACAGGAAATAATTTTTCTTAAATAATTTGTGATATCCACAGTTTCCACAGAAGATAAATAAGGTCCATATGAGGAAAAATCAGATTCACTTCAAGCTTCTTGCTATTCTCAACTCATGACTGAGATCAATGAGAAAATTTACAACAGTGTAATAACTAAAGTCTTTCCCTAATGTTTCCAAACAAAGTCCCCAAGACAAACTTTTCCCATGGTATATTAAACTTCCCACTATATTCAGTGTCCATCTCCTGAGACGTGAGTTTTGAACATATCATAATCCCTGAATGGGTGAAACTGGGTTGACCTCAGAGGGTCATCTTGTCCAACCCCCTCTGCTCCAGCAGGGTCATCCCAGAGCACAAAGCACAAGGTTGTGTCTCCTTACCCTTCATTTTCTTGCACAGATTTTATAACAGAGAAAAAAGTATAAAGACATTGGGGTTTATATCACTGGAGAGCTATAAGTCCAGCCTGTTTACTTCTGTGGAGGAACTTTGGAAGTGTATATGAAATTCTTAATTTTTAATTTGTGTTAAAACCCAGTAACTTTAAAAGATGAGTGAAGTCTCTGATCTTTGTAAAGAATGAATCATTAAAAAAGAGCCAGCGGCAAATACGGAAATAATGATTAAAATTACAGTTTCTGAAGGAGGTGTCAGTGGAGGAAATTACTCCGGACCTTTCTAGGGCATGTTATTTGAACAGGATTCCACAGAAATGACAATTTGAACTAGCAGAATTTAGAGTAAACAGTAAGGTTTGTTGGTGAATTTTAAAGGCAAAGCCAAAAGGTTATGAAATCAAGTATGTGTTATTTGACTGGTAAGCAGTACTGGGAATTTGTTTTCAGCTTTCCAAATTAGATGGAAATTTGATGTTATGCAAATGGGAAGGTATCATAAAAGTCAAAATCAAAGTGTGGTACATGAAATAAAAATTTCAAATGGAAATCAAGCCAAACACATACTGGCATGTGGAAATCCTTCAGTGATAGTCTATTTGCTACTAGACTGCATACAAAATTAAGGAATGTTGTATAGGTCTGAAGAATATGAAAAGCAATTATTTTAGCTCTGTAGCTTAAGTATTTTGGACTTTGTGATTTACAGGCAGCTGGATAACAAACTCTTGAGAAGAAAATCCATACTGCTTTGACAAGAGTAATCAAGGTATACATATAGGATTCTGATATTGAATAGTTACCAAATGTAAAATATAATATCTATAAATTCATTTTTATTCCTATATATAATGCTTTTTTATACAAATATAAGAGTGATAAAAGCATGAACTAAACACATAGGATGTATAACAGTGTTATAAGGAATTTTGAGATTATAGAAGATATAATTAGCCACTTAAAAACTCTAAATTAAGGAGGGACACTCGATATAGAAAAAGCTTGGTAAATATGTACAGAGAAATACGATAGAATATACTCTTTCAGATCAGCTGTGTGTTGCATTGTCATCAGTGCTGTATGTTTACATTTGCTCGGACAAAGTTATCCCCTCCAAGAGAATGATCTTTCAGCTACACAGCAAATTCCAAAGAATAGTTTCATACCTCCAGTGCTCTGCTTTTGCCTACCTGAGAACCTGGGCTGAGGGTGCTTGGGAGTTTTCCAGTGTACAAGTGTTGCTCAAGTTATGCTGAAGAATTTTATGGGGTGAAAATATCAAAAATAGTATAGTTTTACCCATTTTGACTATAGGGAAATCTTTCTGATGGAATTATTCCAAGAATTGTAAAAGCTTTTTTTGTCACAGGAAGAAAAACCTGGGAAAATTAACAAAGTATGTGGGTGACCAGAAACTGGAGCCTAGGACTAAGCTGAGTTCTAGTGAGATCAAGACATAAGAGGAGCTAAGGTATTTGGCAGTGTTCCATGACCCACTGCAATGATTGACACTGACTCCACTGCTCTTATAAAGCACCTCCTGAATAGAAGCTGTTATGACTCAAGGGTCATAAGACTTCAGTCACTTCATAACAGTGAATGAAAGCTGGTCATGGAGAAAATAATTTTTTCAAATTTTTTTTTTGTGTTCTGACATGATGCCAGTGGTCTCATTTATACAGTAAATATTACTGTAATATGTACAAAATAGAGGTAAAATTATTCTGGAATGCTTTATCAACCAGAATTGAAAAAAAAAAAAACAAAACC
The DNA here is from genome assembly GCA_024734555.1 of Trochalopteron elliotii. Lineage (NCBI taxonomy): Eukaryota > Metazoa > Chordata > Aves > Passeriformes > Leiothrichidae > Trochalopteron > Trochalopteron elliotii. The sequence goes on along the minus strand of JANPWX010000078.1, from coordinate 5,269,533 downwards.
TCAGGAAAAGACATCTCTAATTAATCTAAAGCTTTTTCAACTCTGAAAATATTTCTTATCAATGATTCATTATATATAAAAATGTTCAAGATTGGAAAATAAAACACTAGACAGATTTAAATATCTTTAGACAGAAATGTCCAAATGATTTAGTGATAATATTCTCATTTCTTGTGAGCCATTTAGAGTGAGAGTTGTGTACGACTACTCTGCACTTTTTTATAAGGAACTATATTGATTTAATCTACTTGGGGATGGAAAATAATTTTAGAAAACAATAACATCACATATTATCATTTGAATAAAAATTACTGACCTATTCAATACATGAATTAATCAGTCCAAAATTTCAGTGAGTTTCTTAGGTTTTCTTGAGATATGTACATATCAACAACAGATGAAGTGCCCTTAAATGATGCTTCACTGACACTTTGATTCTTATCTTCTGAAGATTTTCTGATCACAAAGAAAAATCTAAGCGGCAGGAACTTTATAAAACACCAACCACTGAAAGGTTTGAGGTCTGCAGACGTTGATAACCCTATAATTGTTGCCAAAAACTGCTACTAACAAATTTTTAGAGGCACTGAAAGTATGTTTTAGTGTGATGAGGAAGCAATACAGTTGGGAAGTTCAAGGGGATAGATGCTGATTACTGGTAAAGAGAAAAGAGAAAGAAATAGAAGGAAATTTTTTGAGGAAGTTAGAACAAGTTTATAACACTTCATCTGGGTACAGCACGTTGTGGTGGTGTAGCATGAAGGTGAAGGGTTTTTTTTCACTAAGGAAGTTATAGCATGGATTGACAGCTTGGCTGACGAGTAAGAGTGTTGTACATGCCTCTGGAGACCCAGTCTTAAATCAAAGGTCCCAGATGACTCAGCTCCTTTTTCTTTTTACGGCTGGCAAGGAGTTAACATCACTTTGTAAGTCAAAAGTTCGAGGTAGGCCCGCCCCCGGGGCCAGGCCCGGCCAGGCCTCGGTGGGGAGCCGTTGCCTGTGGAAGAGCTGCTCTGGCTGGCAGTGTCCCCACTCTCCCCCCGGCTCTTCCGATGGGGAGAGGAGGAGGATTGCAGATCAGCAGTGCTGGCCCTGCGCCAGGGGCCACGGCAGCCATGCTCTTGCCTTGGCTGCTGGAGCCTCTGGTTTGAGGGAGGAGAGAATCTTGAGAACCTTTCTCCGGAGCTCCAGGGAGCTGATCCAAGTTTGATTTGCTTTAGATCTGACCAGGGGTGGAGGAGGGTCATCCATCAGCGTTCCTGAGCATGCTCCCTCTCCCCATTCCCGCCTCCACCACCATCACCTGCGGCCTTGAAGTGCCAGGAGTCAGCTGGAGAGGAGGGGAAAAAAAAGACTGGGCAAAGACATTAACCGTTTTTCCTCCTCCATGGAAGACAGAGTGATTTGAAATGTAGAGGGACAGCACTGAGACAAAGTCAGTGAAAGAACTTATAAAGACTGTTGGAAGAAGGAATGGAGGAAGTGGACATTTCTGACCGGACTTCTCTGGGTGTGAATTATGGAGAAATGGACTATTTCTTGTAATATCATAGTGCTGTCTGGAGGAATGCAAGTTCTAGTCAAAGGGTTGTGTGTGCTGATATAAATGAGATTTAATTGAAAATTTTGAATAGGGTATGTCCGTGGCTCCTGGAAAAAATAAGGAGTCTCAGCCTTTTGAGAGAGGTATCCATTCTGGAGAGGTAGTGATTAGCTCCCGGCTCCTGGGCATAAAATCGTCTCTGTTTCTTTTGAGATAGAGACGATTAGAGATAGAAGAAGACAATCCTTGCTTTGTACTAGAAAAGCATTCTTAAAACGGTACCCCAAACATGCAGAGGCCCATAAACAGCTTGGGAAACTGTTAAATGGGTGGGACTGCACAGAATCTGCAAAATTCCGGGCAGTTGCAGATTTGTGACATTGAGAGCCATCAGACCTTTTCTTGTGGCATGTATCTCCATAAACTCTAGAGAGGCTCCACTCTCAAAGTAATGCAGGATTGTGTTTAAATTGTTGCAACTGACTGAAAATCATAGTTTTGTCTGTGTTGAGTGGGAAAGTGAACAGTTTGTGGTAGTGGGGGGAAGGTGTTTGAATGTCTCATTAGTTTTTTTTTTTCTTAGTGTATGTTAATAAAATCTATCTGTTTTAAGTTGAGCCTGTTTCGCCTTTTTCTCCCAAAATCCTATCTCCCAGTTGGTAAACAAAATTCAGCAAATGTGAAACCACCACCTTGTTTGTAACCCTTGCAACAAAATAGAAACAGCAGAGATGCACAAAATAAATAAAAATATTAATATCCTTCAGGTGAAAAACAATTAAAAAGAACTGCCAATTTCTACTTTTACTACACTGTGATGAGGACCCTATTTAAAAGCTCATTGAGAAGACTGGGAATTAAAGGTCCTTTAGCACAATTAGACTGCAGCTTTACAGATGTATGTATTTTGTTCTTTCATAGCTCAGAATTCTTAGTTATTTCAGCATTATCATAAAAAAATTCTAACCTAAATATCAGAAAATAAAAAAAGTTGGGGAAAAGACCTTTATTGCTCCAAGTGCCTGGGAAGCCCAGATCACACCAGCTATGTACAGTTCATTTTGCTATGAAAGAGCTATTTTGAACAATGAAAGCTCCATTAGGAGAATGACATGACCTGTTATAATTCAAGATATCATCAGTAGACCGGTTACAAGTTTTCCACTGAATGCTTTGATGCTTATTGGATGTATTAGACAAGTGTTTTATATATGAATCTTAATCATAGCCTTTTTCAACTACCAAAACTGCAATTTCTGGTTATAAATTCTGAATTTCTGTATAATACAAGACACACAACACAGGACCACAACATTCACAAGACAAACTCACTCTGAAATAACAGAATTTTCTAACCTCACCACATTAATGACTGGTTTTGTTTCTCCAGGGGCCTAGTCTATATTCTACCAGACAAGAGCTAAACAAATTGTAAGGAATGACTAATGTAAAAATTTTATTCCAATAAATCTTTCTTATTTGGCAATGCGACCTCCAAGTCAACTCAATAGCTTATAAAGTACTTCTGAGTGTTGAGTTTACTTCCATTAATCAGAATTTAAGGGTTTTTACAGAGAAGAACCACTTCTGAACTGTTGCCACTGATATGAAGATATAAAAATTATAGTGGTCAAGAGTGAAAAAATAAACTGATCAGCTCAAGTTTACTCTAAGCTCACATAGTGTTACCCACAGTAATTTTTTAAATGTTTATTTAATCTTAATCAAGACTCCTTTCATTCCAATTTAAGAGTTCATCAAGAATCCAAAAAGCCATTAGAAATACAGTATACCTGTGACCTCTCTTTTTCAGTTTTTCCTGTTTTAAAGATAGAATTTTTTGTCTTGTGTGGGAGCAGATACCTCTCTTCATAGGGAACAGTTTATCCTTTGGTTCCTCTGCTACATCAGATTTCTTTTGCACTCTGGAAAAAAAAAAAAAAAAAAAAGCTCTCCTAGGCAACCAAAAACTGACATATTTAAAAAATTTCTTTACTGTCTTTGGCCTCCAACACTTTATCCACAATCTCCTGCCATTTCTCATTTAATGAAGGTTCACAGTTGCTTTGGTTTCTTCTTAATTTACAGTTTCATCTCTTGTACTTCTTTACCTGCCATAGCGGAGATAGGAGTGAGACAGTTGTTCTGGTTGGAGAATGGGTTTTTATTCTTTGACTCAATTAATTTGGAGGCCAACATGATATGCATCCAGACATGCTTACCTATTTCTTTTTAGTATACTATATTTCACAGACTCTGTAATATTTCAAGAACAGTGGACAGTTGGTACTGAAATGTCAATACTCCACCTGACAACGCAGACAGAAGTGTCCCTATCTCATCTTACCTTTGCAGAGAAGGCATAACTGATTTCTTCCCATGCTGAAATGTCTGTAATGTCACCAAATAAATTTATGACTATGTCAATGATCTCATATTAGTTTTCTTTCAATATTTTCTTCACTGATTTACCAGAGACATAATTTAGCATTGCAAGATGTTGGTTATTCAGCTCATTTATCTTTTCTTTTCTTTTCTTTTCTTTTCTTTTCTTTTCTTTTCTTTTCTTTTCTTTTCCTTTTCTTTTCTCTTTTCTTTTTTCTTTTTCTTTTTTCTTTTTCTTTTTCTTTTTCCTTATTAATAGGCTTTATTTTTTCCATTAAAAATAAGCATTTTTTTCATCTAAAACAGGAAGTACTCCAGGAGATTTATTTCCTAAATCAGTATTTAGACAGCAATTCAGTAATTCCCTAAGGGTTTTCTTTTACCTTTCTAAATGTTTTTTTGTCTTGAGGTTTGATAATGAGTCTCATTCCCCATGTTCCACATAGTGGCTGTTATTGCCCACCAGTGCCAAATTAGACCCTTGTTTCACCTTCCTTTCTCTTCTCTACTGCTAAGCTCTTTCCATTCCAAATACAATAGTTAATCCTGCAACAAGCCATGAGCGGCTGAATCCCTACAATCAGATGGAAAACACATTACAGATATATGAGTTGTCACAGAGGCAAAAAAGCCAGCATCTACGCAGCTCATTGCTAGTTCATGGTTATAAATCTCAACAGTTGTCTGCTGTTCTCCCATTATCAACACAATCCTTCTTTCTCCATATACCCTCTGATGGCTGTTTCCTGTGATGTGATAGATGACTGTCTTGCAATTCTCCATTTTTAAATACTGTAGGAAGTGTTGAAAAAAAAATAATATCCACCTTCTTCATATATCTCATATATCCATCTCTTACATAGTTGCTGCTGCCTTCATGGATTTTTTCCCCACAGCTGACAAAGTTTTACTTCTGTGTTTGGCAAAACTATTAAATGTGCCATACACACACTTGGTGAAGTAGAGAAAATGCCTTTCCTTCCAAAGCAGCAGTATCAGTGAAGTATACTGCTCTTATGGTAGTGAAGAGTCATAATGAGGGGCACTGCAAAGAGAAAGTTGCTGTATCATTTGGGAGAAAAATCAAGCACTGACAGAATTCCGGATTTTTTTGTCCTGGGTGAATAATAGCTAGAAGAACACTGCCAGATGGCTGTGCTTGTTTTAACTCAGGTAGGGTTATTCACAGTGGCTGGTATGGGGCTGTGTTTTGAATTTGGGCTGAACATGGAGTTGATAACATGGAGATGTTTTTGTTATTGCTGAGCAGGGCTAACCCAGAGCCCAGGTCTTTTCTGTTCTGCATTTGGCCACGCTGGTGAGTGGGTGGGCTGCAGTGGTGCTTGGGCGGAGACACAGCCAGGACAGATGACCCCAACTGACCAAAGGGATATTCCAGCCATGTATTTACATGTGCAGCATGTACATCTTCAGGAAGGAGAAGAAAAGGGTGGACATTTAGAGTGATGATGTTTGTCTTCCCAAGTCACCATTATGTGTGATGGGGTCCTGCTCTCCTGGAGATGGCTGAACCTCTGCCTGCCCAGGGAAAGCAGGGAATTAATTCCTTATTTTGCTTTGCTTGTGTTCACAGCTTTTTCTTAGATTGTCTTTATCCTCATCCATGAGTTTTCTAGCTTTTACACTTCCAATTCATTCCATGACCCCGCTGGTGGGTGAGTGAGGGAGTGGCTATGTGGGGCTTGATTGTTGGGGTTAACCCACAACAACAATGTAAAATGTGCAAAAGAGTAGAAGAGAAAAGGATGACAAAATGCTTATATTAATAATACCTGGTAACCTAGCTAATAAGGAATCCATGGAAATCCAGACAGGATTTTCTCTAATAAGTCAATCAAAGTTTAGTTCCACTTGAGAATCTGTTTAAGAGACAGAAAAAAGAGTAAGGTAAGGAGAAAGGGAAGGGGAAAGAAAGAAAATAGAAATTAGGGACAGAAGGGACCTGTAGGCTAAGGTTTTGGCCTCCTCTCAGCAGCAGGCTGCCTAAAGAAATGCAAATTTTTGCTTAAATTTTGTTCACCCAAATTTCAATACTAATTTGAATGCATTATCAGTTTTTCACTTTCTGTCTCAAGTATTCCTATAGAGTAGTAAATTTTTGATATTTACAAAATGGAATATGAAAAAATATTATGAAACACAAGAAATAATTTTGTGTTGATTTTCTTCCATAACACTGCAATAATTATAAACAAACTGGAAAAGGCAAGTGTGCAACATGGGGTTGTGCAGGAGTTTGTGTCACAGTTATCACCCACCCTAAAAAGGCCTGAAGAGAATTTCAACATCAAAGGGAAATCAAGATATATATATTGGATGTCCAGAGTAAATATTTCTTTTTGTTGTTGTTGTTTTTGCTACATGGAGTAAATAAATATTTCAACATCTTTCACAGATCTGGAGAAAACTGTTAGTTTGTTGCTGACTGCTGATAATATTTCAGTTTCTATTGATAATGTTTCTTTAGTTATGACACTGAAGGCAGACTCATATTATGCAAGCTAACTTAAATCCAAATAATGTTAGTTAACCATTTCTTGACACAGCAAATCTAAACAAAGATATTATTATGAATGTCAATACATATGGACGTCTAACATCAGAAAAGAAATTTAAGTGTAAGAGATGTGCAGCAAAGACTAAGAAATTTCCTACAACAATGAAAATTTATACAGTAATACACTGAAAAAATAGTATGTCTTGAGAAATAAAAGACTTCAGAAAAAGACAGGTAAAAGATTAGTCAGGTTTTACACTAATTCTGAAATTTAAAAAAAGATTAAGCAGACAGGACATTGTTTTTGGTCACTGCAAATCATACTGCCAAAATTAGAAAAGAAAACAAAGATCTTTTGTGTCTGTAAAATAAGAAAATACTTATATTACTTCAAACAACTTGGATATAGAAAAATAAATCACACACTGTATGATTGGTAGAACACTGACCTTCAAGATGGTTTTCTGTGTACATTTTTGTTGATGAAAAACCAATACTTGATGCTAATCCTTGCATTCCATTTGGTCATAAGAAGACAAGTTTTAAATTAAAAATATAGTGTTACGACTGATCTGAAAAGGAACTGAGAGTTGTATTAGTGAAGGGAGTAATTGCAGTTTTCAAAAAAAAAGAAACTTAGAAACAACTGTCAGCGTTGTTGAAACAGATGAACACGCTTGTTCCATCTGATTGTACGAGTATGACCTTTTAACAGAAAGGTTGTGAAAAAAGACTCAGGTGAAATGCTGCTTTCCCTGACACATTAACCTCCTCACTGATACCAGTTTCCAATTATACTGTCAAGATGTCCGATAAGGATTGGTGTCAGCCAGACTTTGGAGAACAGAAGATGGATATTGATGGACACAGAACAAGGCAATGTTCACATTCCCTTGAAACGGCAGGAACTATGTCATGTTATAATACTCATAATTAGGTATCTTGAAAATTGAGTGATGCTTTAGGGAGGGTTCTTAGTAAAAGTATAGTTCATCCCAAAAAATTATCAACTTTTTATATTTCACTGGTCTGAAAATGTATTAAAACCATAATAATTTGGAAGGTTGTTGTCATTACAGGTTCTACAAACAAGCTCATGAATAGCTTACCTAAACAATGGAGATTTGTAATAAATGTAACTAGGAAATAATGAAAAAGTACATTGAATTAAATCAATGCGAGAACACATATAACCCAGTAATTGGTGGCATCATGTATTTTAATATGTATGTTTTGAATGAAAAATGAAATGCTTTGTTTTTCTTTTGTAGGATACTTTGATTTTCTTTGTTGAGTGATCTAAGGGTATATCATTAGTCATTCTGGTATTAACTAAGCTTTTTACTAGTTCATTCACTTTTTTAATTTTAAATTTTGTCAATTAGGTTTTTTTTAATTGAGTTTTGCTCTTGATTCTTTAATGCACTTGATTTATTATTCAAATATGCTATATTCTATACCAGATTGCTGCCACCTGTGCTGCTTATATCCATGGAAAGATAATGCAAAATATCTTCACACAGTTTCAAGCTTTTAGGTTTTGAGATCTGAGATGAGTCACTACTTGTGAAAAAAACCTTAATTATGCTAAAGAAAAAAAATAATTATGAAATTTGGATATAATGTCCAAAACATAGATTTTATGAAAGACTCCTTCAGAGAGATGTAATGGAACCAAAAAAAACTGAATCAGAAGGAATTGCATAAAGTTCAGTAGAAGCAGACAGCCTTTTTTCCTTAAATTTGTTTACACTGAAAAATGTGAATAAAACCACACATTTTAAATGGCTGTCAAAGTTTTTAATTTCTTTTGGGCAGAGTAAACTAGTTTACATTTCAGTAGTTCTAGTAATTTTGTTTCTAAATATATCTCAATTTTGGAAAGTTCAGAAATATTTTCAAGGTATAATAGTAAGATTTCTGTACTTACATGCTCCTATGCATTTCAAAACTAGTACAAGAAGCATTGGATAGCAAACACCTCATAAATATTCAAGCTTCATTTCATTTATGGAGAAAGAAAAGACACATAAGCTGGTTTTACAAGAAAAAAATCCTTAAATTTTATATTATATTTCTGTCAAAATTTCTCAAAAGTTTGGGTTTGGGGTTTTGGTTTATTGTTTTGGTGGGTTTGTTCCCTGTTGGTTTATTTTTTCTTCCAGATTTGGGAACTCTTTTGGACACTAGTAAGAATACCATCAGCCTGGATACTATGCACATACAGAGATGCCAAACAGGCAATTGCTGAAAGATTTAAGTCTTGTGTGAGCCTAAGAAGAGTCACCCATCTCAGGTAAGCTGAATCTCTCCTGAGTACCCATTATTTATGATATAATTAATAGCAGAACTCTTGGAAGATGACTGCAACAGAAGGAAATGAATGGAAGAGAAAAATTAAGAGAGAGGCATTATAATACATTTAAACAGTGCTTGACCATGAAGTAATTGTGTTTTCTTCATTCCAATGCAGTTAATACTTAGATATCTATGGTGAAATTTCAATGTATCAAGAGGAGAATCCCAAACACCAAAGCATGTTATCAGCTAGAAGAGTGGGCTTTCTGACACTAGTTCCTGAGCAAGTCTCATGCCTGAGACATTAAACAGCTTCCTCTCCTTTACAGGATACAGGTGGACAGGTTGTGTTTAAGTATTCACTAGCACTGACCCAGGAGCCACAGCTAGAAGGCAACAAATATAATGTGGCATCTTATATCATACACCAGTTGTTTCCTCCCAGATTCAACACAGTTTGAGGTTTTCATTGATTTTGACACCTTAGGAGGAAGAACATTTTGTCTTACAGTTAGATTTATCATCCAAGCTCATCTGAAAAATGCCAGAATATTCCTTTATTCATACTGTGCCATGAAGAAAAATTTCATTTCTTAAAAAAACTCCAACAATAAAACAAAAACCCACACAACATTTGAGGTTTTCTTTCTCTAAAAATAAAGCTGCTATTTTCATCTGTCTATATGGAATTTCTGGAGAAAAGGCATCCCAAATGTATGAGCTTGGTAAGAGATGCAATTCTTAGCAAAACAGCACAAAATAGAATACCCAGCACTATGCTACCCTAGTTCCTTTAAAATGGTTGCTGGGTTTGTCCAGTTCTCCTAGAATTGTAGACTTTTATGAATACACATGGCAAAGAAACATTGGACTTTCTCAGTTATTTTATATTCTCCAGATTCTGGCATGCTTCCATCTGTGTTTCCATGTACAAAATTTGGTCTGAGAAAACTTTAATTTCTTTTTGCTTTTTCTTTTCTAATCGAAGACAAGTAAAAGCAAATTGTTTTCAGTTGAATACTTGTCAGTGTATCAGGTTTCTATGATGCTCCTCAATGCGGTAGTTCTTTTAGATTCCAACTAGATTTTAGGAAAAAGGGATCAATTTCCTAACCCTTCTCATAATGCTTCATGGTTGGACAAGATGTTGTTTCTGTTCCCTCAAGCTTTAATTTTTTTAAAGTATCTAGGGAAGGCATTTTTTTTTGTGTCTGATACTTTTCAATCTATCATGCTATTACACTAAAAAGATTTAATTATTTTAATGCTCCCTAGGCATTTCTCCTATTGCTGTTCTCATTTTCACAGAAGATCTAGAAAGGTACAGATCGTAATTACTATTTTGAAATGCATCACCATTATGTAGAGATCTATAATTTCATTTTCAGTCACTAAAAAGGGACCTAAAATTTGTTTCTTTTCGAAATAGTTTTGGAAAAGGAGACTTGTTCATTATTTGACCCTAATTTAACTATAATGGAAAGGTAGATTACAAGGAAATGGATTGATTCATTTATAAATTGGTGTATTTTTCATTGCGGTGGTTTCTTCCTGGGGGGCTGCTACTGGCAGGCTGCTTACCCCAGACCAACCGCAATAGTTCCCTCAGTGGGTCCCTCAGATCTGCTAGCTGGAAGCGTGGGTGAGGCTTTGGAGTGAAGAGTGGGCTTCTGCCGTGGGTTTGAAAGGTGTTTATTGTGCAGTTTCCATGTGCAAAAGGCAAGGCTCAGCCTGTCCTTCTCCCTTATGTACCCCAGGACACAGCCTGAGGCCACAGGAGAATTCGGGCCAATGGATGGGAAGGGGTTGGGAGGTTCTAGAGTGGGACACTCAGCAGGACAATTGAAGAGGGCAGGTGCTTGAGCACCTGGCCAAATGGGAGATGATTTCTCTTCAAGTTTCCAGGGTGATTGACAAGGGGCTCCCCTCTGGGAGATACCAAGGGGATCAGGGGATGGGTGAGAGGATTCGAGAAGGGACATACCAATATGATATAAATAAAATACATATAAAACTTGGAAAGGCCTAATCATGCATTACAACATTTCATAATAGAGCTTCATATTTTCATATCAAGCAAAGGATAAACAAAAGATGAAATATGAGTGGAAATTTATAGCAACACGAATAGAGTAAAAATAATTAATTTTAACCCCAGGTGTTTTTTAAATAGGATTTTGTATCCTGTAATTAATGATACTTATTCTTATGAGAAATTCTGAAAATTAAGTCAGAATTCTTCCACTGACTTCAATAAAATCAATATTTACTATAAAATATCAAACTTGGGGTTTACATATGTCTTTCTGTTAAGCTCTGATGTGGTTTACTTTTTTTTTAAGCAAGTAGAAAAAATTACTGCATTTTAATTAACTAAGGAGATATTTTACATTAAAAATAGCAAATCATAGCTGAGATCTTTGCTTTTGCCCTTATTCTAATTCATTATTTAAATATGTACACATGCATGGATGCACACATGCATTATTTTCAATTATGTTTTAATTCACCTGTGCTGCCCAGTAAGACACCACACATTATTTTTTATTGCATTCAATGCAATAAGTTATTGGGTCATGTTTGCATTGGAGAATTTGTTAAATTTGAAAATATATAGAGTGCTCTGGAAAATAAAGGGAGAGAGTGATGGTTAGAAAGTGAAAATGTTAGGATATGACATCCCCCTCCCGAAGCCACAAGGATCACATAAATGACACACACTAGTGCTGGTTGTGTGCTGTTGAAGGCTTTTATACTATTGTGGCATAAAAGCATGAAGGAATGTAAGAGTAATCATGAAGAGGAATCAAACCATGATAATTCAATTAAGCTCACTGATTTCAAGGAACAGAATTCCAACACACTTCATAATGCAAAAGGGACTCCACCCTTGCATCATACTTCAGGGATATGAAAAGTGGGGGACAACCATGTTAACCAGGATGTACATTTCTATATACTGAGGAACCTGTGGGATCACTGACTTACTAATACCATTCCCTACACCTATATAAATTTGTAGCATAGTGAGTGAATCTGTACAGGAAAACACTTCATGTTGAGGACCTTTTATCCTCACAGTTTATTTGTTTTATTTCAGCTTTTTACTTCAAATTATCCCTAGTCTGGTTCTGTGATTGTACACAAAAACAATAGAAAAACCCCCAAACCAAAAAACAAGCAACAAGAAGACCAAACTGCACCAAACAAAACCAAACCAAAAAAGTCAAATTAAAACTACAACAGCCGAACAACCAAACAAACCCTACAATTACTGACTGGAGAATACAGGTGCTTTTACCAACCTTATCTGCTGATTTGATTTCAGCTGAAAGGAACCAAGAAACTGCTCTGTGATGGAAACAATTTCAGTCACTGGCATCACTCACTTTAAAGATACAGTCTTGATCTATGCATAAACTCTAAGCACTTTTGCTTTTCCTATACTGAGGAAAGAGTGACTGACTCTCTCCCCTTTACGTTTCATTGGCAAGTCTTAATTTAACCCAGAATTATAAAAATTTCAACACCACATAACACAGTAAGTAGTATCTCTGAGGAGCAGATTCCTTTACTTTAAATGGAGATTATTATTTTTAAGCAGTTAATTTTGTAGCTCAGCTCAGGCAGATACTCAAGTACTAACCAGTGTGTTCACCTTGGCCTGAATCCATGAAGTTTCTCCAGAAGTTCTGAATTTAGACAACTCCAGAATGACTAAATGGAAACCATTATTTGCTTGAGGGTTTTGGTTGGTTGGTTGGTTTTATTCTTGTTTCTGATGGGTTTTATTTGATTTCCTTCTTTGTTTTTTTTCATTATAATAAAACCCAATTACTCAACCAAACTAAATTTCAAAGTGTCAAGAGGATTATACAGTGTTTCCAATGTTCTTTAGTTTTATTTATTCAGTCTGTATGAGTGTAAGTATGTACCATGCAAATATCACCATATAAATCTGGGAATTTACATGTCAGTACTATACAGGGTTTAATTTTCAACACAAAGGATAAAAGGTAAGAGTGCTCCATTTTTTGACAGTTTTATCAGTTTCTTGGCACCAGTATCTCAACAAATGAATCTAGATGTTACACCAATCTCTTTCTAATTCTTTAAAAGGTTTTCTCAATTTGCCTTTACAGAGGGATATCTTCTGCAATTTCCACAGCATAAATATTCTTTCCAGAAGAGAGACAAGATTCAGATAATTTTGTGATAATTTTTTTATTTCTAGAAGTCTAGGAGTAGATAAGGTTAGTTAAATACAGATGCTCTGCTACTAATACACCTTACAAATTGTACCATACCAAGAACTATGGTAATGCAGCTATTGAAAAGTTTGGTGAGAAGAAAAGCATTTATTCCTTTGACAGACACTTCAAATATTATTAGGTAATTTTTCTATTGTCTGTTGTTGGGAGTGGGTTGTGTGACAAAAAAAAGAGCTTCAAAAGAAAATTCAAAAGAATCACAAGTGATTCAAAGAATAATATATCCAATACACCTGCTCTATGCTGTTGAATAATTAAACTGACATCTTCAGAAATGGGAATTCTGTTTCATGAAGAAACTGAATATAACCTTACCAGCTCTATTGTATCATATAGACACTTACGTTTCTTGTGACATTAAGATTCAGTGCATACACTTCATATTGTTTCCTATCCTCTTGGTTTTAATAATCCTTACTTACCTATAATTGCTATTATTTCAAATTAAATCAATGGAGGTAATTATTTGGAGGAGATTTTTATTGCATGGGTTTTGTGAAGAGGGCAATATATATTCCTTGTGTATAGTGTTTGGTGTATCTTGGTGTTTTTTTCTTGTTTTATAATTCATACAAGTTATCTGCAAAAAGGTAGATTGATTTCTTTTTAGCTACTAGATATTTTCATACACTTTCTGTAACTAGATTAGTAGTGCATGACAATAAGGCTTTTAAAAAAATAGATAGATAGACACTACAGTAAACAGGAATTAAAAAAAAAACAAACTAAGAAGCCAATTCATTCACTGCTGTGAAGTTAAACAAGCAAACATATTTTAAAGTTTACTGCTAGCAATGGCAAAGAGATTGATTCAAACTGTAATTAGCACTGGCCTGAAAAGAAACACTGCTATTGCTCTGTGCAGTTAAACAAATATGGTGCATGTCTACACTACAAAGAGTATAAACATCCTTTCTTTGTCTTTCTGTATTTTTATCCCCTGACAGAGAACTGACCTAAGTTAGTTCCCAGCAGAAAATGCTAAGTTAGTTCCCAGCTGAAACAATGCCTCAGCAAGCTCGTGTTAATTTACTACTCACCCTTAAGGATCATGTACAGATTCCTAGGAGCAAGTTTGTTTCTCCTGAACTGTCACACAAGAAGTAACCATTATTAGCGGAGATCACTTAGTCTCAATGCCAGTGCTTTCAAGATTTGTGTTTACTGTTAACTTACACCTGAACAGAATCATAGAAGTATTTAGATTGGAAAAGACCTTTAAGACCATCGAGTCCAAGCATTAACCTAACACTCTCAAGTCCACAACTTGTCCCTAGGTCCACATCTATACATCTCCAGGGATGATGGTTCCACCAGTTCCCTGGACAGCCTCTTCAAATTCTTGACAACCCTTTTCCCCCATTTTCTTTTTTTTTAATATCCAACCTAAACCTCCCCTGATGCAATTTGTTACCATTTCCTCTTGTGCTGTGTCTTATTATTTGGGAGAAGGGACTGACCTTTCAGACTTTCCAGTTCTGGAAAGTGTCCCCTGAGCCTACCCTTCTCCAAGTTAACAACCAGCTCCTTCTGAAACTTCTCACATGACTTACCCTCTAGAAATTTCCCAGCTATGTTGCTCTTCTCTGGACATGCTCCAGCACCTCAATGTCTTCAAAATGAGGGGCCCAGAGCTGGACAAAGGGCTGGTGTAACCTCACCAGTGTTGAGTACAGGAGGACAGTCACTGCCCTGGTCCTGCTGCCACACTGTTGCTGACAAAAGCCATGATGCCATTGGCCTTCTTGGCCACCTGGGCCTGGACCATGTTCATCCACGCTGTTGAGCAGCACCCCATGTTCTTTTCCACCAGGCAGCTTTCCAGCCAGTCTCACCCAGCATGTAGTGCTGCAGGTGGTTGTTGTGATAGAAGTGCAGCACTTGGCCTTGTTGAACCTCACAAGGTTGAACCTGTTGTACTCAGCCCATCAATCCCAGATCCCTCTGCAGAACCTTCCTACCCTCCAGCTGATCAATGCTCCCACCCAAATTGTTGTCCTATGCAAACTGAGGGTGCACTCAATCTCCTCATCCAGATCATTGACAAAGATATGAAACAGAACTGGTCTTGAGTCCTGGGGAACACCACTTGTGACTGAACACCTGTTGGATTTTGTGAGTTTTAACAAGGGCAGGTGGAAAACAAAACAAAACAAAACAAAACAAAACAAACCAACCAAACAAACAAAAAACCCAAACAAACAAAAAATTTAGCACTTTCATTTTAGGAGTGACAAGAATGCCTGCATAAATATCACTTATCTAGTGGCTACATTCAGTGTATTTAATACTCCATATTAAATGTGCTAAGTATAGTCATTTGTCTACTTATCATTGTTAAATATTACATATTTTGTTGTGAAGACAGAAAGGGAGGTGAGAGAGGCATGCTTTGGCATGTAATATTGAAGTGCAGAATTACAATCCATTACATTCCATTAGTAGCAAACAACCTTATTCATAATAGAGTGTTAAGTGCCAATTATCATAAGCTCTCTGCTTATTAATTGACATGTGTTAGCAAGCTTTTTAAAAAAAGATTGAGATTAATTTGGACTGACATACTGATTCTTTCTGAGGTCTGAATATGTGTTATGAGAACCTACTCCTTTTAAACAAATTTAGTTCCCAATGAAGTTTATTAAGTCTCACAGAAAATTGCTGTAGTAAATGCATATTAACATTTTGCCATAGGGGCAAAAACGTGCAAATATGGAGATAAAAATATCTTCCAAAGGGTGCTTACTTCTAGATAGGTCTCTTACACCATATTGCTGCCCTGAGTAGAATTACTAGCTTTTCCTTATCTTTCAGTAATAAGCTCAGGTTCCCCTACTTCAGTGATGTAGCTTCTACCTCAAAAACCTTCCCATTCAGGGAAGGAATTTGAAGGTCAAATTACCCCTACAGCTTTATCTATATACTGCAGTTCTGTTTTGAGATAGAAGTCTTCTTTGTGCTGTTCCATTCCAGTTTCCTGTGAACACTCCAAATTTATTTTTATTTAAGTTTTAATATGTTACTTGAACTGTTTGAGGAAACATTTTCAAGGTTTTCTCATCCTGAAGTATGCTGTTAAATTGGAGGTTTTCCAAAAAATAATCAACCAATCAAAACCAAAACAAAATCTAAAAGAAAACATTAAAGATCAATACAATACTCTTTTACATTGCTCCCTCTAATTTTACACTAAGCCTACAGAGGAAATACCAGCTGAAGGAGTTGACTGATGTTATTGTTCAGCCACTCTCCATCATCTTTGAGAAGTCATGGAGAGCAGGAGAGATGCCTCAGGATTGGAGGAAAGACAATGTCACTCCAGTCTTCAAAAAGGGTGAACAGAGGGACCCAGGGAACTACAGGTTATCCAGCCTCACCTAAATCCCTGGAAAGCTCATTGTGGATATTTGTTCTATGCACGTAGTCAAAAAAGAATGTTCTCAGGGTAGTCAGCATGGATTCCTGAGTTAGAAATCATGCTTGACCAATTTGGAACCCTTCTGTGCTGACATGACTGGCTGGGTATATGAGGGGGGAGCATTGGATGTTGTCTTCTGCAAGGGTTTTGATACTTTCTCTCATAAGATCCTGACATGTAACATCAGATAAGGGTTAAATGAGTGGAGAGTGAGGTGGATTAAGAACTGGGCAAATGGAAGTGCTCAGAGGGTTGCAGTCAGCAGTGCAGTCTAATTAGAGGCCTGTGGCCAGTGGTGCTCCCCAGGGTCAGTACAAGACCCTTGCATGCTTGGCAAGTTTGCCGAAGGTAGAAAACTTGGAGGAGTGGCTGACACACCTGAAGGTTATGCTGCCATTCAGCCAGACATGGACAGGATGGAGAATTGGGTGGAGAAGGACCTAAGGAAGTTCAGTAAGGGCAAGTGTAGGGTCCTGCACCTATGGAGGAATAACCCCATGCACAAGTACAGACAAGGGCCTGACCTACTGGAAAGCAACTGTAGCTACATTAGGAAGAGAGTGGCCATCAGATCAAGGGAGGTGACCCTGCCCCTGTACTCTGCCCTGTGGGGAGGCCACATCTGAAGTGCTGTGTCCAGTTCTAGGCTCTCCAATGCAAGAAAGACAAAAGACTACTGGAGAGGGTCCAGCAAAGGGCTATCAGGATGATTAGGGAACTGCATTATCTCTGTTATGAGGAAGGGCTCAGGGAGTTTGAACAGTGTTGTCCAGACAAGAGATGACTGAGAGGGGAACTTATAAATGCATTTCAATATCTTTGGGGTGGCCATCAAGAGGATGGAACCAGACTCTTTTCAGTGGTGCCTAATGACAGGACAAAGGGCAACAGGCACAAATTTAAAAACTGAATATAAGGAAAAGTTTATTTCCTTTGAGACTGACAAAGCACTGGAACAGCTTGCCCCGAGATGTTGTGGAGACTCCTTCTCTGGAGATATTCAAAATCTGCTTGGAAAATGATCCTGTACAATCTGCTCTAGGTGAACCTTCTCTAGCAGGGGAGATTGGACTAAATAATCTCCAGAGGTCCTTTTTAACCCCAACCATTGTGTGATCCTTTGATTCATTCCCTGGAGAGGATGTACCAGAGATAAATCTGGCCTGCTTACATACAAAACCTTAAAATCTGGATATTTCTACTAAAATCTATGAGATTAAGTAGAAACTAATTCAGAAAAAATCTGTGACATTTTCATCTGAGTTGTGAAAATTACTGCTGTTCATCCTAATTGTTAATAATGATGTTATTAATACAGATGTCAACAGATGTAGTTTGGAAAATGAACCTATACCAGAATTTACTCAATTGTATCTAATTAACAAGAGACATTACATGCTTTTTTATACTGGAAAAGAAGTTCAATTAGTAGCAGAATCAACAGAGTCTGCTAACAGTATAGCGATTTTTTTTTTTTACTGCCACTTCTTGTATTCTAATACAGGGTAACATTCATTTGCTTTTTTTGAAACTCTCACATGTTCAAACTTTCCAGGTACATTTACTCTTTTGTATATACTGTCTTCTGTTTTTCTGTCTACACATTATCCAGAAAAATGTCAAATTCTTTATGTAGGGAGCTCAAAATTCTCTGTTAAGTAACAAAATGAGAAAAAAATAGATATGGGACTTCCAAAATTATTGCTATTACTAACAGTGTTGTAAGTATAGAGCATACTTAGTACCACTGTTTGCTTTGACACAAAATGTTTCTTTTAATGGAAAAGTGCAGATGAAAAGTGCACAAGGGGGTGCCTCAGGTGTCTCTTGACATTTCATGGAGTCAGGGGCAAGTTTTGTCATGTAACAGTTATCTGGGTATCAGGACATTTTAGTTTTGCATAAGAACTTTGTGACCTCCCTCAGGTGCATTCCTCATCTGTGTGCAACTTGCAAAGACCACAGCTATGATTAATTTTACTGTATGGATACTAATTCAGTAGCACAGCTTTCATCTATTTATAACAGTTTATTTAGCCAGTGGCCATGGTAAGTTGTTAAGTCACAAAAATATAATTAGTCTCTGTTATGCTACATAGCAGAAACATTTAGCCATTAATGCTATTATTATTTTAGTCTAAACCCAAGTTCATTTTATTCTAGAGTGATCATGGACACAGCTGCAAAAAACACAGAGAATGAGACTTCAAGCGTATACCCTAAAGCAATAACACTTAGTCCCTGAGGTTATTAGAAACTCTTTAAGTAGATGTAAAACAAAGGTGAAAATTCATCAGCTGAGATTAGCTTTCTCTTGTTAACTAACAACTATTATGTATGGCACTCTGAGACTCATTCTCCATTGTGCTACTGTACACAAAGTAAAGGCTGATTCAGTGATTGACAGATAACAAGGCTAAGCTAAAGAAAACCAAAGTTTTCCCTGAAGAAGTTAATAAGTGTTTAATGCTTTATTTTCATGTCAAGAAATTCTAAGAGAGAAAATGAGAACTTTTGTAAGTAAGGAAAAAAATCTGAATCCAGAAAGTATTATAATCTCTAATGGGAAAATATTACAATTTACCAAATGTTCTAAACAATCAATTCTAAACAGACAATATCATGGAATGTTTTAGATATATCAAAAATGGTTGGAAGTCTGCAAGACAAAGAATTGAGTCCTATAGCTTAAACCTTGCAGGCTTAGGCAATTTCTAAGAAAGGACTGTGTCAGAATTTGGGAGAAGAATTGAAACTAAAGTAATAAAATTAACTCAGAGCAGCTAAGAAAAGCAATTGGATTTGCTGTGAGAAATCATCCGTATCTGGCTAATTTCAGCATTTATATGTGAGGAGAAAGCATAAAATCTTTCTTCCTACTCGTAAGTGTAAATCAAGCAGTTTGGTGAAAAAAAGTTGTGGGAATAGAGAAATTTTCTGAAGCCCTA
The DNA here is from genome assembly GCA_024734555.1 of Trochalopteron elliotii. NCBI lineage: Eukaryota > Metazoa > Chordata > Aves > Passeriformes > Leiothrichidae > Trochalopteron > Trochalopteron elliotii. The sequence continues at coordinate 5,250,152 of JANPWX010000078.1, read as the reverse complement.
AATTCAGGAATATTTTGAACATATTTTACTTTACATTAAACAAAATAAACTCATCATTTTTTTTCCGAGGCAAGAAGGCATAATATTTGAAATAGAATTAGGCATATAATTGCATACCTCTTATGAGTCACAAGAAGGTGAGGTATAACCATAAAGATCAAGGCACATGAAAAATCCAACAGAATTTAAGTATAGTTGAATTAAAATATCAAGATAAGAAAATGTTCAAGAGTCAAGAAAAATTAGAGATGAAAACAAATAGAAATCAGATCTGATAATTATTATTGCCTCTGATATGTAAATACTTATTACTTATGATGAATGCATTTAAAATTGTTCAGGGTGGAATAATTATTACTCTGATTTTACTCCATTAACTTTCTGTTGACCTCAAGTTATATATGAATATGTTTGAATACAACATTTTGCTTCGGGTTTATTTTTCTGATATACTAGACCATTTTGGGTCAATGTGCTAAATGCATGTTGTGGTTTGTAGATGGTGGTAGAAACTGTTCTTTTTTAGTGAGTGTATCTACAGTTTTCAGTCCATAACCAGACTTAAAATTTGATTTAAAAAAAGAAAAAAAAAAGAAGAAAGAAATAGAGCTTTTGTAGGCTTCAATCCTTCTAAACAGCTATTTTGTTCTTTGGACTTGATGATTCTTGTAAGTTACCAGACATGTAACTAAGGGAAATATATTAATCTTCCCTAAAGTCTTGTTTGGTTTTGAAAATTCACATCATCGTAAGTGTTCACAAAAGTCCTGCTCTGCTGCAGTCAGTCCTTCAGACAGAATGGCAACAGGCACCTCGAGGTACAGGACAAGCCAAGAGACCAGAGATGAGAGATGAGTCTGAGTGGCTGAGGTGACAGGAGACATTAGTGTTTCTCAGTTGTGACTATGAGTCAGCAGAAAACCTTAAACTAATATACAGATATATTTATAAAATATCATCACAGTTACTGTTGGTAAGCCTGAAGGCTCACAGCACCAAGGCTTGAGATGAATGCCTGAGGCACAAAGAATTTAGGATAAGGAAACTTTTTAAAGTAAATAAATAAATAAAAAATTGTGGGCAATCTAATGCTGAGTTCTAAAATCTCATTTACTAGCATGAATTATATAATAGTATATAATACATTTTTTAATATAGTTTTTTTCTGAGAGTATTCTGTTGAAAATTACAGCTGCATCTTTAGACTTTTCTTTTAGACTCTGACTGGCAGGATAATTAATTCAAAAACTCTGAACACAGGCTTAGAATTATGCCAAAAGCCATCACTGCAGCTACCGCTCTTTCATTATATTTCTTATTATTTAAATGTATGTGTGGTAGTAAATGCAAGAGCATAAATTACAACTCTATCCCTAGGCAATACCATCTGCTGCCTTCCTGTGGTTCTTTCCACATCTAGCACTTCTGTGACCATCAGCAATGAAGCACACAACACGGCCAATAGTCACTGTTGCCTGTGAACAGCTGAGGTGGGAAAAGGATAGTTTTTAGGTAGAGGACATATCTCCACAGGGACATGCATTTTATTCCTGATCCCATCATTAACTCACTTTCATTTGGGGCATATCTATTCCTTAGTTTCTTTACTGGTAAAAACAGAGATGCTACAATATTTTTTGGAAAAAAAATATGTTCAGTATGGAAATTATTTTGAACATAATAATGTTTCTTTTTCTAAGAACAGAATCTTTAATCAGACTTCAATTTCATATGGTTTCAAAAAGAAATTAGCAATGAAAATTGTTTTATATCCAATGACATTAAAAAGAAGAAAAAGTAATATCAAGTTAAGATATTGAGTTCAGCTTCATACTCGGTTGCACAATTCTAGTTATTTGCCAGTGAGGTTCAACAATTTTTTCAGGAATTATTTTCGTTATATGCAGATTTCTATTAAATGTTTTGTATCAGTGTTTTACGCCTTGCGTCTACTCAGCACAGGCATTTGTATTTCCCAGGGGCAAATTCCTGATTAGTAGAAAATGTAGAACTGAGAAAAATGCCAATTCTGGTTCATTAATTGCAGTACAGATGGATAGCTGCTTTCACGACAAGCTACATTTTTTTTGCTTTATATAATCTGAAAGTTCATATTATCCTAGAGAAATATCTGTGCATTTTTGCAGTCAGAAAGGACAAGAGAATGAATAATTTTCAGACATTTGATAAGGTATAAATAGAAATATATTTGTGGAATAGAAAACTTCAAATATGACTCATTACCTGGAAAGAAACATCATCTATGGTTTTTACTGTATTTTGTAGAGAAACAGACTCAAATGGCTTGTGAGAGTCTCCTCTTTTTTTATCCCCCATAACTGTTAAAACCAATTTTACACAAATGGATACATATATATTTATATAAATCTATTTGTATACACAAAGGATTTGTTGTAGTAACATTTCTTCCATACTGAAAGATCCAGTAGACCTTTTCAAAACCATAATTTTTTCAAAGAGAAAAGTCAAAATTATGCGAAATACATATAGGTAAAAATGGCAAATAACAATGTATAAGCAAAATGAAATTTCCCAAAAAGAAAAACCAATCTCTTTTAATTTTCAAGAAAAGAGACAGTTTCATTGCTATGGTACTGCAAGTGTTCCTACACGTTAATTTAGAAAGGTTCAAATGTTCAGAGTCTGTTGAGGCACTTATGAATCTTTTATGCATCTCTGCCTTTTATAAGGAAAAACATGTCAAATTTATAGTTACTAAGGTGTGTTTTTTTGAATGTTCATCACATCAACAATGTGTGATCTAATATGATCCAGTTCTCGTTGGCTGCTGTCCTTCTCGTTGGCTGCTTCCTCTAGTTTTGTTTGCAGGTGCCAAGAAGAAGGTGAAGCCTAGAGCCACGTGGGCATGTCTGTTTTTATTCTATATCACACACATTATCACAGGGGAGAGTGCCTTCAGAGGGAAAAGAAGGGAGCCCACACATGAGGAGTGGCCACCTTTTGTTCTTTTCCTTCTTTGGAGAAGTTGGTGGCCCCAGCACTGTGGACTCTGTCCTCTCTCAGAGAGGCGGAGTGTGACTGTGGAGCAGTTGGTTTGGAGTTTAATCCCCAGCTGATTTTAAATCACCACATTCCTACAAATGGGTTGACACTTCTACAGCAAAATTTCTCTCTTCTATTTTTAGCATTCATTAGGATGAGACAAATTGCATCCTTTAAATTCTTGTTTTACTCTAGTGCCCATCAAGGACATTGTTCAGGTCATGTAGATGTCTGTTCTGGGGTTAGGTAAGATGAATAAGAACATTACTGATAAGCAATACAATAATCAGTGCATAACTACTTTTCTTCATGTGTCAGCACTGCCCAGCTAATTAAGACACAAAATTCTGTTGCCTGAAGTACCTCTTTGCATTTTCTCAATATGATTCCATTAGTTTGATGGTTCTGGACATTTCTGGTTTGGGTAAAGTGAGAATTTAAGTAAACAGGAAACAACTGAAAGCTGAAAGGAGTAATTTCTTTCTGCACTGCTGCAATATTTGTCTTTTTACCATTCTTTTGCTGAAATTAACAGGAGAAAAGAAGCAACTATGTGAGGCTAATGACAGGTTATTGTTTCTAGCTTCTCTCTATCAGAATGCAGTGATTAAGCACTGTGGAAATTGGGACATGGAAAAGAATATTAAGAGTGTAGAAAACTAGTACAGTAATAAAAGACATCACTTTTTTTCTAGCTGAGGTCTTTGCAAATCTTAGGAAGATACGAATAATAGCTTGGACTCTGAAATTTTTTTGCTTCTTTTCAGAGTTTTCCCTTAAGGCGGATAAGTATGAGCAATTTGTTTTCTCCACCTGACCAGAACAACTGTTTAATTTTTTGTTTTGTTTGACAAGCTGACATATCCATTCAATCTGTGAGATACAAGGCATTGTTACTGTAATGTCTCAAAGAAGAAACACAAAATGGGAGTAATGCAGTTAGTACAGCTGCTTCTTATCCTGTCTTTTCATCTTTTAGAGTATGCCCAGTAAGATGGACCAGCAAATCATGAGTTCCTTATTGGCTTATGGTCTGGCAAGGTTCTTACAGCTTCAGAAACATTTAGGGCTGATTGAGTAATTTAAATGTACACTGTTTCATTTCTATAAATGAATGAAAAGAATGGAGGTTTTTCCATGGATATTAATTCTGGACTGATATTGGAGACTGAGATATCTGAAAATGGAGAACACAGGAGAACAATGGAAAAAAGTTCATAACAGAGTTATGCATGTTACTAACTTTTTGTCTGCTCATATGGTTTTTTGAGGAATACACCAACTGAATTAGTCATAACCTGCTACAGTAGCCACCCTTTTAAATTTAGTATACAAAATTACTCGTTTGAGTTGTAGTTTTTAGGAAGAGATGTGAGGTATGGCTATAATACCCAACACATTTTGTGTTGCTATTTAAAAGTAATATTCCCATTATAAAGAATTTATATATTTTGATGAAGAATGTATTTTTCCTTTGTAATTAAAAAAATACCGAAATCCTTATCTCTTGAAAAGTTGTAGCACAGTTTGAATGTCTTTCAGAAAAATATGTCTTAGTTAAATGCACATTATTGGGCCTGGAGTGCACAGTGGGCCATATTAGATGATTCAGTATCCTTTTTTGGCATAAATGCCTATGAAATTACAGATTAATATTATGCCTGTTATGTACCAGACAAATCCACAGTGTACATGAAGATTAAGTCACCAACACAATGCTAACAAAATTATAAAAGGAGAGAAGGTCACTAATTTACTATTACCAAAGACATCTCCTTAATTACACATCAACTGCCTTAACTGAAATATCAACGAGTATGATTTGTTTGGAGAAAAGTACAAGGCAGATCTCACTGTTCATGGACTTTTCTTCTCCTCAAGACACTTCCAGCTCAGAATTTTCTTTTAAAATATGATCTGAAGAGATTTCTTCATTCTAATTAATATCTGTAGTCATTCATCCAGAAGTTCACCATATGGAACAGGAAGTCTGATGTTATAGCTTCTATGTTTGGGATGCTAATTTGGTGTAAGATACCTTGGTCCATACTTTTCCAGACCTTTCTGCTCTGATGGGATGGCTCATGTGGGGATGGAGCAGACAGTCACTTCACCACAAATTTTTCAATAGATTTAAAATTCTAGTTCTCATTAGATTTTCAAAAGTGAGAAAAAATCTCTGAGGAATATCACCAAGCTATCTTTTTGGTACAAGACATTAAAACAGCTATGAAAGTCTTGTAGAAAATCAAGAAGCCTTATTACCAATGTCTTAGTAACAGTGAGAGAAAGGTGAAGTAGCAGAAGAAGAATGGGAAAAGTATCAGAAGAACAATGGGAAAAGTAGTGAGGAAAGTTGGAGAAAATTAATTTCCTTGTATATGATAATAAAAAGATTAAGGACTTGAAAAGAGAGGAAAGAAATGTAAAAAAGGATAGGTAGAAAGCATAAACATAGGGAGAAATGATGCCCGACTTTGGTACTGCTAAAAATTGTAACATTTATCACACAATTTTGTCCTGTTAGAATTGTGTTTTGCAATGATGTGCAACAATAAGGTGGTTTCTGTGTGCCTGAGAATAGGATATTATTTCAACTGCCTGTTTATTTTCCAGTAATTATTCATAATAAATGTGATCTACAGTTAGTAAACTGATCTCATAATACACTTTGATGACTTAAAGCCAAACAATACATCAGGTAAGAAGCAGACTCCTAAAGATTTCACAGACTTCCCATTCATGTTTCACAGTCTTTTTCTCTTGTCCCTTCCCCTCATTCCCCTATCTCCATCTTCAGTTCTTTTTTAGGGGGATAAATTTTGCTAGTGAAGTGTATGTGCAAAAAATATTCATACGCAAGAGATCAAGGCCATCTGTTCATTTTCAGTAAGGACACAGTACAAGCATTTTGATTTAGTTCCATCACTGGACTCCAAAATCAAACACCAGAATATACTCTTGATGCAGGCAATCATTTCTTGTCAACATGTTTCTAAGTGTTCCAGTTTTTACTCTCTGGTTTTCCTTGGTGGGATATTCTAGACACTAGGATATAAGCTACTCTTCATCCCATTTGAATTTAGAATTCAGTTTTCACATATGTTGAGGGGTTTCTTTTTCCCTGAGGCAGAGAATTTAAGTTCTCCTTGAATCAGATTATATTGATCATTGAATCCCCAAATGTCTTTTGTTCTACACCCATTACCCCAACATGGGGGACATTATTAATTGCTTCATAGCTGTTTGCAGTTCTCTCAGAGTCAGTATGAATTCCAGTTAGAAGGAGTAAAAATCATGATTTCTGATGAGCATTAGAAATTCTGAACTCAGTATAAAACAGAACATATCACTGATAAGCAGGTATGTGAGAAGAATAGAGCATGTAAATACAGTATGACAAATCATAAGTATGTGAGTTAACACTTAAATTAAACTTTACAGTAATGGAGAATACAAAGTATTATGTATTGTGTGTCCATTTTCCAGCTGGACTTAAACTGTGACACTGAGAAAATGCAAACAAACAAGAAAACACAATCTTAAATGAGATGCTGAAAACCTGCAAAACTAACAAAGAATTACACGGAAGTGGCTTGGTCTGAAAACTCATGAATTAGTTTCATTTTTATTTTTAAAGAGGCACCAGCTGTCTCTGAGAAAAGCTAGCCAGAATTCATGAGTTTAACAAAATATATTTATAGGTAATATTTTCATAATATTTTATTTGCAGATTGTTCAAAATAGAATTTTATTAACCTTGTTACAAACTCTTTATCAATCCTAAATATTGTCAGCTTACAGACTTGTGTGACATGAGCAACAGGATTTTTTTACAGTTGCAGTAAGTTTTCCTCCTTTTTCTAAAGTGTAATTCAACTGTTGTCAAAAGTGATCATGAAGACGGGCTAGGAGATTTTGTCATTACAACATCCATGTTCTAGGGGACCTTGTTTGAACAATGAGATTGGACAAAAAGACCTCCAGCTGACCCTTCGAACCTTCCTCATTTTGTGAATCTCCTAAACTAGTCAGTATATGCTTTTATCTTTTGGAATACACATTAATATATCCTCTTGTTCCTACTGTTCCCAGTTTCTTACTGTACGTGTAAGAAGAAATTCAAAAATGTCAAAAAGGCTTCAAATTTATGTAAGGGAAGGGAGTTGCTGATCCTGGATACAAAAATAAGCAGGAATGAACTGCTATTGCAGAAGAAAGGCATTGTTGACCTGAATGATCAGGAAAATGCTGACATGATGCACTATAGCATGTGGCCACCACAGCAGGGGAAAAATGATGACTGAAGTCAAGTTAAGCCTTGGTGTGTGGCATTTGCTAATTCAAATGTGTTTGATATTGCACAGATATGGATTAATTTAAATGTTAATTTCTGATTTGTTTTGAAGACCTGACTCCCCAGAGGATCATTCTCAGGAAGAGACACGACACAGCAATTATTTCCAGACTGAGAAAGAAACTCAGAAAAATAACAATCAGACTGCAAAAATGGAGAAATAAAGAACAGAATAACAGGACCAATGATTAGATGGGAAAAAAGGCAGCTTAAATGACTGATCTGAAACTTTTGATGTCAAGAGGATCAGCACTGCAGATATCAGTGTCTGATAGTCAGCTGCTATGGAGGAAATCATCCAAGTCACCTTCACATTTCAGCAGATGCTGCTGGCTCATCTGTGTCATGGATGTGAACTCTAAAGTCCAAGATAGGAGACTTGTTAACTTAAAATTATTGGGAGAACCCAGGGAATCAGCAGTGAGGGTGCATGTCATGTCCATAACACTATTCTGCCAATATTTTAATGATAACATGATGTTTAATTTTTAGCATTTATATAATGCTATTGACATAATTTAATTACTTATAAGACTGCTATAATTATATTTTCTACTGTCATTCATGTAAATATCTTGATGCTATGATTGCCAGCTATTATGTTCCATTTTGTCCCAAAGTTGTATTTTTTTAAACAGTAATTTTACTTACTGTTGCTATGCTTGTGCTGGAATTTACAGACGGTTCCAATCAACAAGAGCTATTAAAACATCATACATACTTCCTCACATCATTAATCTCTTTCCTTTCTGGGTAAAACCTCTGCATGCTGCTGAAGACTGTCCTGCTAACAGCTTACCCAATAAATTCCACTTCCTCTCCTCAAGGTTCTTCATTCAGACTGCCTTGCTTGTTGCCTTTTGACCTTCGCTTGTGTCTTTCTATTAGTGCTCAAACGCTTTCTAGTAAAAGCTTAATTTCTGGGCTCTACATCGAATCTTCCTTTTTCTTTTACAACATATTAATCCTTTTATTTTGCAAAGACCACCTCAGGTCTGTGACACTACTACAATTTCTTACTAGATTGTATCTATATATATTTACCTGTCCTTTTCATTTCTAATCATAAATTCCTGAACTGCTCTCCTGAAATTAGATACCAGAATCCTTTTTTTTTTTTTTTAGTAAGTCCCAATTTATATCATGCTATGTGTTTTCCTTGAAACTGAATCTCCCATGCCCCTTTAATCTCTGTTTAGTCATCTAGCTGTAAAAATGTCTTTTATCATGATTGAATTTGAATAGGATAGTTTGCACCCTCAGCTCCTCTCTCCACCTTCTCTTGCAGCCTGGACACAAATACAGACTTGCTGACTTGCTGTTCAAGAGGAAGAAACTTTTTGCTGTTCCCTCTAATTCTGACACAGAGATTCCATGATGCATGAATATCTGCTGAGACCTGGCCAGAACATGCTCAGCCGGGAGTACTCAGGGAATGGAGCTGTAAAATTCTGCTTTCCAACTGAATATATATGCATTGAAAACTTCTAAAAAGATGTGTAATTCAGCTTGATTGTGGCTTTTTTACAAACTTAGCAAAAATCCATGTTTCCTGGATTTAAATTTCTTCTCTTCAATTTAAAGCGTAGGGCAAAAGGTCTTTAAAGAAATTTCTAAACATCTTTAACATGGATATAAACTCAAATATACTCTTTCAGCCTGTTTCAGAGAAATGTACAGCACTGTGTTCTTGATTTTTTTACTTCTCTTGTCTTTTTTTAGCCACTCATATACCTTCAGAAGGTGAATGCTCAGATTATTGTAGCTCAGCTAAGTTGTCAGACAGGCAGAAAAAAGGTGTTATCCTTGCAAACGTAAGGAAACTTTATAGTAAATAATGCTATCACCTCTAATTGCTGTAATTAGTACCATATTTAATTACTTTAAGTGTTGTTAAAATAGTCATGCAGTTCAATAAAAACAAGTTTAAATAAGGCCCACAACATCTTTCTTGCCTCTTGTAAAATTTAATGTGGTAGTTTACTGGTCTTAATTCGATCTGAATTTCTAAAGGATGTGGCAAAATTTCCATACAATATAGTTTGTCTATAAAAGCTAGTGAAGACAGGATTTTTAATCAGCATGAGTTTCTCTGCAGAGACTCTTTGATTCTTTGTTTCACATCAGAATGATTTGTCTGCACATTGCAAACACAATGAATTGCTTTCCCAGCAAGCAGTAGTATCATGCTTTATCAAGATGACAACATGTTTGAGAGAGAAATTACTTTAGAAATTGGTATCAGTGCCCTGGTAACTAATGTTCATTAAGAGATCTCAAGACATTTTTATAAGGATAAGGATAAACACATTTTGTTGGTAAAAATCTAGTCTGGGTAACTTGATTCTCTGTGAAACACCTCTATATTTCTCTCTGGAGGGGTGATCAATCACTTGCCGCCTTAAGAATCTTTTTTCCTGGGAAATGGTTTTTTGGTTGAGTTTTTTTCAGAAGTTTTGTTTTAGAGGCTAACTACTATGCTACATCCCAGTTCCACTTCAAACAACAAAAAGATCTATTGAAAGAATAAAAAATTAAAAGCAAAGAATGTAAATGGAAGTTACTTGCAAGAAAATTAATGGAATACAGATAAACTTATGTGGTGTATACCTGTTACAGTTCTGCATAGTTAATACACATTTATACATCAGAAATTATCACAGACTCATTTAGATGTGACCTATATTGAAACAGTCTCATGCTCTGAGAAAGCATCAAACAAATTTAACTGAAATAGCATACATTTGACAGAACTGACTTTGCTATCTGTTTTATAACTTTTTTTTTTAATGCAAAAATGTCTTAAAAGTGCTTGTATTTTAAAGTAATTCATATGCCTTTTGGTGCACGATGATTGCTATGGCTATTATCTGAATTACTGGGTGATACTTTCATGTGTCTGTTGTATACGTACTCACTAATGGAAATCGGTATTTCATCTCTTGAAAGCTATCAAGAACGTAAACTTTAACATTGTTTCCAAGCAATTACCTGAGAATCCCATAGTAGATAACACCTATAAAATATAATCATAAAATATAATCATGACACAGGGAAGTAACCCCCTGAAAATTACTAATTTCTAAGATTTATTGCTAAGCAGGACCACAGCTGGTTTAATGTGAAGGAAGTACATTGAAAATTTATCAAGACCCAGCCAAGCATCTGACCTGCAAATGTAAATAGAAGCAAGAGCTGAAAATGGTTAACAGCAGAATAGATGTACTTGCAAATAAAAAACAGACTTTACCAGAAGTAGAAATTTAATTTTAAAGCATCTTAATTTTGGTGAAGGGGAAGGAATAGTGGAGAATAATTTTGTTCAAGATGTAGATACTTTGTTAATTTCCTACATTTTCCCAAATATATCTTCTTTTTTGAATGAGCACCCTGTAGCTTCCAACTGATGAACACACTTATTAAGTGAAGAGTTTCCATTAACTTTCTGACATACTGTTAATATTTTTAGTGACTGAGGGCTATCAAAACACCTGCCAAAAATGATGAAAGTAAAAAATTATTTTTCTGTGTTTCCACAAAGAAAGTGTTCTTCCCAGTCCTTCCATTTTTTTGACATTTTGTTCTCTCATCCATGACAGAAAAAATATTTATGAGCAGGAGGGAAATTTATGTTTATACTTTGTTTATACTGCATTTCTTTATCTTCATTTTCTAGGAAAACTGTACTATTAACAGAAGAGGAGCACTCACTGCCAAACATTTTTCTAGTTACAGACAATAATTATGTGGAATACCAAGGAATGGTTTTTGATCTCCATTTTATTTGTGTGACTAATCAATAAAAGAAGGATTGGAGAAGATAGGTTCAGTAGGTTAAGATTTGTTTGCTACCAGATGTCCACCAAGCCACTCCATCAGTCTCCCTCTCCAGCATGAGTGGAGGAGAAAATGTGAAGGAAATCCTTGTGGGTTGAAATAAAGATGAGGAGATCACTCTGCAATTACCATGATCGGCAAAAAGACTCAACTTGGAGAATGGGCAATTAATTTTTTTCCAGCAATAATAGTTAGATGGTGAGAAAAAAGGACAAAACTGAGAATGCCTCCCCTCCCTCTTTCTTCACAGGTTCAATTTCACATTGTTCATATTTCACACTAAACTCCTTTTCTCCTGATTCTTCTATCTCCTCCCTTTAAGTGGCATGTGGGGGATGGGCAATGGTGATTGCACTTAGCTTGCAATACTTTGCACCTGCCACTTCACCTTCCTGACATTTCTTCCCCTGCTCCAGCTTGGAGCTCTTCATGAGGGTTACAGTCTTTTGTGAACTGCTCCTTCACATGGGTAGCAGTTCTTCAATGACTGTTGCAGTGTGGCCCTCTCCACAGAGTGCAGCCCACCAGAAATGCACTGCTACAGCAGGGATCTGCCGTGGGCTGCAGCTCCTGTCAGTATCTCCTACTGCATTTTGTCCCTCCAGTTTGCAGCTTCCTGCTGTGTACCTCCACCTGCTGTGACCCAGGGCCCTCCACAGGCCTCAGGGTGGATCTCTGCTCCCCTATGGACCCACAGGAGCACAGCTCTTGTAAAGGAAGCACAACATAAAGGGGACCAGAGAGGAACCTTTACTTCAAGTAATTGACACTATCTGTTGGTTGTGTCAAGCAGTTGTGCTAGTGGCCTTCCCCACAACAGCTAATGCAAAGTATTATATCCTCCAGCCAGTCAGTCCTGCATGGGGGTGTGAATACATGGCTTCCAAAAAAAATTTAAAAAAACAACAAAATTCAGTCTGAAGAGAGCAAACCTGGCTCTTACTCACATATTCTTTTTTGAGACTGAGAACACCCAGCATCATAATGGTGAGCTTACAAAGACTTGTAATAGGAATCACATCTGTATTAATATCCAACTGTACACGGTAATTGTTGTATTTTGTTTGTCTTGTGATTTCATTATATTGCTGTACTGTTCTGCAAAGTCAAAGTCCCATGTAACATAAAATATTCACTAGAAAGTAAATTTGATATTAAAAATTCAAACCTCCTTGTTTGGAGTATTTAAAATAACATCCATAGTAGTAGATTCTGACAATTAGCAATATTTTCTAAATATGAAAATGAGAGTCAATTTTGGAAAAAAAACCCCAGAGCTAAAACTCTATCTCTAACAATGGCAACAGGAAACAAAAATGCTCCAACAGAAAAACCAAATTCAGTTGCCCAAATATTTTATTTGGAATGAATGGAGGTTGGGAAAAAGGAGAAAAAAAGAGGTGTTACCTCTATAACTACTCTGGCTTGTCTGTTATGGTAAAAGCATTATTTTTAAAGTTTGAATTTCAAATTGAGTTGAGGAAGGTGAATAACATGTACAGATACAATTTGACCAGCCTACAGTGTGTTATTAGTATAGTGATTCATGTCTTCAAATCATTAATTGATTCAGTCAATTCATCAGTCGCATTATGCATTTCTGCATGTGACACTTGCAGTTTTTCAGGAGATTAGTAAGAAGAGAGTATTTACTGATTTGGTATCTTTTAGTTTATTTCTTATAGCTAACAGTGGTAGATTTTATTAAATATTTGAATTTTTCTTTAAATATGTGCGTTTCTCTGAAATTGTTTAGGTTACTTTTAAATTTCGGGGGGTCTCTGTGGGGGTGCTTACCGGCCAGCAGTTCCCCAGACCAATCTATAGCAGTTGTGGGTCCTCCAATTAGCTCAATGAAGCATGGATGAGGCTTGGAAATGAAGAGTGGGCTCTGGCTTGGGTTGGGAAAAGGTGTTTATTTCTGCGGCTCCATGTGCAGAGCAGAGCCAGGACCGGAAGCCAGAACAAGCCAGAACATGTGCTTGGCCTCAGTTTCCCTCCTAAGTACCCCAGGGATGGGCCTGGGCAGGGAAGAAACTTCGGCCCAATGGGAGAAAGGGAAGGGGGTGGGGTTACATCAGGAGGATACCAGGTGTAGGGGTAGGAATGGGGGGGTGAAAGGGACATACCATTACAAACAAATAACAAAATACAAATACAAACATCAAAACCTAAAACATGCACTGCAACAGTTACTAGTAATAATATTTAAAATTTTGCTTTTCACTGTGTTTTCCATTACTCAGACTTGCTGGCTGGACTGAACAGCCCTTATTTGAAAAGAAAGATGCTTGAAACCCTTTTTTGAAAGAACGTGCTGTTAATCATTTGGTGTTTAACTTTGTTAAGATGTGTCATACTGGATTAAAAGCAAGTACCAAAAAATGAATAGTGAAGTCTCCACTCTGCCAAACAGCCAATATATGATGCCAGTCACTATCAAAACAATCTGTGAATCTTGAACACATCTCTCGTAATCATAGAACAATTTGGTCTGGAGTCTTACGAGAATGAATGTGTCCTTCATCCAGGTAAAATATCAAATCCATAGGTACTTTATGGGCTGTAAACATCTGATGAATTAACTCCCTTGTATTTGGAAATGCTACAGAAAAGCTCCCTTGCTCCTCTCGGAGCTTTCAGAGATAACCCCTTTGCTTTTTAGTAATTCAAGGGAAAGTCTTTCTCTCATTGTACCACTGTGTAAGATACAGTGTGTTGAGAGGAAGTCTAATTAGATTTGACATTTTAATTGAGGAATGATAAATGCCCTCCACCAAATTTTGTAGAAACTGTTCACAGGTGGCTGCTTACATGATAGATTTTCTTCATGGCAGCCTCAAGGTATGCTTTGAAATTCTTTTTGGCTACAACTAAGAGAACTAAGTAAAATCTTTGTTCTTCATTTTGCCACTTCTCACTCTATTGTGAATGTTAAATGCACAATAAATGTTTGGCATTATCGTCATTACTGATCAGACAGTTACTTTTAATGCAAAAGCCATTTATTGGTATGTCTGTAAAGGTTTATAAAGTTCATATGTGAAAATAAATCCAAATAATATGTAAGAATTAGTAGGAATATGGTTGAAGAAATTATAGAGGGTTCAGTTGAAGGCAAATGTCCATTGCACATTCCTACTACAACTGTGTTATAAATACCTCTGTGCCTATTTTGTTAAAAAAATATAGGCAGAGCAGTTCTCTTCCTGATCAAAATCCCTCTGAGTGACTAAGATCTATATTTGTGAAACCTCTATGTATTCTGCAAATAGTGACATTTCCACAGGCTAGAAGATAATTTCTTGGGTGGCTTTGCTATATATTCTACTACATGTAACAATTAGCATTTTCCAGCTAGTAATTAGCATAATCTGGGTTGGCTGGAACCAGTAAGTGTCTCAGAGTTGCCTCAGTATTCCAGTTTTTTAAGTGTGTCTCTCATGCTGAAAATGACAGTTCAAAAGTTACTGGGTATCTCTATTGAATTTGTGGGTTAAATTAATTAATTACCAGAATCTCTATGCTATTGACCTAAGGAAGAGCTAAGTATATCTATGTAGATCCAATCATGGACAATTAGAGATATCTATAGTTTCTGATTTAATCCATCTTATATATGGTTCTCAATTGGGATTTCACATTGTGAAATTCATCATAGTTTAAGTAAATAGATTCTATTTGCTAAACATTAGAAGCACAAATACATTGTAAAGGAATTCTAAACTACACAAAATAATTTCCAGTTCTGTTAAATAGTTAAATAGCCCAATACCTGACCAAAAAAAAATTCCTTGAGACTGACAATGGCAATTATCCTGTTTATTGGCAAAGGTATGAGACATATTTGGAGAAAAAGAAGTGTTTTGTATGAGCAATCACATGCATATCAAAAGCTTTCTGAAATGAAGAATGTTTGGGCACAGCAAAAAGTGATGGATAAAATATTTGAGGTAAGTAATTTTGCTACAAATGACATCCTGCTTAAAGTACATATAAATTATGACAATGATAAAACTAGCTGACAAAGCCAGAAGTAAAAAAATGCCCCTCAAGTGAAATTACCATATCTTTAACAGCTGTATCAAATGTGACTTAAAATTATAGTGGAAATATTTAGTCATCACTTTTTAAGTGATGTAAATCGTCACTGTATAAATTTTCTTCTGTCATCCTTGCTAATGGAGATACAGTAGTAGAAGCCATTAAAAAATCCAAGCTAAAAACTTCTTTCTTAGCAGCCCAGAAAAGTAAAGCAGTAAAAATTAAGGCCTTAGATTTAGATTCAAAGAAGTACTAATGAATTGTAAAATGCAACATAAAGTACATGTGAACATCAAAGCCCAGGAGTGCAAGGGATGAAAATCTATTATTTAGTCAGTTGAAAGTCCGATTGAGACTGGGCTTCACCAGTAAAACTTCTTTCTCAGTAAAGCTTCTTCTAGACCACACTGTGTATGGTTTCACAATAACCATAAGTCCTGCCAAAGATTGCTGCCTGCATTCATCTAGCTGTTATGTGGAAATTCCAACACATCTGTCTGTTTTTAAATTTCTGCGCAAACCCAAGCCAATCCATGCTTAAACTACATCAAGCCCACACTCAATAGCAGCATACCTGTCATAACCCTTCTCTCAAGAAAAAAGCATTGTGGTAGAAAGTGTTGCCTTCTCACCATACAACAGCTTAGTCCTGGGATATTCCCAAGAAGGGAGAGACCTCAGTTCTGTGCTTCCTGCACCTGTGAGGAATCAAAATTTTTTAACTTGCCCCCAGACACAGGGCCTTGAACTTGGCCTTCTTTAACTTCATGGCATTTGCACAGCCTGCTCCTCAAGTCAAGGCACTTCAGGATATCTCTTTCCTTAAGAGAATCGACTACAACACTCAGCTGGGGTGTTATTGGATACTTTTCTGAGGATGCGCTCAATTCCACTATATCAATTTTTTTTTCTGCCCAAATCCAAGAACCTGGACATGAAGAGAAATTCTGGAGCCAGGAAGACTTGCTCTTGGTTGAGGAGAATGAGATCAGGTACTTAAGAAAACTGTCCGTACACAAATCCATGTGTCCTGATGGGATGTACCCATAAGTACTTGAGGACCTGGTTAGCTCCTGACTCTGCTTGAACAGGGGGATTGAACAACATGAACTGCAAAGTTCCTTCCCAATGTCAACCATTCTGTGGTTCTGAGATCCACAGCCAAGGAGATAAGAGTTAGAAAGAGACAGAAAAGGTCTTCAAAAAATTTAAACTGCCATTTCCACTCAGAATTTAAAGAAAATCATGCAAGACAGTAGGGGTTAGGAAGAGCAGGGCTTCAGTTTAAACATGAAGACAGAAAGGAAAATTATCCAAAATCAGAATAGTCAAAGGCAGAATAAATGGAAAAAGGGAACACATAATTTTAACATTGTGGTAGGAAATCTGGGACAAAGCTGTAATGTTCAAAAAAATGTAAAAAAAGCACTGATTTTCCAATTGTTGTCTATGGTAAGCATTGTCATAGATATACACGTAATTCAACATCTAGGGTTGAAGATAAATTTGCTTCAGAGATAATTTATTTTTTTTCCTTTAAGCAATTTTCAAGGAAGATGTGGAGAGAGTAATTTGGATTTGAGCTAGTAGGCTAGCTTCTTTCATAATGGCTTTGCAATTTATTCATTTCATAGCTTCACAAGTGATATACATTATTTTCAAAGAAAATATGGTCTGAGAGTTTATTTTGCATATCTCCAAATCTCTTGGGTTTTTCATCTTACATTACATTATCTGCAGAACAATAACAGGAGTAGTAATATTAATAATAACAATAGCAACAGCAATAATGTGTGAGAGAATCCATCTGCAACAAGACAACATAAATGTACTTTTTATACTTTGTTCATTGTAAAAAACAAAAGTAACCATAAAATATATGTTTTCCAAGTCTCTCACAAACATCTCTGAGCAGCTTTGTTCATTTTCACATTATCCCCCTGTTCCTATTATTATCTAATCCCAGACCCATTTGCTTAAAAGAATTTTGAAAACATCTGTTTTCTGCAGTGAATGTGAACCATCATGATTATGAAAATCCTTAGGCTCTGAGTCAGACTGAAGCCCTAGGGTGATATGAAATCCACAAAAACAAAGTAGAAGTTTGCACCTGGCACCTCCCATATAAGACAATGTATAATTTTAAACCATTCTCCTTTTCTGATTATTTTTTCTTTTTCATCCTGCATTTTGAGATCATTGATATTACTAGTGATAGATAGATCTAGTGAAAGACTGAGATTTTAATGTACTTTGTCTTGATAGAATAAGTGAGTGGATGCATAATGTCTTAAAATTTTGAAGGACATTTCAGATCTGACCAATTGCTTGTAAAGCCTTCCTAGATATTTTTCAGAATAGTATCTTAAAGCAATACTACAGCAATTGTTTGTGAGTCATATACTTAAAAGTTTTAGGATTATACTTATGAAAAAAGAATTTGACTCTTTCCTTGGATTTCATGCGATGCACATAGTCAAGATCATGCAGGAGTTTTTAAAATATATCTCTATATTTTTCATGAGAAACAGTCACCTTTGTAAAATTTGTAGTGTAGTAGAATAGAAATAAAACTATGAAATAGCCAAAAGTTTGGATGAACCTAGAAATGTGATTTCTAAAATTTCTATCTCTGTTTAAAGTGAACAGGCACAGAAAATTTATATTTCATTTTGGAAACATTTCTTCTTAAAACATACCCTACCTAATGATTTTTACCCAAGAATTCAAAATCAAAATTTTAATGCTCTGTCTTCAATTGTTACTAAATTGCCCTAACTGTGCTTAAGCCACTAGTTATTCTTCCTGTTTCTGCACTGAGTATTAAAAAAGTTTTCTTCATTTTGAAGGAGTTTTCCCGACACAGTCTCTCACTACTATGTTTGCAGATTGTCATATAATACCATATAGGAAGTAAAACCATTGAAGCAAGCACATGAGTTTCCATTAATATAATTTTTGTGTCTTCTATTTGTTTTCATGTATTTTGGTTCTTTAATATTTTTAACATAATTTTTAAGTGCTTCAGTTAATTTTGCAGAAGTCATAAATTCAATGTCCTTAGGATAAATCTTTATGTAAGATAACAGAAATCTATTTTTACTATTAATTAATGAAAATAAAAATTGTACATTCATATATGATTATCTTGTAATAATCAAAAGTCATATTCATTCATTATAACACAAAGCTATTCCCAATTGAATGATATATTATTAACTTATTATCCAAGAACAATTTATAAGAAAATCAATTACTAAAATATTTGAGATAAGGAACAAAAATTAGGTCCAACTACAAAATACTCATAAAAGGTAAAAAAATACATTATGCAAGCACTTTGTTTTGTTCTCAAAAGACTTATAAAGAAGTTTATTAATGTGATTATAAATTATTTTCTAGCTTTTATTGTAATTTTTCTTTACTCCGATGTTGTCCAGAAAATATTTTTTAATCACTCATATTTATGAATTTACTGTTAATGGTCTCAAGCCTTCTTTTCTATATGTACCAAAGGTGCCAGTTAAGCTACCTGGTAGAAAAAAAAATGATCAATCAAAATATTTTCTTTTTTTTTTTCCCCGTGTTTCTTGAATTTTTTTTTTTTAAGAAAGTTCCTATTCTACTGTTTGACTCAAATATCATAACAGAGAGTTTGCAAGACTGATAGACAATGAACAATAAACTTTATGCTTCTCTTATAACAACTATAAACTATTACAGTGCAAAAAATACCTGACAACTGGATAAAAGTGGTTCTCAGGATATTTAAAACATTAGATATGTACTCTAGCCACATTCTTCTTTCCTTCGTGCTGACTAAACTGCCTTAAAAGATAGATATAGTTACTTGAATTTTCTTTAGAATTAAGGAAATAAAGCTAATTCATGTGCTAATGAATAAGACGTGTATTTTCTTTGGCCTTTTTAAAGTAAAGTAATAAATGTAAAAATTCTTGATTCATGCTGTAAACCAGAACAAACCACTTAGGTCTAGATCATTCCCTTCTGTGGAAAAATGTGATTGTGAGGTGGCAAAGTACCTTGACAAATTTCTCCAGACTTCTTTCAGTGTGTTTTCCATCGCTTAAACATAAGGCATTGTCTCTATCATCGTCCCTGTCCTGTATGGGACCTTCTCAGATCTTTTCAATCTCAACAGAATCTAAGAGAATACCATATGCTTCCTTGAAGACCCTCCAGCCTGAACAGCAGACCAATAAACTTCAAGAGTGTTAATAATAATTGCATAATCTGAAAAAAAATCTAGGAAAATGGTCCTCTATTTTGCCAAATCTAGAAACAATAGTCTTCATGAGATTCTGCCAAGAACTTTTGCAGAGAGATAGAGAAGATAAAGTAGAAACCTGCTGTGTTCATCAAGCAATATGAATTTATATGTTAGACATTTTTCTTCTGTTATCAATCCAAGGAATATAATAAGTCCTGTGTATAATTTTTCTTTACCACCCATCTTCTTCAGAACTATTCTTTCTTATGTTTTGTGAGACTTACAAAATTAGATTTAAAAAAAAGTTTTGTAAAGTTTTGAGAAAATAAATGAACAACGACATTCTGAATGTATGTTTTTGGTCATTTGAGGTGCCTTAGAATATTTCAAATGCTTGAATTTGATGATGACCTAAGGTTGACAAGATACAGCTTAAAGGAGATGTATACTCACTCTCAGTTTTAGGTCTAGTATGACTATACTAATTTTGATTTTAGATTAATCATAGATGAGATATAAATGAGAACATGTGCTACTAAAATGGTATATATAGATTTGTAGTGAGAGACATTTAGAAGTAATTTTTAAACTGGTGAGGATTCAGCAATTAGCTTGATGGGATAGAAATACTACATTAGATTGTTGAAATAATACTTCAATCAGTTCTATAATTACAATTTCTTATCAAGATCATTCTTGTCCTCTGTGAACATAATTTATCAGAATAATGTTTAGATTGTGGTAATTAATGCTTTCAGACAAAAATATAATTTCATATAAAATAGGGAATAAAATTGAACTTTCTGCTCTACAGCATCATTACATCCATGTTGTGGTAAATTCAGTGCTTTGAATCCATTAACTTTCCATTGTGTAGTGTTATCATCCACTGCTAAAGATTAGCTACTGACACATTTATCAAAGGATGATAAATGAGCTGTCCTTTCAGATGTCTGATTATCTGACCTTTATTCAGTTAAAAGCACAAGGGGCTGACAGTGTTAAGTGCCTGCTAGTTTAGAATGAAATTGAACCTAGGAAATGAATGTTTCGTATTCTCTTCAATAACACAAATTTATTCCATCAATTTATTTTTAAATTACAAAATTTATTATAAAGCTCTGTAGAAACCACCTATTTCCATAGAAGTTTGTTGTTTTTTTTTTTTTTAATTCATTATTTCATGAAAGGTTCTTAATTTTAAAAATTGCATTTAAGAGAGAACAGTTTTATCATTATCCATTTGGCTGTAGATAGTGTGGTAAAAAACACACAGGGTTGCAGAATACTTTCAAGTGTTTACCAAAAAATGTGCTAACTTTTATCTATTTCTGTGACATCCAGACAGCTGCTGTCATCTGGATGACCACAATTCTAGAAATCTTCATCATTCAACTATAGAGTATATTCACTAACATCAGAGAAATAATTGTAAATATTTACTAAAATTAGTCTGCATTTGCATAAATTGTGAGTAATGAAGTACGAAGCTTAGATGAAACTTTTAGACTGCATAAAACAAGTACAGAAAAATAATCAGTGTTAAATAAACAACCAAAAACTGGTTTTGACATTCCAAATGAAATAAACTTTGCTAGAAATTAGAGCTCTAAGCTTCGAGTTTAATGTGATTTTGCCCATGTCCAGAGACCCTCTGGAAATAAATATTGCCCAGCTAAGCTCAGTGTTAAATACTGTCATTGGTGTGAGCCTATAGTAGTGGTCTAGGAAAAGTCAATATAGCTTCTTGCAAAAATATTTTTATTTGGTCCAGCCATCTGCCTTGGCTTCTGTTCATCTCTGAAGTAAAAAAACGGCTAGAAGAAGTGATAATAATCTTCAAACTATAAGATTTATGCAGATTCATCCTTGGTATAAAAAGATTCAAATTAAAAAGCAATATTCAGTGCCTTGTCATGTTCCTTTGCCATACTGAGGGTTATCTTTGGTTTTCTTTTCTAGGCAAATCTTGATAATTATATCTTCCTTCCAAGCTGACTGGACATGAACTGCCCTTAACTAGTAGTCAAGATGTTGAGATTGTTAGCATAAGAATAAGCCAATGTTCTTATCATCATGACTTACTATCATGAAGAAATCAGTTTGGGATTAGGGCAAGTTCATCTGCTGTCACTGTCAGGAGTGTAAGCAAAGAAAGAACATTTCTCTTTAAAAATATGAAAGTGTCCTGATACTTTTCTAAGTTATTTTTCTTATCTTGGGAATAGATGCTAAAACTTTAGAAAATGTGTAGCTAATATGGGGGGAGTTAAGACTACTAATGGATGAGGGCAAAGCTGAAATGTTGCTTATAGCAAGAATTCTTTTCCTGAGGAGAGATCAGTCTGAGGAATCACATCCTTGAATTTTTAATGTACGAATTGCTGTTATTAAGTTGGTACACCTTATCCAAACCTTCTTGCTAAGCTGACCTATTTCAGCCATAATGTAGTTCTGCTCCAATACAGTCATTGGCAACATGACAGTGTAGATCAAATTAATCTCTCTCCCTTCCCTTACCCTGTTCTGGGCTCGTTATTCTTGTCTGGTTTTGTACTGGAGTCTTATATATGTCGCTTTGATTTTGGAGGCAGGAATGCAAAAATACACACCAATGTTCATGCACAACAGCTGGCTTTTATTTAGTGCCCTCTTTCTTATAGAGGCAAGAAGGTCTGTGTGTTCAATCCCCATTGGCTGAACCAGTTGCCATCCAGTCAGTCAACCAATAGATGCTCTTGTGCCTTGTAAAGGTTTTGGCTTTTCTTCTCTGCCAAGCTCAGGATGAATAACACCTGGGAAATGCCAAGCTTGAGTTCAGACTTGGAATGTTTATTATATCTTATCTATTTACAGTATTTACAGGCTCACAAGCTGTGAGCTTAAGTAGCAAGCTAGGGAAACAAGGTAAAATGGAGTGCTTCTAACTCTTTCCAAGGTCTTTTAAGTGACAGTCCGCCAATAACGAAGTGACACCTGCATTATTTATGTTTTTGATTCAATAATGACCACCCAAGGCCCACAATGGGGACCTTTTTCACCCAATTACAGAAAACCACCTAAACCCAGGAAGAAGAAGAAAGAAGAAGGCAAAGAAGAAGGACAAAGAAAACAGCCTAAATCCTCCATGTTGACTCATATGTATTACTATACACTAAAACCCCAAACTCTAAGTTTTTAGAATTCCAACAGTCCCCAATGGTCTAGCCTGCTCTTCAACAGTCCACAATGGTTAAGTTATATAATCAAGGTAGTTATTTAATCAGTTACCTCTCTGGTAAAAATAAATAACAATAAAAAGGGGATTAATTATTATTGTGAGGCCTTCAGCCCAGCTGTTGGTCAATGCAATATATACAGTGATGCCATGACACTAGCTAAACTTTTAGACGTCAATTTATATTTAAAGTTGGTCATCCTTTTTTCCTGCAAATGTCTAGTTGGCAGCATGTCTTCCTCTTCTGTGAGAGCTACTGTTTCTCAGTACACGCCTACCTCCATAAGTTAAATGTCATTGCAGATCAGGCCAGGCTGAGTGCACAATTCAAACCTTCCAGATTTAGCTTTCTACACGTTTAAGTCCTCACCACTGGTCAATCCATTCCATGGATCTAGACAAAGATTCAGCATCTGCCAGGTTCCCAGCTAAATAGGTCTCTAAACTCCCTTCACTAGATTTCTACTCACTATAAATCAAAGCTTAGACCTCAGACATGTCTCTGGGTACTGATGTCTAGACACATGCATCTAAATGTCTTCATATCAGATTAAACCACAACCTCGGGTTTTTAATTACACAGGCAGAGACATGTAGTATTGCTTTTATATGTACACATATATCCTTGCTGTCTCTCCCAAAGCATATGAATTGGCTGTAGGGTTTCATTGTGCTTCACATCCAGCTCTACATGTATTGTACAGAGTCATCAAGAGCACTGGAAACTGATTCAATAAATTAATCACAAAACAAGTGACTGTTTAGGTGGCCAAAGTAAGATAGGATGAAACCCATCTTTGTCTTTCAATTATTGATTCTTTAAAGCCGAACTGGTTGACAAAATGGGACTTTGTAAAATAAAAGTTTTCACTAATATTTGAAGAAAAACATTTTCATTTTAATTATAGTAAGAACTCTCTTCTAGAACTAGTTGTAAAGAAACTAATCTACATTTAGAAAAGAACTGTTTTCCCCATAAATTGTCCTCCTAGCACACAATACACTAAACCTGCAAGATATTATACAAGGTTTATGTTCGCTTTTCCTCAATGAAGAATACATACAGATTTTGAAGAATGGTATTGGAAGAAATAGTGGCAATTATTACTTTAATTATTTGTCCTTTATCACAGTATTACTCAAGTTACCTTCCTTCTTCTCAACCCACCTTGCTTCAGGTTATGGATGAAGTTAGCATCAAACCTAATTTTTTTCTTCTGTTACCAAAACATCGGACATTTTCTCTTTGAAAGCTCTTCAAAGTTGAATTTACTGATCTTTTGACACTCCTATTTGAAGGTTAGCAAGTCACCTTAATATGATTGCTCGCCTCTAGCCTCCATAGGTTAAAGGATAATCAACAATAGGAAATCTTTGGAAATCTGATAGAAATATTTCAATGTTGAAATATTCAGAATTCTCAGATATAATCTCCTGATTTGATTAAAACATTTCTCAGCCTTTCACTCCTTCTCTCATATGAGTTACGTGGCTGAGTCACATTTTCACAGCACCTTCATTTCAACATTGTAGGTGTTTTTATAAGTTTGCAAGATTAGAATGGATACTTCCCTCTTCCTTTACCCACCTGGCTGATCGTGGTGTCATGAGTAATAACTTCTAGTGACAATCAAGTATATTAGTCTGTTTCCATTCCAGCAGACTAGCTGACAATCCGTCATAATCTAATGCGCTCTTGGGAAATTCATAGGGATTATCTGTCAAAGTCTTAATAAAATTTAAAAACCTAATTACGACGCTTAAGTGTATTTATTGATTTGAATATTTTTTAAACTCTTTCCAAATTATCAAAATGGTGTTTAGTCCTTTCCCTATCCTTTGCAGTTTTCAGTCTCATAAAATTAGAGAGGCAAAATAAAAGGATTAGTTATTTAATTTCTGAGACTACTAATGAGAATAATTAGTAACTCTTGTCCAATAAAGACAAGCAGAAAATGTCACCTTACTCATCCTCAGGTGACAAAGGACCTCTTCATAACAGTTTGGTATGTTTTTCCAACTAGTCTTGCACCCATTTATGAATGTGCATTCTACCATTTTCTCTCAGTTTTGTCACAGATATCAAGTATAGCTTTGTCCATGGAAAAACTTTTCCACGATTACAGCACATAATATTTCCTAACTCTCAACTCTCAACCTTGCCAGTCTACCACAGAACAAAATTAAATTGTATTGATGTTTGTTTCTGATGAATCCATGCTGACTGATACTGAATTTATTTCCTGTGGTAGGCATGTTTTTTCTTCCCTGTATTTCTGAGGACAACAGAAAAAATGAGTCAGTCTCCTTCTATTTTATCAACAAATACAAATTTTCTAGGATTTCACCCATTTTTCATCATTTTCTCAAAAAAAAATGTTTACATCTCTTCTACAAGCAGTTCTTTAAATATTTCAAAGTAATTTTTGTTGCATCTAGTTTGTTTGAAGCTGTCTAAATTGTGACATTACTTTATAGTCTGTTTTTCTGTGCTTGCCATTCTGTGACTGGTATCAATGGCACTAGATACCTCCATGCCATAAGAATTATATTGTTTTAATTATATTTTTATTCAGTAGGCTTCTATATCTTTTTCTAGCTTAAACTTTATTTTGATTCAGTTAATATTTTTTCCTCTTTAGAGACACGTTCTATTTAGTCTCACAAAACATCCAGGTGTGAAGCACTTGCAATACAAATAATTTTCAATAGAAAATAAAAAAAATAAATTTGAATAAAAATTGATTATACAGAATCATTGAAAGACCAGAAGAAATAGAGGCTTCAATGACATT
This sequence comes from Trochalopteron elliotii, assembly GCA_024734555.1. Taxonomy (NCBI): domain Eukaryota; kingdom Metazoa; phylum Chordata; class Aves; order Passeriformes; family Leiothrichidae; genus Trochalopteron; species Trochalopteron elliotii. Next base: position 5,224,647 of record JANPWX010000078.1, on the reverse strand, counting down.
TAATGTCAGAGCAAGATTTTGAAATATCTGCTCCAGAGAATGATACTATCAAACCCATTTTTACACAGTGCTATTCTGTGGCCTAAATATGAGGAACTAACTCCATTTAAATAACTGGGGAAAGAGCCTTCAGAGAGCTAAAATAATGCAATAAAAGAAAATTATTACTAGTAGGACAGAAAAAGACACTGGTATATTTTCAACATCTGGTACATTGGTGTGATGGAAACCAGGCAAATACAGATTTATCTGTGCAAAAAAGATAAATGAAAGCAGTATGGGAGAATTACTTTGATTAAGAGCTAGCAAGTCCAATGTGATTAAAAATACCTATACCTGTATAAAATAACGCTATGTTTGCAATCTAGTGCGTCGGCTGTTCAATACAGGAGAACAGTGGAAAGGAGAATTCATTGCAGAAACTGAAAAGAAGGTAGGGCAACTGATACATGGGAGGGTAACTATTAAACACAACAACAAAAGATAGATCTCAGGAAAATTTGAAAAAAAATAAACAGTGGAGGGTTATTTAGTATTGAGGTGACTGATTTTAGCAACTTGAAACAGTGATAACTGAAAATTGGTTCTGGAATAACATGACTTAAGAGAGGTCTCTCTAGGTGAATTGATTGGACGAGATAAACTGTAGTTGCTATAGGTGTCTATGGTGCTATAATCCAGATTTTATATGGGGAAAAAGCAATGCATCTTCTGCTTGGAGCTAAGAATTTATTATAATTAGCGTTTCAACAGTGTAACAGTCCATGGTACCTGCTATAGAACAGTCTCATTTATTACAGAATCATAGGATAGCTCAATTTGGAAGTGACACATAAGGATCATAGAATCTAATTGCCTGCTCCCGCACTTTTAAGAGATGGTTCTTGAAAGGTGACCAGCACTCATTGATAGCAATACCTACAAAAGCACTTTCCTGGAAAACCTTTTTAGCTGGCTCCCTCAACAAACTGAAGTCTCCTCTCACCTTATCAGGTCAAAGTTTTGCTGGCAGTTTTTCTCCTATTACTACACAAACTTCCTTTTATATACCTTATATATATATATCTTTTATATCTTCTAGTGCTGTGCTCATTCCTTCAGTGCCCTTTCAAGTCCAGAAAAAGATAATTAAAGGATGATTAAAGAAGCAGAGCTTAGATGCAAGCTCAAATTTTGTCTCTGCCCAGTCCAGTCCAGAATTTATTTGAGGAGGACTTCACAAAACCCTCTGGGAAACCTATTCTTCAGCCACCATCATTGTGCCTGCTCTGTTTTGCTGTAATTGAGCTAAAGATAAATAAAATCCAAATACAGTAAATGTTGGAAAATTGAATGACTTCTGAAGCAAATATTATCATATGTTCTTTTTAATGTAGTTGGAATTCATATATGTTGATGTATAAATTATGATGCTTAATTTTTCCAGATGTTTTTTACTCTGCAGTAAGAAATTAGTTGTTTCTGTTTTTCTAGTAGTAGACTGTGGTTTAAAGTATCACAGACATTTTTCCTGTTTTAGAAATACCTCATGGAGGCAATAAGCTTTATTTTGCAGAGTAGACACCCATCCAGCTTGTGCAATGAGACCTCTTGGGGAAGACAAAGGGATGGGTTGGCATGCTCTTCTCTTTGCTAGTAAGGCAGTATCTCCTTGCCTACGGCCAGAATTAGAGTACAGGGAACGGCAGGACTAAGAAGTTTTCACCTATCTGTGTTTGCAAAGGATATATAAATCTCATTGTAATGGATATGAAATATTTTCCTAACACCTATGCTGCTCTGAGACACCTAGCACCAGTTTACTGTTTGTTTCACCCACTTACTGTATACATAAATGCCTTTCGGGGTGTTTATAGTGAGTGCTCAAGACCAGAGGATGCTGTTCACTTGGATCTTCACTTAGTGAGGCTTCCCTCACAAGCTTTCTGTACAGAGCTGGAGCCAGTCTGACACTCAGAGCCCCTTCTGCAGCACTAACTTATTTTCAGGGTCCTATCACTAATATTCACTGACTCCTGAACAACATTTTAGTATAGTAGAGATTGAAAGATCAAAAATCATTGTTATCCACATAAAACCAGATTTTGGTTAATGGTCTTCAGGGCCTTTGAAAATATTTTGATCTAAGCTGTTTACTCATTTGAAATTTTTCAAGATTTTAATATTCACTAACTAAGATATGCTATCATATTATGGTAAGTTCTTTTATCATCCCAATTGCCACTAGATAAAATAAAGTGTTTGCCCCTTAAAACGCAGTAACCGTGCAGATGGGAATTAAAGTAGAATTTTATATCCAGTTAAAATTATAGGTGGAACTTAGGCAGTCCAGACATAATTGCCTGGGATGGAGCTTTGCCAAAATAAAGAATTTTGCTCTCAGTGAAATGTCCTTTGGATCTCTAAAGATCACTTTTGCTCATGCATTTCTGCTTAAACCTACCGGACAGATGGTATTGCCAATACAGAAAAATCCATATAATCAGTTTAATAGCTGGTCAACAGGGAGGGTTGTGCTTATGAATTCTGTTGTGCATTTACCATGGCTGACTGCTAGGTGCCCATCAGGATGCTCCCTCACTCCCTTTCCTCAGAAAAAATAAGATTAAAAAACTCATGGGCTGAGATAAAGGCAATTAAATAAAGAAAAGCAAAGACTGTGTGGAAGCAGAAATGTGTATTTTCTACTTCCCATCAGAAAGCAAAGCCCAGCCATTCCTTGGAAGTAGAGCCCCATTGTGCGCAGTGGTGGTTTCAGAAGACAAATGCATTAATGGATATATCCATCCCCTTTCTCTCAGATTTTACTGCATGAACATGGTAGTTTGAACGTGGCATTCAACAAATTAAAAATATAGGAAGGGTTTCAATATAATTTTCATTAAACTGTCACTCTATCTAACTTGAAGTTCTATAATTTATATACTGGTTTTAGTATTCACTTATTCACTCCTAATTGCTGCCTAATGGCATTAGGCAGGTTAGATAAAACAGTTCTGTGCAGTTCTTACATCAAATTCAATTTAAAATGCTATGGTGAAAACTGATAGAGACTATTCTTTCTAATCCCAAACTTTAGTTAAAGTAGAATATCTTTGTATTAAGATATTGGCTTTATTTGAGACCTAGGAAAAACAATCACTTCTAATTAGTAAAGATGACAAATTATCCCAAACTTTCCTCCTTGGTATTTGTGCAGGACCTTTCAATACAATTTATCTCATTAGAGTGTGGAAGGCTGCTGATTCAAGTGGTCTGGTGAAAGTAATTAATGGAGATTTGTTCAATAAAATGTGACCTCAAATTTTGTCATTTAAGGCTTTCGACACCTCTGGGGACACAGAAGACAAGCCTGTAAACTAGACTGCACACATACAAACAATGAATAGCAGTGGCAATGTGGTGCAGAAAGATAGTAAGTATATCTGATGGCCTGAATATGATCAATTCTGGCCCAGGCAGGTAGGCAGATAAGATTCTTACATTTAAAATGGTAGAAGTACAGAAAATTGTCCCAAATAGAGTTTGCCTTATTTTTTTTTTCTTTTTAAATCATAGTCTTGTTAATTGCCTAAGATTTAATCCTGAGATTTAAAAAATAATATGTGATAATTATGTGGTAAATATACAGGAAAATAAAAAAATAAAATTCTGCACTCATAAAAAACCCTCCTGCAGAAATCAATAGCACTCAGGGAAAAATTATAAGGAGTTTAAGGACATATATATTATTGGTGGAATGTCTAAGCCATTAAGGATAATGAATATAATATGGGAACTGCCTTAACGGATAGATCTTGAACCAGAGAGCAAATAAATACAGCTCAGTATTTGTTTTATTTTTATAGTGACTGATGTAACAGAGAACAGTATTAAAGTACTGCTTCCCAGTGATAATTCTAGGACTACTCAATATTATTTCCATTTCTACTACTGCCATAAGGGAGAGCTATTAAGACTATTAGACAACAATTCATTTAGTAAAGCAGAAATTAAACAAGCTATTTTGCTAAGGGAATGCAATGAGAAAGCAATACCAAGTCTTGCACTGGTTTATATGGTCTCCTATAAAATAATGATGGTAATAATAATGATAATGATAATAATGATAATAATAACAATAATACTCTCACTGCAGTCATATGGATTACCGGGATGTGGTCAACATCACAAGTGGTGACATCATATATCCAATTATAATAGATAAAATAGAATTTTAGAGTGACACTGATAGATATTAAGATTCATCAGACGCTAAGTAGAACTCAGGTTTTAAGCCTAATGCTAAGAGCATTAAGCCTACCACACAACTGTGAGGTTCAGGAGTTCTTTGAAGTTTTCACACAGATATTCATAGCAGAATCTTATTCATGTTGAAATTCCCATTTGTAGATGCAATCATAATTTTAGGGTTTTTTAATAGAATTTAAGTTCTTTTCTAAGATAAATCTGTAACAGTATAAATGCACAAGGAAATTTTTTTCAGGTATGGGAGACCTAACTTCTGTCTAACCCCTTCATCCTGGGGTTTCTTGAATTATCTTGGTTTTCTGTGCTGTTGCTAGGTCACTTAAAAGGTATCAGAGTTTTCTAGAAACTTTTCACTTTTTGTCATTTCCATCATAATGCTGCCATTGGCAATGCCTCCTGGTCTCTGGCCTACTTCATGTTCTCTTGCATTTGTAAAAGTTGTTCTGTGGCTTATAAAGAGGTTCATGAAAATATATTATTTTTATGACAACCTTGTTTATATGTTTTTTTTCCTTTGGTTAGAATCAGTCTCTTCTGCCACCCTATGATTACTCACAAAGCAAGGTAATACAGCTACTACATTGTAGTGCCATAAAAATGATTTTGTCATTTTTTTGTACACAATGATATGTATTCCTGACCTGAGAATGCAGTGTCAGGGTGAGCCTGGGCTCACTTTTGCTGAAGCTGAGCTGAGCTGGTTTCAGTGTCAGCCTAGTGATCAAATGCATGTTGCCTCCACTGTCTGAGCTTCAGCTCTGCTGCTGCAACCAACATTGTTAAAATAACTTTATTGTTGAGCAATAACCCTCACAAATATGTTTTGGGTTCTCAAGTGTTATGTTTGCTGTGTATATAATGACATGCTGTTAATACGTAACCTAGATTTATTGGCAAAGGGATTATTTTAGCCTGATAATAGTTTCACCAAAGTGTGACAGTGGTACCCTGATTCACTAAGAGCTAATTGGTATGTCCCTTCACTTCAGTGTTGTATCATAGAGATTTAATTGTTGTAACTGTCTTGCTAAGCACAACGGATTGATGGGAATACAATTCTGGATACAATTCTTCTCTGATTTTACTTCAGAGTTTGATCTATTTACCCTTTTCTGTAGCAAAGGTCAGCAAAGCCTGACTAAATATACATGGAGTAGTGAATCTACTTTCTACAAAATCATTATTTTTGGTAAGCAGCTATATATATGGATCTTCATGTTTCATAATTACTACTAAGATGTTCCAGAAATACAAATCAAATTAAGTTCTGATAATTGCAGTGGTTTTAAGTGTTGTTTTTCTTTTTTTTTTTTTTTAAGGAACAAAAACCCAAAGAAAACTCAACTGGCCTTTCAAATATTACTCACCAGTCTTTTTCTAGTTTTATTTGAATAGACTGTGATTGCTTTTCCAGAGATGAATTATTCCCCCGCTTGTTTATACTGCAGTTACTGTGACCATGAAATAATAAAAAAAAAGAAATCACAGATAATTATATGCTCCTATTAAAACAAATTTACATTGTTTTAGAACAGATGGCTATATTAACACTCAGTAAGAAAAAATATCTTTTAGAATTAATTTTGAATTCTGTCAGAAATCCTGAAGTGCAACATTCAAAGCCATTGGTGCTTTTTTCAGCACATTAAACTTTTATGAAAGTCAAAGTTAATTACATATGATGACTAAACTCCAAGGATCATAATCAGCTGAACTGAATGGCTGTACATCAGTAATTAAATGCCATTTCAGTTCGTTGTACTGAGTCTTAAACCCTACCCTTAAAAAGGTGTAGGTATTGGAATCTGTTATATCCATAGGACCATTTCTTCAGAAAACCTGAATGAAGCACTATACAAAATATACTAAGTGGAAACTATAATTATGGGTTAGTTTCAGCACTTATGCATTAAGCAGGCTAGCCTTTTTCAGAGTTTGTCTATGGAGAAGAGATTGTACCTTGGTTAGATCTTTTTTCCTTTTTTCCCTGGCTCTAATGTGGGAGTAGGGAAGGAAATGTTTAGATTTTGCTTTTCTTTGTACATGATTTCTTTTTTCTTTTTTTTCTTCCTGTTTTTGTTTTTTTTGTTGTTGTTTTTTTGTTGTTTTTTTTTTTTAACAGCTTGAAAAGGTCTGAAACTTTTCTGCACATTACTTAGATTGTAGAGTATGCAAAAATAAATGCCCACATCCATCTCTGGATATAGTTTGTTTTGACTGATGGCATATCAGAGCTAAGATTTTATACAAAGGAAGTTCTATCTTGAGTAGAACAAAACAGAGCTTCACCACAGAGATGTTCTTGATCTGTATGCAGAACTTGTCAGCTTTACAGCATGTGGGTGGTAAAACAGCTTCTCTGCAAGTTCACTACTAGCTCTAAATTTTAGTTGCTTGAAAAACCTGTTTCCATATCCTTTTCCCAAAAAGTGTAGGTAGCCAAAAAATACAGATTTAAAAACAACTGGGTCTTCTGGTGAGAAGATTAGAATATTTAACTTTTATTAACTAATAAAACTATTAACTTTTATTAACTAATATTAATTTTCTAGTTTTCTACTTTGAAGAATATACAGAGTATTTTAAAGCACATAAGACAGGCACCTATAAATTAATTTATATGTTCTAAATGTCCTTTCTGAAGTATGTCTGTTGACTATCACAGGAAATTTTTGGGCTTTTTGTTAGACCTAAGTTCAGCACCTAAATTTATGGCACAGACATTTTTCTTACTCGCTTATGTCAAAATTCAGGCTGAAAAAATATTTTTATCTGGTTTTTGCCTAAAGTCATTTTACTAATTTTTACTAAGTCTTTTAAAAATGTTAGTTACTAAAATTTTTAAAATGCCTTTCTGTAATTTCAGTTCATAAAATATAAACTGTAATTGCTTTTATGGACTACATTTTGGTTTTCCTCGGCTGGATTGAGCATCCTACTACCTTATGTTACCATTTCTTCTCTTGCATTCACCACCTGAGACACTGGCCACTGCCAGTATCAGAGGAATCCAGGTCCAGCACAAACAGATGGTCAAATTGTAGGAAAGCCAAATTTGGAGGACTTGTAGAAAGCGTATTCCTTTTTTATTTGTATTATTTTAGTTCATAGACGTACTTTGACATTCAAAGGTCTCATAAAATTCAGTAGAAATCTCAGACAATTGAAAATACTGACATGTGTATCTTATGCAGAATCAAAATAGATATGTTTACATTCTCCATGTTTCTGTCTAAACTGCCCTGAAAAAAAGCACAAATAAAATTTCACTATGCTTGTGTTTATAACAACTTCCTTTCTTTCTGAGATGGTAAATTTTAATTGTACTATCTAAATATATGATAGGACTCAGATAATTGTAAAATTGATTTTGTTCAATAAAGTGCCACTTATCAGTTGTAAAACCTGTCTGTATTTCTCGGTGTGCTGTACATGTAAAATAAGAAACGTCACTAAATGTATTAAAAAAAGGCTTATTGGTACATAAAGTCACAATTTTTTCTATTAGTACACTCAGCATATAAGCCAATGACTTAATATTGAATAACTTGTTAAGCCACAGTAATACATTTGATGAGTTTTTTTGTTCTATATTTCTGTTGCAAATGCAATGTATTTCTGCTTGTATTAGGCAAATTCATTGCAAAATAGATACATAATTATTTACTTTTTACATATGGAAAAAAAACAGAATAACAGCTTTGACCACGCTCCATTCATCTAGTTTTCTTTGCTGCATTGTCAAATACAATGAAAATATTCCTCCATTAAGGGTGTGGCAATTGAGTCATGCCAGTTATAACTGAGTCTTCAGAAATGGGGTACTGATATTGGGACAAGAAAGAGAAGCATACTTTACTTTCATGTTAACAAAGGCATATCTTAGATCATCAGATTGATCACATTTCCATACACTGTTCTGAAGAGGCATAGCTGCATTTAGTTTGGGGATTTTTTATTACCATGTAAGCAATCTGAAGATTATTCCATCTCTGCTGTCGATAACAGGTATCTGCAACAAACTGTACCACAATTCTGTACATTGAAATTATGCCCTAAAATGGACCCTACTCAACTATTAGTTGCATTTATTACTAACTGCACATTTTTAATTTACATTTATACCCCTGTAATCATCCTATGCCCTTTGTTTCAAAGTATCAACTTGTAATTTTGCTATAGTCCTCTGGTTTTTTCCAAGATTCTAAACGCCTTAATGGTTATGGTGACATGACTAGTGTTTCATCAGTACAACCTAGTTTCACTTGTGTCTTTTTTCACTCTGTAAAAATACCACTCAAAGAAATTGATCACAAGGAAAGGTTGAAAGACCTGACAGAAGGAATACCTGTTTTCATAACTGATTACATTTATAATCTTACATGAACATCATTGGTATCAAAAGTATTTTACAAAAAATGATTAGGTGTTTCTAAACTATTAATGTTTGTGTTTTTCCAGAGAAAATGACATTGGACCTGAATTCTGCTCCTGACTTCTTAGGTTTTGGATAAGTGAATAATTCTTGGTTTGAAGAAATTAAAAAGATGAATGCATGAATTTCTCTAAGTCCTGTAGTCAGTACAAATAAAGATGACCCAAGGATCCTTGACATTCTTAATACAAAATTTCAATTTATATTGCCTTGGTAAGTTCCTCAGTCTTTTTGGAACAAGAGTGAAGACCATAAGAAAGATGAAAGAAGAGTGTGCCAGTTACTGTAAATATACATGTACGGAGAATTTAGTCACAGATGACTGAGGGAGTAATTCTAGATTAACTCCTCTACCCAATCTAAAACAATTTTGCTGAGCTGACCTCCATGAAATCAACCCTTAGGTTGCATTTCATTTTGCATTTACATTTGCTATGTAAATATTAACCCACTCTAATTCTAATGCAGTCATTTCAATTTGTATCACTGCTATGCTATTCCAAAGCTTATGCTTTTCACTGGATTTGTGTTAGATTTAGTTCATAAAGATTTCTCTTCCCCCTTTCTCCTCCCTCTTTTTTTCTCCCCTCTTTCTCTGTCCCTCTGTCTTTGAGATTTTTAATCAATACTCAGTACACTTTTAAGTACAAAATAGTTTTGTAGATGCTTAAAATGGGTGGGATGTGTCCTGAGATGCTGAAACACTGAAACACAACGAGATGAGTTGCTACAACGGTAATAGCTGAAGAATGAGCTCATTTAAAAGCACTGTGACTAGAATTTGCCCTCTTATCCCAGAGATTTTCACACACACTACTCACATTCTTGTTGTTCTCCTGGAATATAAAGATGTCAAGGTCTCCCTTCAGATAAAGTTAGAATCCTAAACCACAATGCCCCCAGTCAAATGGTCTCATCCTCTTAGATGCTATAAGGTTTTTATTCTGATACTTGAAATCTTGAGAATAGGAAAATAAAATGACAGAATGAAACACAAAATTAAAGCAAAAATCAATACCTTATATTTATATATAAGGTAGAAGAATGTGTAACATAGCTTTCTTTCATCTAACATACAGACCCAATATTACATTTAAAAATAAAACAGCTTAATTGTCTTTGAACATTACTGAAGACTGAGGGCATTCCTTCCTGAGCAAAGAAAAAAGGTAAAATACAAAAGTAAATAATTAGATAGGCTGGATGGCCCACATATCTGGTAATGAGATAGAGCATTGCATCTCTGTATCAGATCAGTTGTGACAGAAATTGTTACCCTCTGACAACTTTTCAATGCCCCATGTGAAATGAGTTACTGGGCTTAGTTTCAGTTCTAATGACTGAGAATCCACATTGCAAATTACATTAATTGGCACCTTTGTCTGGTAATACAAGCAGAGAGACCAATGCCTAAATTCTCTGGAAGACTTAAAAAGAGATATTGCCCCTCTGGAAATGGTGAGTCACAGTCATTCTCAAGGTTTATTGGCCGTAATCAGAGAGCTGGGTTTTCTTTGGAGAAATGTGCACCTGGTGGAAGTGATGTTTGAATATTAACATTAATATTAAATGAAATCACTAAAGCTCTAAGCCATGAGATCCATCCAAGTAGATCCTTGAAGAAGGAAAAATAGTTCCCCTGAAGTCCACCTTTGTAACCCTATTTTTCATCCTGCTTTTCTCCATGTAGAATCCAGTACTACACCATCTTATGTTCACTGCAGCCAAGGACACACCCAGACTTTCCATTCCTAAGTCCTTCCCTGCACATTTGTTGTTATATCAAAAATGGAAAATAAAATGCATTTCAAATAATAAACTTATTATTTTGGGCACTGATAGTGTGATTCTTACAGAACAGTTGAGCTTAGCTTCCCGGTTTTCTTTCTGCACATCTCATTCGTGTGCCCTCAGCAAGTCATGCAAGAGGAAGCATTCTTCCTTTCATAGAGTAGACTAATGGCATTACCATAAAACTGAGCCAATAGTCCGAATTTTATTGTCAAAAGAATTTTAAAAAAAAGTACTTTTACAAATAGCTCTCTGTTTTCAGCCATTAAAAGTCTCCATGGTTTCTGTCTATAGCCAGTATGCTTGGAATTTTCTTGTTGTTAGCTGGTCAGCCTGTATCCTGATATGTAGTTTAGCAGTTGTTAGAGATAAATTAGGCACGTTTGACAGATGCCACATCTAATTAGACTGTAAAACAGTTAAATATATTCCTCTGTGATGGTCCATTAGAAACATGGTTATGAAGAAATTACCGATCCATAAAGAACTGTCTGTAGGAAGTCACACTGATATTTTTTATATCACTTGTCTTTTTCAATTGAGAAATATTACCTGGTTTCTTTTAATGAATGGATATTCCACTTACAAGTAGCACTATAAAATAAAATCTTTATTAAACCACTTTATCTTATATTGTACTGACTGATCTTTTTAAAAGAAGCATTAAAAATAGCTTTCAACCCAATAAAATGAAAACCTCTTTAAAACACCACTAGATTTACTGTTCTAATATTAGAACAGAATCCAAACAACAAAACCTGTGTAGGGTCGTATGCCTGAAGAAGAAAGTAATGAAAAGAAGCTTGCCTTTTTGAAAGATGCTTCTTCAACAAAACCTATTAAAATTTTATCTATATTGCAACCAAAACTCTCCAAGAGTGAACTTTAAATAGTTCTCTGTAAATTCCAGGAGTGAACATACATTTATTTTGAAAGAAGTAAGTTCACCGTTAAGCACAAAATTTGTCATTATAGGTTGACCAAATACTTTCAGCTTGAAAGAAGCACTTGTGTTTTCCTTTCGTTCACTGTTTCAAAAGCTTGAAACTGTTTACTTTTCTGTGAGACAGGAGTTGTACTAATTAACCCAAACCTGACTTTAACTGTATTTCCAACAGATTTAATGAGCATTGTAAACATTGCTATATCTGACCAGTAGGCACTGATACTGCTTTAAAGGTACCTGAGGGAACCATTAGCAAAATGCAGGATTAGTTTTCCTGATTTACCCTATGCTTTTTTAAGGGTTGAAAAAAAAATTAGTTGCTATTTGGACTGCTTGTTTTCATTTTCCCCCCAATTTTAATTATGTAAAAAAGAATATATATGTCTAATTCAGAGGGGTTTTAATGGGCTTCGCTTCAGCTTAGGCTTGGGTGTGATGAAACTTGCTATAATAAAAACCTGTCATTTTGATACTGAAACTCAAAGTTTCTTAGTGAATACATTATAACTTATTGCATCACACAACATCAGAAATAGAGAATGTATGCACTGCTAAACTATTCTATATCAGATTCTTTAACCGTCTTTAATTGTTGTGTTTATTCGTTGTCTAAGTAAAGGAAACAGAATTGATTGTGGAGAGATACATCTCTATAAAAGGTTGGCCAGAAAGTTTGTACAGAGGTGTTGATCAAAACTTAGAAATTTTATGTTGGCTTTGTATGTCTTATGAAAATATACTTTGTCATGCAAAAGAAAAACTTACCTTTCTACACAGCGTTGTTCAGAGTATTTGAATACTCTGAGCAATTTGGGGCAGTGAAATGCAACGTAGCACACAAAATTGTGTATTCTGTAGATGGCAATGTGATTATGATGAAAGAAAAGGTGCTTAGTAAAAATAGAGGGTAGCAAAAAGACACATTTTTACTACATTATAAGCCATTTTCTAAGTAACAGTTATTCAGCAACTACTATGATAAAATTGTTGTAAGTGTGAAGAATTGTTAAGAACAAAAGAACATACAATTTAACATGCTATTTAGCAGAGAGTTGATGTATCTTATTTTCAGCCAGCCACTTTTAAGTCAGGCTGCTTTTGCACCAAAAGGTTGGATTTCTCCTGTAATCTCAAAGACATTCTGTCTAAACATAAAAGAAGATGACTATGTACTGCTCTTTATTGTCAATACAGTAATTTAATAATTAGACATCTGCAAGCAGCAAGTTCTGTAGCCCTAAGCAGTCAGTGATAAAGTAAATGCAAAAAAAAAGATCAAACTGATATCAGGAAAAAAAATCTAATTCTGTACAGTGAGAAGGATCCTAAAATGATACCCTGAGTCCCAGGTTTGGAAACACCAGGATATCTATCTCCCAGGCACCAAAGCTTGTATTTCCTTTCAAACCCAAGTATTTCTCCAGCTTCTGGTCATCCTTCAAATGATGAAGCCTAGCAAATAGGGTTCATGCCTGAAAACCCTCAAAATTCAATCAAAGGTCTTCTGAAATATTTTCAACATGTATATTGGGTCTGGCTGAGCAGGAGTTCACTTACCCACAGCAGCCCTCAGAGTGCTGTGCTCTGCCCTGGTGGCTGGAAAGGAGTTGATCACCCTGCAGTGTTTTGGCTGCTGCTGGGCAGGGCTGGCACAGCATCAGCATTGTCTCCAACATCCCAGCCCCATCAGGGCTGGGGGTGGGAAAGGTCCTGGGAGGGGACAGACCCAGACCAGCTGACCCAAATTAACAAAAGGGCCATTCCATACCCTGTGACAGCTCAGGTATAAAAGCTAACAGAGGGAGGTGTAAGGGGTGGCATTTGTTATTTGCAGTGTTTGACTTATGAAGCAACTGCTCCACATGCTGAGCTCCTGCTGCCTGGGAAATACATGAACATTGCTGGCTGATGGGAAGTAGAGATTAAATTATTTTCCCATTTCTTAAGTACGCACATAATTTTTGTGCGTTTTTTTCTTTTTCTAAAATACTTTATCATAGAGGACTCACCAGCATTTGTAATTGGCCCAGCCTTGACCAGAGGCTCATCCATCTTTGGAGAGCCCAAGGATTAGCCCTGCCAGACATGGAGGAAGCTTCCAGAACCTTCTCACAGAAGCTACCCCTGTAACCCCTCCACTACCAAAGCTTGCATTTGCAATCCCAATGCAAGATGTCAGGAGACATTTTATCCTATCAGGATTAAAACACCTAGATCATTATCATATAAAAAACCTCAAAATTGGGAGTAGTAAAATAGATCCTTTTTACAAGGGCTGATAAGTAAAACAGGATATGTTCTGATAGGTCAAACATGTTCTGATAGGTCAAACAGGAGCATCTTTAAACTGAATGGGGGTAGGTTTACATTAGATGTTAGGAAGGAATTTTTTTATTGTGAGGGTGGTGAGACACTGGAACAATTTGCTCAGAGAAGCTGTGGATGTCTGTTCCCTGGGAGTGTTCCAGGTGAGGTTGAATGGACTTTGAGAAACATCATTTAGTGGAAGATGTCCCTGCCCATGTTTGGAATGAGATTTTTTAAGGTTCCTGCAAAGCCAAACCATTCTATGATTCCATAATTCTAAAATTATTTTATGTTAATTTATTCTTAGACTTGTATTAGTACATTTCTTGTGAAACTATTTATTCTGTGTATATGTAAATAAAATTAGAATTCTTAAAAAGAATTTTCATATCTTCTCTAAGAAATATTATTTGGAGGTCTTTTTCTTAATATTCTGTTCAAAATAAAAAATAATTTAAAAAATAATGATGGAGAGAATCAAAGTTTAAAAAGTCATGTACTAATAAAATTATGATGCTCTTCAAGACTGATGAAGATTTGATATTTAGACATCACACCATGTAACCTCAGCTAAAATTGTTAGAGAAAACAAACAGTATTAAATCATTCCTAGTTAATGTTGTGAAATATTCAAATGACTACTGATAGAATATAATGCATTTTTGTAATAGCTTTGCAGTATTATAGAGATATTTTTGTGTTTGTATTCCTCCTTTCTCTAAAATATAAAAAGAGCAGTATATCTCATTATTTCTTTTTTTGTGAATACAGTGATAGCATGCATTTTAAGAAGGTCATGTTTGTGTGTTAAAACATCTATGAAAATGCTTTTGAATTATGAAGTACCATACAATTGTATCTAAGAAATAAAATTACTACATGGTAAAAATATGCTTCGGCTAGACTTTTTCAAAATATCACTTATCAGTAAGGTTCAAGAGATTCACTTTTAAAGATATTTTCTTTCATATTTTGAATGTTCAGATGATGATAGCAGGTGCCTTAAACCAGGAATTTCCTGTTGAGTTTTTGCATATTTAAACACATTTAAAACTTTATGAATCTACAGCTTTGAACAAGGGTGAAGGAGCAAGTTGTGACCTGTCAATTCTTATTATATCAGTTACTTATCATTAGTTGGAAAGTATATTGGATTTTTTTCTTTTTAATGAAAATTCTCCTAGGGAGAGGAAACATTCTGTTCATAAATTATGGTATCTTGGACAACTAGCAAGATTCTTTCAAAACACCTGTGCTTAATTGTGTGTGATAATTTATTGAGAGACTCTACACAGTGATATTCAAAATACACCAGTTACTTGAGCATGAGCTGCTCTTGTGCTGAATTACTATTTTCCCTACAGTGATACTAAAATTCCATTGTTAAAGAATGAAGCCCACTAAGCAGAGTGTTGTTTTCCTCTCTGCTGTCAACGATGTCTTATAAGTTAAATGGTTATTATTATTATTAATATAATAATCCTCAGTTACCCAGTTATCTCTTACTGGACACTCTACGTTCCGTATTCTGGAACTAGAAAAAGACCTATCTGATATCTGGAGAACGTGTGTGTGTGTGAGTGTGTGTGTGTGTGTGTGTGTGTGTGTGTGTGTGTGTGTATGTGTGTGATAGCATAAAGCTAAAAACTGTGAGACTATTCAACACTTTAAATAATTTATGCACACTTCGTATCTTGGAAGTAGACCCTTAATATCATCTGTATAGCTATCACAGTGCTCAAAAAATCCTCTTAAGTGACCACAAAAAGGTTAATCTTTATGCCTATTACTTTGGAGAAGTATTTCAAGTTTTACCCTCAGAATTTAATGCAAATTAATTATTTAGAGGAAACCGTTGCATAGAATAAACCAATATCTCTTTAACCTTTCAGTTTTACATTTCTAGGTTTGTACTTTCAGCATTTATAAAGAGCAACTTTTGTTTTGTTAGAGAAGTTAACAATTTCAAACTCTGTCTTTTATTACAGCCTTAGCCTAGAGATAATCTTTTAGAATCTTAAAATAGATTATTTCAGTCTGGTGGTTATGGTGGCGGGGGCAGGGGTGGGTTAAGTTGTATTTTTAGTGTTGTCAGCCTCTGTAGTCTTTCACCAAAAGGAATATGATGTTCATGTCAATGTTTTTAAAATTTTCCTCCAGATATCCACTCCAAATAGCTTTCATATGGTTGGTAACCATATGAAACCTCTGGTCCTCTTCCTTGGTATCAAACTCCATACTGCATTCAAAATTAATATATGTGATACTTTTTATGTATGTTACATATTATTTCTTTGTTATGTCTAGAATAATGTTTGTCCTGCTCCAGTTCCTTATTGTTTATTGCTGCAAAGTCTCCAGTATCCACCCTGTGCCCCATCTCTTATCATCCTATGTCTCATCTCTCACTCTACCCAACATATGGTGCCTCCCATCCTGAGGCTACTGTATGCCTCAACACCCTGGGATTTAGGTTTGTAATACCTCATTCTACATGGAATATTACTTGTTACTAGTATGCATGCAAAGCTCTGGTCCTACCACACAAAGATAAACACAAGGAAAACAAATTAGCCTATGACACCTGATCAGTTAGAGAAATGGCTGTCACACTTAAACCAATAAAAACAAAGTTAGAGGCAGGTCAAGAAAAGTTCAGAGCCTGACAAGCCTTACAAGCTTCAGTCCTCAGTGAAGCATGTGATCTGTTACTAGCAATGACAATAGACATTCCAGGTCTCCACATTTACACTTTGAAGATTTCAGGAAATGTCTTGGTGCTCACCTTGGCTTCATGGGGTAACTGCAGAGCCCTAAAAATTTGCCATTTCCACTACCAGAATTGTATTTGCAGGGACTCAGACTTGTTCTTTCTGAACATTTCTTGTCCTGCCCTCAGCTTGCTTTGAACGGAGATTAAATCTAAACAATGTCTTCCAGAATTTTACTAATTTTAGGGGATGGAGAAGGGATTTCCAAAAATAGAATCTAATTCTAAATGCATTTAAATGGAATTATGTTACAGAGTAATTTAAATTTATTCCTAACAGTCCATATCTGTGTTGCAGTTTTCAAACTGTACTCTGCTATCAATACCAGGACAGACAGGAGCTCTTTCTAGGACTTATACTGGCTAGCAGCAATTTTGATCTGAGAAGCAGTGAAGCATCTGTTTGAGGTGCAAATCAGCAAAAAGTTAATCATAAAAGAAAGACTGTTCCAATGTAAAGGAAATTCAAATATGGCAATATCAAATCAGTCAAGTTCACAAATAGGCCTGTGAATGACGTCTTATGAACTTGAATAGTGTTGAAGCATTGACTTTGGGTGAGAAAAAACATTTCACTTCCTATAGAAAAAATGTAAACAAAATGAAATTCTGCTAAGAATTACATGCTCAAAAAAGCAATCAATTTATAAAATAGTGACATAATCTGGCTTATAGTAATGGCTGATATGCCTCACTTGGAGCCAGAGACTAACTGATAATGCTTGCAGAAAACAAGATTAAGTGTGTTCATGCAAAGAAAGGTACAAGATTTATTCACTGATTGATTGATTTGATTGATTAAGATTCTGACAGGACAGTTATGGATGAATTGTAGGTACAGTAATGGAAAATTCAGAGGGCACAGGCTCTGTGAGAAAGGGCATATTTCTACAGCAACTCCTAGTGCTGATTCTTTAAAGAATGATTTATTTTTTACAAAAGTTGTGAATCTCTATGGTGAAGTGAAAGCCACAGGTTGAGACAATGCTCTTTCCTGAATCTGCTCTATGCAGAATTGTAAATGGTTTCTGTTTATCCTTCAGAGCTGTAAATGTTTCAGCCTAGAACCCATCACAGGTTTTAGTATGAGATCCCAGACCAAGGATATTGGCAATCTATGGGGAATGCAGACAAAGCTCGCAATGCTGTACAAAAAATATTAAAAGCATTTTATATGCACCACAGGAATGCCCAATTCTGCTATAATTAATCTTAAAGACTTGTTTGGGGGGTTTTTTAATTATTATTATTGTGGGGAATGTCATTTGCATCTTAGATTTAATCCAAGAGATGAGGGCTATCAACACAAGTAGTATGCAGATCTGGACTTATGTGTTGAGATATACAGAGGAAATATTAATGAAAAATATGACATAAGGATTTTGTTCCTGTAGTAAATATTTTCTGCAAGCGGCTGCAAGTATAAAAGTCCTTAAAAAACTTTAAAGATTTCATGTGCTTATACATAGTTTACATAGTTAAGGAACAAATAAAGCTCATTAAATCTTATACACATTAAGTCTGGGACCCCGGGAATGCTCAACCTAGTAGAATCCCAGCTTCACTGGACACAATCCCATTGAGCTGGATGTTTACTGGCTGGGTCACCCAGAAATATTCAACAGCACATCAGTGTTTTCATTGTTTAAAGAACTGCTTTGCAATCCATATGGTAAACCCTGTGAGGACACCTGAAAAGTTAGTAGAGTGCTTAAAGCAGTCTGTGAGGAAGTAAAAAAACTAGGCCATTACACAGCCAGGAATAAAAGAAATAGGAGACAAGATATAAATTATTCTCTTTTTCTGTATGGCTTAGTGCTTTGACTGCTTTTATGTGGTATATATTAATCCCTCCCTCTTAGCAGATTCCCCTGGAATGCAGCCTCCCAGTTCAGAGGTATCTGTCCATAGGGCTACTTTGCAAAAGCTGAAATAATTATATTTTCTGAGGAGCAATGTTGGCCCAAATTAATTTCAGAAGGGAAACAACTGGATGAGAATCCCAATAGCTGTAGTTACTTTGCACACTATTCTGGATGCTTATAGGCTCAGCACCCTCAAATTTTCTTGGCAGTGCATGCGTGACTTCAGGTGATCTGAAAAGGAATGGAATCACCTGTTCTTAGACTGGAGTTTTAAATCTAGCGAGGCATGCCAGCTCTTATCCAAGAATTTTAGGGGTATGCTAGAGAAAATGTATGTAGAATTTTGATATTGAAACTTCATTTTGATATAAATGCCATCCATTAAGGAAACAGAGGAATAGCGCATAATCCATAAGCCAAGTAAATAAAAATAACCACATCTTCTAGTGTTGAAAACTCATGACAAACTGCCTGTGGATGACTCACAGACTAAGACTCATTTGTGGGAACTATTCAGCAAATAAATACAAATAAGGGATGCATTTGAGAACATAATAATCTGCTCGATGACAACTAGCAAACAGAGAGAGGCAAAAATTGTCAGAGAAATGACACTTTATGAATTATTCACTCAGTTTTGCAACATGTTGATTACACTCTGTAATCAAACACTGTGCAACTCATTTAATCACTGCAACCGAGGTCTGGGAAGGAAACATGGTTACACAGCTTACTGTGCAGATGAATGAGGGTACTTTGTAAAAGATCTAGCTCCACAGCTTTAACCCTTCTGAACATCTTTTTCCATAATACAGTTAATTTGCCTAGTCACAATGACTATCATAAAGACTACTTTTCTTATTTTAGAAGACAGTTTTTCCCTTTGTTTAAGTGCTGGACATTAGCATTTATTTGAGTTTAACTGGAAGTTATTTTACATATTAAAGGAATATTTTGTTAGGGAATTTCTGTTCTCGCTTAGCTTACACTAAAATAAGTTCCATATATTTCTGGTCATAATTCTGTGTGATGCTAACAATAATACAATGCAGGATAAGTGTACATTTATTCTTCAAATATTAATTGAATGTCAGTGTCATCATTCAGTCCACAGGAAGAACGTAAGTACAGCTAAAGAGTATAGAAACACTATACATAGTAAGGCAAAAGCAAGGAAGAGACATAGGGCAGAGAAAACACAAAACAAATCTCCATAAATATACCCAGAAAATATGACAGAGGGAGACACATGCCCTTGTAAAGTGACTTGAGCTTCACCTCTGTCCCTGAATGGCAATCAGAGTCACTCCAGGGCTAAAGCAGGAATATGAACGGACCATCAAACTGGTATGAGCTGCACAGTGTGACAAATAGCATTATATGGTAGGCACTGAGAGAAGATTGTGCTGCTCTTCAAATGTAGATTAAAATGTAAAAGGTCTAGGAAGAGGTTTTCTACAAATATAACATCAGTTCATTCCCCATAGTAGAAATAAAAAAGTTCCCAATTTAAAGCGTCCCTAAGTGTGTTGTGTTGGGTTAAGAAAAACATTAACAGTTGAGGGGGTCTTACCCACTTTCTCTGGCTTGTACCAAAAGAGCCCATGATTATTCTGCACTTCACCACTTAGAGACATCACAAGATGCAGAACAGAACTCTCCCTACACCAGCTTTTATCTGGTCTTATGCTACATATCCTTAAGTCATCGCTATTAAAACTCTTAATGCTATTCAGTGTGGAATCACAGGCACTCTCATGCTGCAAGAAACTAGATTTTTTAAAATGAAACACCTGACTTTCTCTATTGTATTTCTCTATTGCATTTTTTAACTATTTCAGTATTTCCATATATTCTGAGCCTTAAAAGTGCAAGAAAATGGACAAATAGCTGTTTTAACAGGAAAGGTTTGCACTCTAAAGAAATGTTGAAATATAAATTGACCATACTGCTATTTCTCTGAGCTTTTATGTCCCATTTTAAGTAATGATAAGACAAATTGTATCCCATTCCAATATCAGATGGTGAATTTGAGACCAGTCATCATAAGAAACATCATAAGGTATCTGAAGAAAAAATATCTTAAGGATCTTGATGAATACTGTTGATTGACCCCATAACAAGTAGAACACAGTATTTGGAGTGAAAGCCAAATAGCACTAAATTATGATTTCTGTTTAGGGAAGTGGTTCTGTTATGAGGCAGAAAATTCTTATTTTCTACCTATGAATTTACTTTGATAGAAAGATTTTTGAAAGACAGCACATGTTTTGGGATTGTGTAGCCAGGTTTTGTCAGGGGAGTGGAGGGGGCACTATAAGGGCAGCTTCTTTGAGAAGCTGATAGAAGCTTCCCTTGTGTCAGAGAGAGGAAACATCAGCTAGGTCTAAGACAGACTCACTGCTGGCCAAGGCCAAGGCCAAGCCCACCAGTGATGATGGTAGCACCTCTGGGATGCTACCCAGAGCATCCCAGAAATTTCAGAAAGAGCAAAATCTGGACCACAACAGCAGGCAGAAAGAAGCATGTAAATATACAAAAAGATCCCTGTAGACATACAGGTCAGTGAAGGAAGGGGAGGAGGTGCTTCAGGTGCTGGAGCAGAGATTCCCCTGCAGCCCATTGTGCAGCCCATGGTGAGACACCTGTGCCCCTGCAGCCCATGAAGGTCCACACTGGAGGAGAGACCCATCTCCAGCCTGTGGGTTTGCAAGATTTCCATGTTTTAAAAAAGGTTTTGTTACAAGTTAGTATAGCTCTAGTTACCCCATAAGGACCTCTTGTCTTGGAATTTTCTCTTATCACAAGTTGATAAGGGTTGCTATGCTGCTCTGGTCTTTGCCTAGAGACTGTTTTCTATTGGTCCTTTCCCAGGAAAATCCCTGCCCTTCTTCCCTCTGTCCATCATTAAGTCACTATCTCTAAGGTCCAGAACTTTCGAAGAGATTCGGACAGCAGTTGGCAGATTCCCCAGAGACCCCTCCCCAAATTACCTGTGATTTGATATTAGTTTGGTAATTCAGTTGGCATCTGTTACTTTGCTTTGTTTTATTGGTTTGTAGTTTGTACCCACCCCTTGAGCCTGTCCTGGACAAAACCCCCCTGTAGCCTTTTTCCGGGTCTCTCCTGAGGCATCGGGCAGGAGGTAAGGGGTTCCCCTGTGACCCCCCAATAAACCTCTGTCCCCCCCGACCCTCCTAGAGGTCCCTCTTTCATTTACACCACGGCCGTGACAGCGAAAGTCCAGGGGCTGCTGAGCCAAGACTCACAAACCGGTCCTGTTGTGGCGTGTCAGAGCTACCAGGTGGTCTAGCCAAGCACCGGGCTGACCAGAGAGACACGCACACCAACACCAGCCTGTGGAGGATATCAGGCCACAGCAGGGGAAAAGGATGAGGAGTCTTCTCGCTGTAGGAAAAAAGAGTGGTAGAGACAACATGTCATGAACTGACCACAGCCCCCATTACCTGTTCCCTTGCATTGCTCAGAGCAAGGAGGTAGAGAAAACCAGGAGCAAAGTTAAGCTCAGAAAGCAGGAAGGGATGAGCTGAAGATGGTTTAGGATTCAGTTTTAATTCTCATTATACTTTCTGATATGACTGACAACAAATTAAAATAATTTCCCTAGACAGAGACTTTTTGCCTGTGGCTGTAATTGGTGAGTGGTTTCTCCATGTCCTTGTCTTGATCTATGAGCATTTCAATCTATTTTCTCTCCTCTGTTCAGCTGAGGAAGGGAGTACCAAAGTGAATTTGGTGAACACCTAGCAATCAGCTACAGTTAATCCATAACAGTACTCAAAAAGCAAATACTCAACAAGAGAGGGGAGAATGTATAGAGGGTTCTGTGAACATTATGAAAAGCAGTAGTGCAATTACCAGAGTGTGCTGGGGACATATCTTCCTGCTAATGGCCATTTTGTGAGGAGTTAATGAACAGATACTCAAAAATAGATGTTGTAATAAATAAGCAGACAGGACTCAGTTTTCTCATGCAGAAAAGCCAATTCTTTATCCACAAAACTCATATTTATAGGAAATATCAGAAGGCATTGTGTGAAACCTAATTGGTCAGCAATACAGTGAAACAGTTCATTGGTCAGTAAGGGCTATTTTATATGTGTGTCAAATTTTCTCTTTCTAGAAATGTTTATATATTTTCCTCACTGATTCTCATGGGACAGATTTATTGTTTCTGCAGATGCAAACTTATTTTCCTCTATAAGAATAGTAGTCATTCTTATAATTTTTTCTTTATGGGAATGTATAAGCTGCTTTTAGCTTAGCTAGCGTAGCAGGGCCTAAACCATATTTTATAAGGCCTTTCTTTTATAACATCTCTACCTACAACAAATAGGAATATTTGTCAGCACATTAACTGTGAGGGAATCATATATCTTGGTGAAATGTTCTGTATAAAAATACTGTGCTGCGAGTCAAACAGTATGTGTGAATGAAGCAACCCAAACTGCCTTTTTGGAGAGGTTCTTGGCCCAGAAATGAAAGTGATAAAGAGGCAGGGGACTACAAACATCATCTAGATTAAATGGTTACCAAGAGGTTGCCACAAGAATTTGCAATAAGGCAGCGTTATGAAAGGAACATGAAAACATAGAGAAGAGACCACAGAGGCAAACAGGGCAGTGGGGACGCCCCAGGGCTACACAACCAGGAGGGGATGGGGAGAGTGGGGTGTCTCTGTCACCAACAAGTGTTTGGGCTTATTTAGAAAAGGATCTTTCAGAATGTGGAGGTACTCAGTATTGGGTCCTATTTGTTGTATTGATGATAGTGATATCATTCACTGATTGCTAGTTGTGTTGCTAGTTAACAAACTGCTTCAGTCATGTTTTTATTTAAACCATGTGAACTGAACAGTTTTTGTCTGAGACAATCTACATCATTTTTGACAGACAAGTCAAAAATTCACTATATACTATAACCGTCTGTATCTTAGAGAGAAGAAGATGAAGGCATCTGTCATATACTGTATTTCCAAGTGATATGGAAAATGAGTGAAGAGAATGTCAGAAATGTAAATTGTGTGTGGAAAGCAAGCATTCCCAAAATGAGTAAAGACCTTGTCAGAGAACTCAGTACATCAAGGATGTGTCTTGCACACACATTCATTCTACATCTTAATACATTTCCATTTGTTAAACTTAGTTATAAATTCAAATTTTTAATTTAAAATAATTATAAAATTCGAATAATGAAATCACTTTTTTATCAGCATTAAATACTTCTTTAATAGACATTTTACCTTTTAATTAGTTTTCCATACAATAATTATCTTTCTCTTAGTCTATCTTTTATATAACACTGTAGGGATCAGAGACCAGAGCTCAGATATCAGAAATGTTGCAATATGATAATGAAAATAATTATTTTATCAGCTGAAATACAAAAGTAAATTTTCCAGTGGGAGTAGCTGCTGGATGTTTGTTTCAAAATAATCTGGTCTTAAACTAAAAATAAATTGGAAATATAGATTATTTAAATGAGAAACTGTATTAGCTAAACAATAAAAACAGCATTATATGGTACATCAAAATATAAGAATTCCCATGGAACTGTCAATATTCTACTGTTTTAATTATCACATAAGACTAAAACAGTTTTAACATTGCTTAGAGTAATGTAAAAGGCATTTCTTCACTTCTCATAATCACATTATTCTTAATTTATATCTCTTAAATCAGAATTTTTTTTCTTTAAAGTTTTTAATTTATCTAAATTTTTAATAAAAGTTAATTTAGAAGATAGTATTACTAGGGGTATCTGTAGACAAAAAGATTCTTGTTTTAAAGAATGCAATGACATGATTTAAATGGAGAAGATCTTTGAAATCTGATTTTGTTATGTTGTTCATAAGGTATTCAACCAAACACTCAAATATTTGTATTTCTTAATTTGATCTTATTTGGTAAAGTTCAAAGCAATGAAGAAAAGCTGTTGCTAATAACGTGTTAAACTTTAACCAGGTGTGGCTTTTTTCACTCTTAAGTGGCACCAAACAGTAAACAGTTACTACTCTGAGGATGCAGAAATCGTGGAAGCTAATACACAGATAACTTAAATGGACAGTCTTAATGCTTCTTCATGTTTGTTTGATGATAATGTAGATGTTGGTGAAAAGTAGCAACAACAGATAATGTCTAGGCACTTTGGGGACTTGCATTGCAAACTTCTGGTCTGCTTGAACTATTTTAGTCTTTAACAAAAATTGTGCATAGCAGTAAAATAAGTGTATTTATATGCAGCTCTTCATTTTAAAACTCTGGCAAAAAGTTCTTTCTAAATTATTAAAGATACTTTCAAAATTTGAAAGTCAGTTCATTCACTGAGTATCAGTGGATCAAATAAGTCCTTCTTCCTCAAAACTTTTGAGTGGTCCCAGGGACACTTTTCCTTGAAATATTGATGTTTACTAGTGCCCAGCTTACCTTTAGCTTTCATAAAATGGAATCATGAAACAAAAATAAAATCAGACATTACCTAAATTTCTATGTTAAATCTTGCTTCTCAGTATGTTTCAAAAAAATCCACTGATTTTCTACATAAATCACATTTCATCAATGGTGGTATTAAGTCAGGTCTAGGTGGGTAAGAAAACTGTCTTGTTCAGGAACAAAACACATTCAAGACATGTCCAGCAGTACAAGAGCAAAAGCTATAAAACTATATTTTGAAAATTCCGGAAACAGTCCTTCAGGGAAAGGGGGTATATGTCTATTTTAACAATATTACGAGTATCTATTCTTGGCAAGCAACTTGTTGGGCTAAATGTTTATTTTTCAGATGTGTTTCTCTCTGCTGTTTTATTTCAGCACAGAAAATTCCTCTGGAGCCGTTCTAATTAATGTTTCTGAATGTAGCAGGGACAACTGGACAGACTGACCCGGCAGGCCCACAGGACACTCACCACACCCAGCCCATGATAGTCACTGCCCTGGTGTCCCAACCTTTGTCAGTGGCTGTAGGCACAATAAATGTTCTGGCACCTGATGCAAAAAAATCATGAAAGGCTACACTGCACATCACAGGGCAATACAGTAAATGTTCACTGTGTAATGTTTACTTTAGAGAAAATTTATGTGGGCTCTTAAATGGATTCAAGCTTGCAGTAAAGCAATGATCACTTCTATCTGGATGCTTATTTTCACAAAAATTTTATAAAATTCATTTCATTCTGTCATCTTTTCTGATTTTGGTAGAGTTTCTCTAACAGAACTACAGATTATTAGGGATGGAAGTACACTTAGCTGAACATTGAGTCATAAATATTTTGCTCATATAATTTCCTCAGACACTTAGGATAAGGAAAGAAAAAATTCACTATTCCAGATTTCTCCATCCATCCATCCATCCATCCATCCATCCATCCATCCATCCATCCATCCATCCATCCATCCATCCATCCATCTCCTGCTTTTGAAATCAATTTAAAAATATTAACAACCAACCAAAACACACACAAACCCCCCCAAAAAAACACCCCCTAAACCTCAACAGAATGTTGTTTTTTTCCTATTTGTTTTGTTTGGTTGGGTTTCTTTAAGGTTCAGACATTTTGCTGATTATATCCAGATATCAAAAAATTGTTTGCCAGAGAAAAAATGTGCCCAAGTTCAAATATTTCAAGTTGATATATTTTAAATAAATGTTTGATGGATTTAATTTTAAATTACTTTAACTTGCTACTTAGTTTTCTAGGGCTCTAGAATATATAACAATAATAATAACTCAAGTGTCTAAATGGTCTGAAACAAAAACACCTCAGATTTCACTGATCACAAATACAACAGTTTGGAAATAAGATCTAGTTCAATAATAATTTATATGAAAGTATTAAAAGCTTTCAGTAAATGCAGGAGATAATTAAATTTGAAATTTGTAAAACAATGTCAATTGTAAAAGACTTTTCTGTGACATTATTTAAAGTTAGTAGAAAGCAAGTGATAAAAAATGAAAAAAATCATATTCCCATGATCCTGAAAAAATATTCATTTGCAGTTAGATGTTTGCATAGTTTTCAAACTCTGTCATTTTTTATCCTGTGTCTCAAAGATTTTTTTCACCTTTCCAAATCACTCTTTGTCCCTCTTTTGTATAACAATACTAATGTAGCCTTTCCTACAGACAGCTAATTCCTTCTCCATGTAATGCTGTGTCTTCCCCATACTGCACCACAGTTCTGAGTTTTTTTAGATCTGTAGGACAAAACCTCACAGCAACCTCCAGCTAATTCATTATACTTCTTACATTGTAAAAATAACAATATAAACAAGGAAACTCTGCATGTTTTTTGCTGTTAATCTTTCTGAATATTTTCTTTTCCTGGAGGCATAAAATTGCTAAATTATTCTAAGGAAAGATGACATAAGCCCATTAGAACCAAACCACCAATTAGTGCCACTTTCTGAGTTTCTCACTGATCCTTTGCTTTTTGTCCATTTACGTGTAAATTTCTAAAGGCATGGCTAATGTCTTTTATTGTTCACATTGCAGATGCTGAAGGATAGTATTTACCAGGCAATCATAAAAAAGAAAACACTACTAATAACCTCTCCCCCCATAAGCATATTGCAATAGCTGCAAGGGAAAAAATTACCTGAACAAACCTATTTCTGCGGAAAGTTTCTTTCCTTTTTGTGCACCATCTGACATGCAGAAGTTGTTATTTATAAGGTAAATGGTATTTTTCCTAAAGCTATCCTATGATCATTGTCTGTAGTTGTCTTAGACTGTAGACTGAATTTTTCTCTCCCCTTCAGTAAGAGTTTAGGGTATCTGTATGTAATTTTATTACTTGCAAGTGCTTCAGGTTCTGAAATAATCATCTTTTCCACCATTCCATAGCTGAGAATCCAATTGTTTTTTCCATGTTTGCATCTTGAACAGGTAAATATGTAACATTTCTTTTACTTAAATCAATAAATGTTGCTTCTTGACACCTTTTATATACTGTGTATTTTGACAGGAGATAATCCCTCCATTTAATGCTTTTGCTTCTTTTCAGTACCTTCACACTGAATAAACGTCCCACACTGATAATCTCCTCCTGTTACCAACAGCCCACACCTGATTCTTTAGTGGGTCATTAACTTCCAAATACTAATTGCAGAAAACATACTGTGCTCAAAAAGATCAGACCTAAGGAGAGAAGTCTTATGTTTTTTTCTTTTTAATTCTAGTATATTCATTCCATTTCATATTCTGAAGTTGGAAACAAGGCTAAGAGCATGAAATGAGAAATATTTTGTCACTTAGGGACTATTCCTCCACTCAGTAAATCCTATTATTCCAGACTGTAAATATTCATTTTATTAAGGTGGACTGTTGCCAGAAGTTTCTGCAACTTTAAAAAAAAAAACCTTATCTCTTCTAGAGTAAGCTTATAAAAATAAAATATACTCATCCCTAGAAAAGGCATTGTCAAATTGTAGCGGACATTCTTATCTGTATATTCATCCATTTAAGATGAACAGTGCTTCCTGTCAATGACATTTAATGTGATGGTTTACTTTAGGATTAGACCCTGCTTTTTGCTACCACATTTTTCTTGCAGATGGAATTGCCGTCAGAGAGAAAGGAAATCTGAATACATCCTGTTTGATTATTAGCTTGCTTTTTGTTTGTTTGGGTTTTTTTTTGGTTGGCTTTGGTTTTGCTTTTTGTGGGTTTTTTGGTTGGTTGGTTGGTTGGTTGGTTTGTTTTGCTTATGTTTTTTGTTTTAACCAAGAGAACATATTATAAAGTTCTTCCATTGGGTTGAAAGGATCTTTGCATTTGACAAAAAGCTGGTTTGGTTCAAAAGGATGGTTCTGCTCATGTTGGTTTTTACAAACCTCTACTTCATATACCTGTAAACAGGAGTAATATCTGTCTCTTACATCTTCCCAGAAAAGATAAAAGGAGACAACTCACTATGGTTATATTTCCATCTAAGTTTTCTAATTTTGTATGCAGCTATTTACTATCCTGTTCCCATTGACTAGAATAAAATCCTAGTAACTCATTTTACTGACATCATAATTATGTCTTATTTGCATGTACCTCTGTATCTCTAGCACTGTACAGAAAAAAACAAGTATTTGGTTTCTTCCAAGACACCTATCTCTGTATAAGCATTTCTGAGAGAAGCAACCTCTTCATATAAATTCCTTACTCATGCCAAGATTTTCAAAAGACTTTCCCTTCTTATTCCTTCATAGGTTCTGTAAGAAGACAACAGTAGGGATCATAATAAGATTTTAGAGTTATAAACTAAGATAAACACATTCTTTTCCATATATCATTCAGTTTGCACACTATCACAGGAAGACTAAGCATCTTTTCAAATAGAAAGCATGAAAGAGCGACACACATTGTATTATAATTAAAGGTCATTTATGAAGTAACCTCATTATAAAAATTACACAAAATTATGACATTTATGTTATTCTCAGACAGATGAAATAGAAGAAAGATACTAACCTGGATATTATGAGTAGATACCATATTTCAAGCATTCTTCAGCACAGCTAGGGAATCAGCTGGGATAATTTTGTGTTTCTTACATTGGCACAGTGAAAAAGTGACACGAGTAAGATAAAACTTAACCTGGGTTTTTTGCATCAAAAAGCAGTGAGTCAGCAGATGAGAATTTATTCAATTGGACAATTCTATTGGGCATGTAGAATATAAGATTTGAGAACTAGGATGTCAATCTAATTCCATTATTTTAAAGACAGGTATGGTGTTGGTTGCTCTCATATCAAAAAAATCATCTCAAAATGTAATAAAAGTACTGAAAGATTCTTTACAGCATTTTGTGCACAAAAATTTAGAATTTATAAACTTAATATAGCTATGAGGACATGAGAAAAATCCTAGCAAGATAAACCATTGAGTGACATAAATACAACCAGGTTTATTTCAAATACTTGAAGCATTGTCTTTTTTTTTTT
Source organism: Trochalopteron elliotii (assembly GCA_024734555.1). NCBI lineage: Eukaryota > Metazoa > Chordata > Aves > Passeriformes > Leiothrichidae > Trochalopteron > Trochalopteron elliotii. The sequence goes on along the minus strand of JANPWX010000078.1, from coordinate 5,195,330 downwards.
TCATCCTATGTTAATTTAAGAAAACTCTTAAATCCACACAAATTTTTATAGTAAAATTTCACCTGGCAGGATATATGTTATTTAACCCTCAATACAACGTAATATTATAACAAAGCTATTATTTTTTCTTCAATGATTATTTTCTTCAAATTCAAAAATTTAGTCTTTAGGAGCTGTTTGCCACTAAAACTCATTAAAATTCTTTCTGAAATTGACTGTAACTTTTCACTTGTAGCAGATAAGTTTACTGAAATGATGTCATCAAAAAAATGTTTATTTCATCATGAAATTACTTCTCCTGCCCAGTCCCTTTAATTTACTCAATAATTTGTAATACATTGAAATATTTCTGTAAGCCTAAATTATGACTGAATGATTTTTTTGATCACTTCTCAATACTCAAAGCTGTATGTCCTTCCTAAAACACACTGCTCTTTGATTATTCTTGAATTATTTTTGCACACAAGTCATTACTAACACAATTTTAAAATTATTAACAAGTCACAACTACAGTTTTATTTCAAGAACTCTTAATAGCTCTTGAAAATTTTCAATGTCTGTGATGAAAACTGAACAAAACTTATTTTCAAAGAATTCTTTCTTTAATTATTCTGTGACATAGATTTTTCTAATTATATGGTTTGGGAATATGTGGAAAAAAAACCCGACAAAACATATTAAGACAGGTCACAGTAAGTTCCAGTTCTTTTTAAATGTGATGTCAGAAATATTTATGCTACTATATGAAACAGCTTTCCAGGTTCAAGGGAAGCTTTTCCCTTAGGAATTTTTTTATAACCAGTTGTCACTTTCTCAGGTAGATAATAGCTTTAGAATTCTTAAGAGGAGTGTTATTAATCATTTTTTGAAACAATTTGTTCTCAGACAGAATGTTGATAAAAAATGAACAAAAATAAATTACAGGTGAATGAAGTTGAGTCAAAGTTATCTAGGTGAAGAAGACAAAGAGAGTCTAGAAATATTTACTGGGACATGAAAAAAAGCCTAACCAAAACCCCACAACCAAACAGAAGCTCTTATGTTTTACAGGTTAAAACTTTTCCTTTATTTCCTCTGGAAAGTATTTTTTACTGTTATATGCATCTGTGATACCTTCGTGACTTTATTTTCATTAATCTTATCCTTGATTCTTTTGTGATAGTTATGTTCTGGGCATATGTAGATGGGGAAGAAATTCTGGAGGTTTTTTGTACGTCCTTCTGAAAATTGAAGCAATCAAGAAAAAATTCAAGACAACAAAGATATAAACCTCCATCATTCCCCAAATTTCTTTGAGCTGCTGTTTACATCACATTGTATTGTATTTATATAACAATTATTCTAGGAATTCTTTTAGGATCAGCAAATTTTGTTTTAGAGAAGATGCATAATGTGATTACAACCCTAGGGGTTTGCTAAGATATACATCCTACATTTTCCTGTGCATGAGACCCAGTATGAATTATCTTCTATTTTTGAGCCTTTTTCTAGTATGATAATTCCTTTGATCATGAAGGTTCATTTTACCTATGAAAATACACATGAAATGTCTGCTCTGACCCTGACTCTCGATCAGTAACACTCTTGTAAGCAAGTAGTCCACATTTTTTCCTCTTCATGTCTATGAATGATCTAAAGACCTTTTTTCTTGTACATTGTACAGTTTCTATTTCTAACTAGAAGAAAATTTCACTTTACTATTTTCAATTAATAATAAAGAAAAATAATTCAAAATAATCTTGAAATTTTGCCTGAATATATATGAATAATGATGGAGAAAATATTTCCTTCTAATTATGTTTTCAGTTGTTTTTATTTGCAATGCATTCCAATGTTTGTATGCGCACATGTACACACACAACTTCAGGTATGTGTATTCTGTTAAATTAATAAGAACTGTAACACCTATTCAAATTCACAAGATTTCTCTTCATGTGCTGCCATGATATGAAATAACTGTTGAGAAAATTGGTTCTATTTCCTTTCACTTTTAAATAGTAATTTAGCTAAGAGAGGTTGTGCTAATTATCTCTGCACAAGCTGTTGAAGTTATACTAGGTAACAAGTCTGCAATTTATCCCTGACTAACTGTATTGATTTCTCCCTTGCCAGCTATAATCAGATAAATAAACCAATAAGCAACACTTGTTCTTATCATCTCTGCAGTTCAACAATACTCAGCTTAATTTACTGTTTTCTGGCAAACATCCCTGCAGAAGTTACCCTTTTCATATCTAACTGGCATACGAGCTAGCTGCTCATACCTGATATATCATTTCCCTAATAGCAGAAAAGTAAAGCAAAGTGAATCCCTAATGACCATATGTCTGCTTTGGGAGTCACATTCCACTGCTTTAGTCTTGCTTTAAATCAATGTTTGCATTGTTTGGGGTTTTAACATCCTAATTTGCTGGTAATAGCAGCTGTTCTCTTAGCTTATGCATGGATACACTTATTTACTCTTCTCTCAGCTGCAAGCAATACTGTATTTTTGAGAGATGAATTCTGAAATATTTTTACATCCTTGGATTTGACTGCTATTTTTGATTTCTCCTTCTCTTCGAAAGCAGGAAGCTTTGAATGTCTCTTTCTTGTTGACAGAGCACTGACACCGCTGAACATGTTACCAGGCCAACCTTTTGAAAAGGCAGATCTAAGATAAGTAGCAAGCATGGAAATTTGTTTTAATATTTAGTCCTTTCCTAACTGTGGACTGGTTTGAAAGAGATTTATATTAGCTATGCACTATGACTCAACCAGAGTAGCACCTTTCTCTTGGATCTTTTTCTCTTGAGGTTGGCATTTATTCATTGAGAAAGTCTAACTCTGCAGCTGAGATATAGAAAATATACCTTAAATTTCCTTTTTTATTTTAAGTATATGAGAGGTAAAAACCTGGATCTTTTATATCTAGGTAGATCATTATATCAAAATGTATTCTCTTCACCTTACACATTTAATTAAGAAACACACACCAGGAGTGGTAAGATATGCAACAATAATTCTTAAATGTCTTAAGTGCTTCATAGATATCTTTATTCTACAATATTAAATACAATTGATTTTTTAAAGATAAAAGATGTTGAGATCTCTACTTCTGTTTCAGAGGGAATAAAGCAGCTATCAAGCCCTAGAATTTTTTTTTTCTCAGAAGAAAGCATGTTACCTTCCATCCACTCCTATGCATTTTGTACATGAACTGAACTTCACTCTAGGGAACACTATAGGAAAAGTACATAATTTATTTTTTAATAAACTTATTTTTTAATATTTCTTTTAAGTGTTGCATTAGATTTACTGTTTACCAGTACTCATTACATAGCTGCAAGTGAGACTGCAATGAGTAACTGGGTCAGCTTTGGAATTTCCAACCGAAGATTTTAATCTCATAAATTCCTCAGGCTTTTCCTTTTGGAGTTTAACGTTTTAGAGCTTTTTTACTTCAGTGCTATGATTTCAAGGATTTATACTCAACTTTAATTTAGCTGCAATATATCTGTTTGCACCTTTTTCAGGATTTGCATTACAGTTGCACATTTTTTTCATGTTTGTATATAATGTAGGGAAAAGTTCTATACATTCAAGATCTAAGTCCAAGTAGAATAGAAGTAATGTTAGTTTTGGGGCCCTTTTATGCATTCCCATGCAGCAATAATTGTTAGAATGGTAGTTTGAACTAGCTTATACAAGGCTTTTACACCTTCAATAATAACAACAAGGTGAGAGGAAAAGGTTAAGGTAATCAGAGAAGTTACAAAATGTCCAGGGAAATATGTACCATGGATTACTTTGTGCCAATGAAAATTCACAAATTTGCATTCTGGACCAATGTGAACAGTATGTGAACAGTCTCTTTGGAAGTGAGATTGGAGTAAGGCATCATACTTACTTCTGTCAAAGTACATTGGGATCTAGTGATGTTTTCCACTGGGATGACTAATTTTTTTAAATGTGGTGATGCCTAAAACTGTCACATTTGGCTACCATGTTTTATGAAACTTTATATATATATTATCCACAGAGACCATAAGAGTAAAAAATGGAATCTAGTGAATGTAGTGAGGATTTCTTTTAAAACTTATTGGCTTTATTTGGAAAAAAATACTCCAACTATGCTCCTCCAGAACTATTTCCATATTAACTGACTATTGCAGCCTTGTGTTGTACCACTTAGCAAAAATACTTTTCAAGTTGCAAGTGGCAGCAGCTCACATTAAAATTTTCAGTATCATTTCCCTTTACAAGAATTCTGAGGTTTCCCAAGCCCAAAATTCCTCTATGCCTCACTCCATCCACTTTTCTAATACAGAAATTATCCACCTGGTCTGAACTACTGCTCCTGCTGTAATTGGTAAATCACTGACATGTGCCCCTGCAGGATGGTAGTGTGACCCCTGTACTCTTTAATGGGTGTCTGCTCTCCTTTTGCAGCTGGGTTAACTAGCAGTTTCATTGTAAATCTAAAATATTACAGAAAGTGGCATTTGCATTATAATAACCTTTGTAACCCTCTGACAGCTCCTCAAACCTGGAGCTCTGAACATGGTTTAACATTTTCAGATAAATTACTACAGTTTTCCAGGGGTATAATATGTGCTTATAAGGATTTTTAATTAAGGTCCTCCTTAGGTGTCTCAGAACACAGTAGCAAAATACTATTAAATTATGGATCAGGATTGGGCCCCTATTGAACAAAAAGCGTAAAATTGGCATTGCTTTGCCCATTTGCACAGCAGCCAAATTCCGTTAAAAAATGCAACAGTCCTGTAAGTGAAATGTGTCCTCTCTCCCTCTTTATAATGTTAATAAACTCTAGACCAATAATAAAAGATTCTTTCAAATTTCATACTCAATCAAGAAATTGATAAAAATTCCTTTAACTCATTTGAGTCTCAGACATAAAACAGTTTTTTGAACACTGCCTGTGCTATGTCAATATCTCAAGCTATTAGGTCACTGTGATTCATGTTCCAGTATTATCTGCCTTACTTTTACATTGGGATTGTTGGTACTGCTGCAGCACTCTAAAACATGACCAAATACATGCTATAACCCTAATGGAATATATTGGTCCAATAAAAAATTGGATCAATTTCTTGGCCTAATGCATAGAGGTAGGCAAAAATTGGTAGGTCATATACTGTCATCCTTGGCCCTAAAATCATGTAAATAGTGAGAATAATTATATAGAATTTCAAACAATCATTGCCACTGCTGAAGTTTGTACATCAAGGTTAAAATGACTCATTCAATATGCACATAAACTGAAGACCAGATTTTCAAAAGAAATTATCTTTTGCTTCAGCAATTAAAAAGAATCTGGATTTTCATAAAACCCAAGTACCCAGCCTGCCAAGTACCTCACACAATCTGGTTGCTATGTTTTGTAAGCTGTTTTAAAAGTACAGTGCTGCAGAAACTAATTGCTGCTTTTATGGTTGTACAAAAAAGTTTTTTGCACCCTGTTTATGAGAGGAACAGAAATGAATTGAGATATTCACCACATTTACTGCATCCATGAAAGATTCTTCAAAGCTAGTACACAGGAATGTACTGTTTTGGACATCATCAATAGCTTGTGGCAGGTAGTATTCGTAAGTAATACCTGGTTAGGATGTAGGTATTGTGGTAACTAACTTTGTATGTCTGATCAGACGAATCATTTTCTAGTTGCACTATATACATAGGAATTCAGGAAGGAAGTAAACTGATGAAACAAAATATTTACTTCCTTACACTATTTTATTTATAATAACCTTACAGTATTTTTTTAAAAAAGCGTGGTGAGTTAATTGTCAGTGTTGCTAATTCCAGGAAGTCCTCCCATGCTCACAGTGCCTGAAACTTGGGGAGCAAGCCTGTGTCTGTCTCTGCCCCTTATTTCATTTTCACCACTGAGCTTCCCATGCTTATTGGTTTTATTCAGAATGTATTGAAAAACATTTTTGAATTTTGGTCTCCGTGGGCTGCTTACCGGCTAAGCGGTAGTTCCCAGACCAACTTAAACAGTCAGTGGGTTCTTCAGTCTCAGGCTGTGCGTGGTTTCAGGCTTGGAATAAAGGAGCGGGCTCTGTCATGGGTTTGGGAAGGTGTTTGTTCCAGGGCAGCCCACCTGGCAGAACTGAACTTTGGGCCCTTGTGCCCCCTTTTTCCAGGGCGCAGCCTGGGCGGAGGAAACTCTGGGCCAATGAGGGAAGGAAGGGGGTGGTCCAGGACAGGGTGATACCATGTGAATTTTGGGAACAAGAGGGGAGAGGGCTTTGGAAGGAATCTACCAATACAGGAAAATAAACAAAATACAGACACAACTTTGAAAACCTCAATCATACACCGCAACACATTTTTGTACCTGTTTTAGTGGAAGGTATTTGTGGCCATGGCAGAGGGGTGGGAGGAGTGGGGCTGGAGCTGATATTAAAAGCTCTTTTTAAACCGAACCATTCTGTGGTTCTATTATTCTGTGATTTTTTTTTACTGGGATGCTGTCAGGAGGAGCATGTTCATCTTTTGGGAGACTCAGTTAGGATGGAGATGGAGAAATCAGTATTGAAACCATCTCTCCTAGAAAGAGTGTTAAATATAGAATATATTTTGAGCATCTAATCCTTTATATTTGGTTTATGTACTCATTTCTTTCCATTTATAATTTTCCCACTTTTAAGCTCTGATTTTAATAACAGTAGTATCCATTTCTTTTCTTATTTTAGCTAATCAGCTTTCAGTTCTGGTGGTTTCTGCTGTCTTCCAGACATTCAGCTCACGAATTCTGAGCTTGTGCCACCACTCTTCCTGACATCAAAACTACTTATATATTTTTTCAAAGCAATAATCTACATCACTGAAGAGTTTATGCTATTAAACACTGTCAGGGCCCTGAAGGGACCACGATACCTTGTAACATCTTCCTGCTGTCCTTGGGAGCTCAGCTGCCAATATTCAAGGTCAGCTTTAATTTTCTTTAGCTGTATGACATGGGATCACACTACCAGAGGTGAGATGTGAGAAGAAGATGTGGAGTCTCTGTCCCCTTTACTTGGGAGTTGTATTCAAACTGAAGCCCTAACTCCATGTTCTTGTGTGAATTCTGTCCCATCTGCACCTCTTCCCAGCACTGCCCCTGCTGTCCTTGAGCTGCATTCACTGACTTCACTTCCCAGCCTGGCCTCGGACACGCATGGGCACAGCTGGAAATCACAGGGCTGTTTTCTGGCCTCTGACACTGAAATCTCTGCTCTTCTTGCACGTAGTTACTGTGGATAGTGTCCCTCGTGGGTGGGATCACTGCCCTGCCACCCTTGTCATTCCTGCCTCCCCTTTCAGTGCAGCCTGCCCCTGCTGTCTCTTAGAGTAACATGCTCTGTGACACCACATTAGGAAATGCAATGGCTAAAGTAAGATGATGTATAGTATTCTGAAATGTACTTATTAGCAGAGTGTGTGACTATTTCTGAAATGGAGAGGGTGTTTTCAGATAAGGACTAATCTTTACTACAGGAAATTCATGGTAATAGCTTAATCCTTGAATACAGAACATAGATGCATAATGTCACTCAATAGAAGCGACTTTTATTACTCTGCACTGAAGTAGTTTTCTCTAAGAAAAAATATGTCCAAATATTTTTTCTACATATTCTTCAACAGTAAACTGTTTCTCCATTCTCAGTTAAGTGTTTTCTCATTCTGCTGTGCATGGAATTAGAGAAGAGAGAAGGGGAATCCTTAAATAATAACAAAAATGACAAATTGCACATGTTAATGTGAAAAACTGCTAGATTTCAAGTCAGAAATTAACTATGTGAGATAATGCAGAAAAATATCTTCTGACACACCTGACAAGTGAAACCAGTTGTGTCTTAAGGCACTGGTGTTGGTAAGGGCATGGAGAAGAGCCTGAATAATATTTCAAAGCAAAAAAGCTAGTGTCAACTATGAAATTTTCTCATTATGCTGTTTTTCTGGCAAAAGGATTAACATTTGAAACAGTTGTTCTTAATATTAATATTGTTGTTCTTAATATTGCAATGCAAATAAGCTGTACACATGTTTAATAGTTCATTATAAAGAGGTTATTAGTAAATTACAGAAAATCTTCCTAGAGGCAGCACTTTCAAGAATGAAAACCAGTATTTAGACTCTTGCATCATAAGTGGATAAACCAACAAGCAGTTGTCAGATCTTTAGGAACTGTTTTGAAAGTAGCTGCTTCAGGCTTAAACTCTCTTTTCTATTTAATGTGTTAATTTGAGAGATATGATCTCTGAAAGTCTCTTTTTCTTAGATCAGTTTGCAGAACAATAAGAACATAATCTATTTTGTTTATTTGAGGAAACCAGCTTTCTTCCTCCAGATTCTCACTGTCATGTCTCTTCCACTCATATATGACCATATGGATATGTAATTTCTGCCTAAAACCTGAAGTCATTAAAGTGTTCACTGTCAAAATTCATGGTTAAAGACGGAGAGTTACAAGTGTGGAAAAAAAATCCTATCCATGCTGATACAATTAAAGCTGATGAATCTTTCTGGTGGTGTTTGGTAACATTAAATGATCAAAGGAAGGAAGAGATTCTATCAGTTTAAAATCTTTCTCCACTAAGGGGCTTTGCTTATACAGCTGTTTTCAAAAGCTTCTGTATTTCAGATTAAATTTTTAAGTAAACTACCTAAAGTGCTAGTTAATCTGCTTTCCCCTCCTTTCTGTCTGTTTAGAAAGGCCCAATCTGAAAGGACTTAGCCCTTGTGCAGTTGAGCAAAAAGAATGGATGGATGCCACTGTGGAGGAAGAGAGAGCAGTCAATGATGGTCAGGGAGGGTAAGAGGCTGCTGGGTTCTGTTCCTGAAACTAGTTGGGAATTTTAGGGTAAGTAGGCACTGGGAAAAAAGTAGAAATAATTTAGAAAGAAAAAGCCTGTTATGACCTTCCTTCACAGAAAAAATTTCACTTGCCATGAAATTCCATCATCTGTCTCTCTCTGGATCCATGAACTATGAATTTTTGCTGAAGAGTATTTTACTAAGAGAGATTAAAAGTGCTCCTATTTTCCATCTCTTCTTCAGGTCTGATCCAGCTTCATTGTTGAAACATCTTCTTGAAGAATGGAAGTTGTGACTTCAGATGTAGCTGTGGTGGAAGAATAAGAAGGTCTATAGGCAGGAGGGATTCATGTAAGTTGGGACAATGCAACCATAGCTGTAGTGGTGAAGCTGGATAGGTGAAACAAATGAAATCATAGAATATTTTATTTTCTTTACATGTAAACAGGTATGTTAGAACCAGACTCTCCTTTCTACAAAATTATAATATATTTTATACTGACTTAGCCTGCTGGTTCCATATTTCAGAAGGAAAGCAGAACTCCATTTTTTTGCTTGACTATTGAATTTCACTTCATTTTATGAAGCAAGTTACAAAATGCTGTAAAAGTTTGAAAGCAGAAACATAAGATTTCAAGTTTTGAATATGTGCTGGAAACCACTGAATTTGTAGCTAACAAAGAAAATTATGGCGTGTCCTGAAGGAGCAATACCTCCTGTTATATGGTTTGGGAGTGGGTATAGGGAAAAGGTCAGAATTGATGTACCATGGCAAGAAAATTACTCTAGGTGCTGCAAAAGGTAATTTCTTTCCATAGGGAGATGAATCAATGGATTAAATACTGTTGAATTGAGCCTCAGCTCTGATAATTATCCATGCACTATTCAGCTATTCACACAGGAATTAAATAAAGCTTATCCTGGATAAATCAAAATACTCAGGCATTTTCTTAAACAACAAGTTTAGACAATTACAAAATATACATCTGTTATAACTTGAATGTACAAATGTATTCACACAATACAATGACCACAGAAACCTAAACCTGACAATAATAAATATAAGTTTACTTTAATGCATCTGTTTCCTCAACTGATTTTATAGAACTATCCACATGGTTAAAAAGAAATATTTTTTTTATCTTTCCCCTCTGTGGCTACAATTAAGAGCTTACAAAAGCTACACTTAAATGACCGGGCAAAATATAATTATAAACTCTCTGGTACTTGATGGTAATGTAAGCATAATTCATACATGAAAACTATAAATCAATTTAGAAATTCCTGCAAAGGATTGAATCTGATTTATGTCTCAATCCAAATCAGATTAATTGAATTTATGATTTTTTAGGGTTTTATCTTAGAAGATATAATAATAATACAATGCAGATACATGAAAAGCATACATTAGGAAGTGTTACCAGTAGTGAATGAGTGATGTTCTTCAAAGTACATGAGTATAATTCTGGCTTCTTTGAGGTCAAGTCAGTCCTAGGGGAGGTAGGATTTCACAGACATGTAAGAAATACACCTTCACAAGAGTTAGGGATTTATACTTCATTGATCTTCAAAAATAAAATAAAGAAATGAATACTTCTACAAGTGGTTCCTCTTTGGTTCTAGTCAACAAAAACAAAGAAGTTGATAGAAGCTACAGAAAACAAGAAGCAAAAAAAAAAATGAAACTTGGTTTCATAATGAAAGTATCGAATTATCTAATAAGGAAAGGAGATTAAATAGTCCTTCAGAAAACCTGTCAAAACAGATGACTTAATAAAGAAATACCATTATTAACACAGCAGTATCTTAATGTAAGTCACCACAGTTAGGAAGCAGATTGACAAGGACAGTAAATCCTGGCTCATTTTCCACCTTTAAATATGTTAAGGTGTTATCCAAGTTTCTTAGACAGCTCTTAAATTCTCTAGCTGAACTACGAGTATATATTAACCTTTAGAGTTTATTGGTTTTAATTAGTTTTCCTGGCAGCAATGACAGTGAAGGGATACAAAATTCACTAAAACACATGATATCTCAGGGTATTCTAATAACTTTCCTTGACCAATTTTTGAACAATTGAAAAATGTTACTAATATACCCACTATTCTTTCTATGAAAGCAGTGCATCTATAAAGTAATTTTATTTTGTGTGAAATTCAACAAAGTATGGCAATTTTTTACTTCTGCTTGAGTAACAAAAAATGCTGAAAGGGGAGATAACAAAGGTATGTGTAGAAAAAAAATAAGGCAGCAGAATATATAGCAACAAAAGGAATTTAAAAAATAAGAGCAATGAGAAAAATGTATGGAAGAAGAAAAGAGCCAATAATAAAGGGCATACAGAAAGAGAATTATAAATTCAAAGGAAGTCAGATTGGAAAAAAATGAAATGTGACACACACACACACAAAAAACAGTAAAGAAATATTAAAAGACAATGCAAAATGAAAGAAATAATGGAGAAAATGAAACTGTCCAATTTAGTGGTTAGTTGGGTGGCAAAGAAGTGGAAGATGGATATATACATAGAAGAATGCCTGCAGGAAAAAACCCACCAAACACAAATTTAAGCCAGTCCCCCTAAAATTTAGGGTACTTTAATTGTGTAAAGCTAAAGAAAGTGAGGGATATTGTTTATTCATCATATTGACTATGGAAACAATGTATAAACATACATGGTAGGCCACTGAATGCCTTTTGAAATCTTATTTTATGTCATTCATTTATTCTGTGTTGTGGAAAAACAGTACATAATTTGTTACTTTGCTACGGGTGTTGTTTTCTGAGGTGGATAGAAATAAGCTAGAAAAGTCTGCTGATTCTAGGAATGAGGAGATATAAAATACCAATGGGTGTCTCCTGCCTGTATTAAAACCTAGAGGTGTTTAATACAAGATGTTGTTTTCCTTTCCTCCCTGACTCAGGAACCTGCAATGCTGTACAGTATAACCTGTGTCACTATTATTGAGGATTAACATAATTTCAGAAAACCTTGAGCCCATTAGTAACAAAAATCTGCAAGCTCAGCTAAAAAGTGTGTATTTGATCACCATGATGACTGCCTCCGCTTGATTAATGTAGTCAGCTTAGACAATTGAGATGTAAAAGGAAGCAGTTTTTATACATTCAGCTTTATCCAGAGGCTATCATTTTCTAAGTCATTTCTGGCACCTGAAACAACATAGAAATTGAAAAAGTTGGAGCCAACAATTTTTCATTTTGAAAAGTCTTTTTTTAAATTTGGAAGATGCATATTTAATGGCACACCTGAAGCTAGAATATTCTATTTTATGTTGCAACAATAACTAATTTATAGTGACATTTTAGATTTAGGATACAAGAGAGTACCTTTAGCTGGAAAGAAAGCTTTTTAGCATTGAGTGGCATTGACACAAATTGCATTCTCATGTTTAATTATGACTCAAAATACCAGTATATTTAAGTTGATGCGAAGTATTTGAGGTAAGTTATTATTGATGGTATAAATGTCATATCCACTTTTAGTATTTGTAATTAAGACCTCTTTTGATTAATATTTATTCATAATTTATAGTTTTAAGTTAGGTGGATCTCCATAAAATTTTATTTATTTTTAGGTTTAGAATTAAAGATAGTAAGTAGTGATTATTGAAGAATTAGGGATACACACAAAGGTCAGAAGCTTCTAGACTAATCTCAGTATGAGATGAGGAAGTCAAGTGTAAGAAAGGGGACTTGTGCCATTATATTTCTGATTGTATCAATAAATTCCTCCACCTTTTGTACAAATGACCCAAATCACTGGTCTCACACATGAAAACGATGTTTTACTTCTCCTTCATATGTGCATATTTCCAGAGAAAAACCTAAAACTATGTTTTCTTATGAAGAATACCTCTGTTTTTCTATAGATTCCACCCAATATGTGCAAATTAAAGAAACAATAGTCTTTTGTGGCTTCAGGGTATTCTAGGTACATGGCAATGTCTCATGGGCACTGCAGACTGCTTTTTCATCTCAGTGGTAGAAAATGATAAATGGAATTTTCAAAGGTGTTAATCATCAAGTATTACAAAATTCCTGTAAAGTACTTCTTAGACTCTAATCATAATTATTCAATGGTATTTCGAGAGTATTTCCTTCAAGCAATGTTTTCTGATTTCTATTTAGAAAATTAATTCAATACAGTTGAAGTATAATGATGAACTGTGTCTTTTTTTCTGTAGTGGCCACTCATTATTCTTCCCTAAGAGTTGGTTTATTTGTTTTTTTTTATTAATCTCTTTATTTTCCTGCTACCCAGACTTCCACTGCTGGCAGAGACACAGGCTGCTAATTGTGACAAAGTACATTCCATCTTAACACATGCAATCATTAAACACAGAAGGCTCAGTGTAAAATATTACCCCTGTAAAAATCATAATATAGTAACTATCATTGGCTGTGTTTCAAAACCAATTAAAAAAATGCCAACCTACTTGAAGTTAAGATGGCTATAGGAAAAATATTTGAGAAACCCTTTCTTTCTGTGAACTCTTTCTACAAATTTGACATAATGAAACAGAATAGAAATATGCTATAAACCTGTGAGACTGAAGAAAAGATGGTACATGAAGCTGAATATCCATATGAGATAGATGATAAGAGTCACTCAAGGCCAGAGAGGCACTGGAATAAAAACAAATGTAAATATACAGATTGGGAAACTATAGTCACAAAATCTCTATGGTCAAATATTAAAGCAAACTGATAGAACAAAGTAATGCTTTGTATATTAAAGTAATATAAAAAACACTTTCAGTTAATGTACCTTACTTCACAGAACAATGGTAAAGCATACAGGCAAATGTGGAGCAGACCTCATGTTTAGTACCTCCTAGTACCACCTATATATATTATACAAAAAAATGTATTGTAAATTTTCTATATTTATGTATTTAAATACTTTATATTTGTAATAGATCATAGTTAAATAAAAATGAACAACTAAACAAAATAGATGGTCTTTTGGGGAGGAAGGAGTTCGTTAATCTGGGAGTTCGTTAAAACATTTTTAGACTAAGTTTTTTAACAGTTCATTGGATAGGGTACTTCTTTGATGGAGAAGAGTAGCTTATTATGGGGAAGAGACAGAAGGCAATTGTTGGCTACCCTTTTGCACTTAGGGCATTCTTTGTCAAATTTAGGGATTAAAAAGATCTACTACGCTACTCTAGCCCTCAATGTTATGAAAAAGGCTACTTACTGAAAATATATTGTAGTTATTTTTTGTCTCTCACTTATGCTTTCAACAGTGTACTCTTATCTATCAATTCCTTTGAATAAAATTTTCTATTTCACTCACCAAGAAGCGAAAATAAAAGTTATGTTCTGGTTGGACAAAAGAATATCATGTGAACAAAAACCAGGCAATGTAAGTATTCATATTTCAATATTATTACTCTTTAAATTAAGAAAAATTAAGAAAAACATCTGTATGTGTAGCATTTTGACAGAGAGTTGATGTTTTATGCATACTCAACTTAGTCCCATTTTAATGCACATTTAGAATAGTTTTATAGAACAGGAAAGTTTAATTAAATTAAATAAAAAAATCTAAAAAATACAAGCAGATTCGCTTAAAAATACAAAAATAACAGCATTAAAATAAATTCATTATTTAGTGTGTCATGTACCTCACGTGACATTGATCATTACTTTGAGAATTAAATTTCCTTAATGTCTACAGCTATTGTGAATTATACTAATATGGCAATTTAACAGTATATTGAAAAAGTTGCATACATTAGTTCAGATAAAGGTTTATATTAAGGGGAAATAAAACTACAACACAGAATAAGAAAATGGATTTCTGACAATTAAATTGCCAAGGCCAGGGGAATACTATACATTTCTGCTACAGGCGAAGCACTGAAAGAAAGCACATGTCAGTTTGAATATACTTGAGGCTTGAGGAAGGCAAAAAACATAGCCATCAAATTTAATAATGGACACTGAGAAAAATTACTTCATGCTAAAATTTGATCTTAATGTGAATAATTATAAAATTATAATTTGGGCTTATTACAAAAATCTGGAGATACACTGTGCATGTTACCTTCTGGAGACAAGAAACATGACTTGTTCTAATGAATACCTAATGAAAAATAACCATCTACCCTACTTCTACATTAACAGTCTAAGTACATTTTAAAATTTCTGTTTGCATGTATACTTCACAAGCCAGGCTCAGAATTAAATTTTTAACAAAGAAAAATCCTCAGAATTTTAGATGCCAATCAGGTGAATTACCCACATTAAAAAATCAGTCTCATACGCTTGTATGGAAGTCGAGTAATAAGGGATAGGGAGAATATGTGTGAAGACACACATATCAAGGTTTTCTCAGCATGTCCGAAGACCCACAAGTGAAGAAGAGTGTTTATGGAGTTATACCTTCACATTTTTCTTCTCAATGATTTGTTACAACCTAACAATTCTTTCATGCAGTGGTCTTTACATATATTGTATAGGTAAAGATTTTAGAGACAGAAAACATTTGCTAAGTCATCGCTTCACTATGTTTTTGTCCTGGAAAATGACTCTTTATACTACATTCACCTGTGATGACAGTCTTGGAACTAGGGCCATTGCCTAGAGTGCATTGCTTTTTATCAGACCGGGGAACCCACCATTGGAGGGTGTTCAGGCTTTCAGCTGAAGTTCCACGAGCAATGTTTGTAAGAAGTGAAGGATTATTCTGAGCATACCACTGATTCATACCCAAGATGCTAAGGAAGAAAGGCTCCTGCAGTCATGTCTTTTTCAGAAGACTATTTAGGATCTTCTTTGGGATGTCTGATACTAATACTGTGCTTTTAGGAGTGATACTGCTAATACAGATTTACGATTCTGCTCCATGATCGAGGCACCTAAATAATGTATGTTGTATACTTGAGCTCTTAAGCATTCAAAGTTCTTTTTGTATGAAGTCAAGCCTCTGTATCATTCTATTTTCTTCTGAAACATTTAAGATGCTGTGTCAAGGTGCTCTGCCTTGGATGCTCTGCCCTAGAATGTGGTCAAGCAATTCAGACAATGTCCTATTTGCAAAGTTATTATTGGTGGATTGAGGGGGGCACCATATGCTGGTTTTGGTGTTGAATTATGCTAAATCCAGTCCTGCAACTAACCCTGAACTAACCTTCTGATAGGGAGGCAAAGATTTGGTAGATAAGCTGCTAAGTTCACCTGGAGACATACAACTGACAGTCATATCATTTTACACTATAAAAGTCCACTTTCATGCAGTTGGGTTTCTCTGACATATTTTTCTTTGAAGTGGATGAAGATTCCTCTTTTTGGTAGAGGATGCCACCCTTCCCCCCACCCCCCAAGGGATACTCCTTGGGGTTAAAAGAACAAGATCTGCACATTAGAAAACATACGGTGAGTTTTATCAATCTCTACTTCATAATTGTTTCTTTTTGTTATTGTTTTGATATAGTCCACTATCATTTACTATACACTGCTAGTTGTTTTAGCTATTATACTGTGTAGTAAATAATTCTAATTAAGATATTTTATCTCATCATTTGTCATAATAAATGATTTTATAAAAATACATCTGATTTGCCATCTTTAACCTTGTGAGACAATGCTACTTAAATCATTGACAAAATCTTGGGCCACACTCAGATGGAGTTTAGAAAGCAAAGTGGTCCCCTCTGCACCTTGTGGCTCAACATAAGGGCTTCTCTAACAAACTTTGTTTGAAGCTCCCACTCCACCCCAGACAGACACTTTGGTACATTTAGTAATACTAAAAAATGGACATTTTTTCAGGTTCACTGTGGATATTTATTTCTCATTCATTCATTGCATTCATACTAGTCTTTTTTTATTTTTTCAACTATAAATTACAATTTTTACTTTTCTAGGAGCACTCTTTGTTCTTAAGAGGTGACTTCTACAATTCAATACTCTTATAGTGATAGTTTTGACTTATAGTGCATTATCCCTCTCTTTTTTGAGGTAAATTATGTGAAAATATAGAGAAAGGAAATTACAAAACACAAAAGAATAATTGAAGTATTCCCTGCAGTTACAAGAAGTTGTTAGATTGTGAAGAATATAACAGTTTGTTGAACAGCATAGAAGAATAAACAACTGCACATTTTTTTTCAAAGTTAGTAATGAAAATACCTGAAGATGTGCACTCATCTATGTGTTACAATTTAAGAATCTCCAGTCTGTGTAGAAATTACCATAGACTATCACATATAAAATTATTTCAATTTTTTATGAGTGAGCATATCTGGATATCATAGAGGACAGAAGCTGATTCATTCTAGCTGCCTTCCCAGAAGGTTCTGAACTCCTAGTGATCTTCTGAGATATCTGCCAGTCCTATAAACATTGTCTTTGGTTTAACCAAAGGAATCTAGTTCCTACTCCAGTAAACTAATAGAAGTTCATATGCTCACTTAAAAAAAATATTTTGTAGAAAAGGCATGAATGCCCTAACTTTTAAAATTTATTTCTTGAAAATAAATGTCAATTTTTTTCTCATCTCTAAGGCTTCACTTGGGAGTAAAATATTTATAGAACATATCCCATATTTTCACAGACAAAGAATTTTCATTTATGACACTTTTCTGAAATCCTCATCAGTCAGTATTTTCCTGTAAAATTTTCATTGGTCTTAAATCTACCAAATCTACAATGCAATTAACAATGTTACTTAATAATAACTGAGTTATATTCCAAAACATTTTTTTTCAAAGAACCTACAAACCTCTGGCTATAGCAAAAACAAACAAACCAGACAAAAAAGCTCCTGGAGTTAAAAAAAAATCCTAGTAAAGGAATGTTTGAGTAACTTCACAAAAATGAAAGACAGGCTAAAGGTTGAATGCTAATGTATGTCACTTGTATTGAAAGCTGTATGCAGACAAAGATTTATGGCAGCTGGTAAGCTTTTAATTAGATCTTGGTGAGGAAATACAAACACTGAGCATCTGTGGTCTGGTCGACAAGCCAAAC
Source organism: Trochalopteron elliotii (assembly GCA_024734555.1). Taxonomy (NCBI): domain Eukaryota; kingdom Metazoa; phylum Chordata; class Aves; order Passeriformes; family Leiothrichidae; genus Trochalopteron; species Trochalopteron elliotii. Next base: position 5,177,513 of record JANPWX010000078.1, on the reverse strand, counting down.
ACCACAAGTGACCTCAGTTCTGGCTATTCCCTCCCTTGCAGGTGCCATCCTGTAGATACTCAGCAGCTCAGTGGAGCCAAGGTGTACAAAGTCCAGCAATAAAGGAGGGGATGGATGGGGGGAAAAGGGAGAAAAGTAAAGCAGAGAGATGTAAAATAGCAACTAACCAGGAGAATGAGACATTCAACCATAAATTAAGACTATTCAAGAAATAACAATTACTGTGACAATAATTCTAGTGGTATGAGGATGGTGGTGATTATCATAGTGACTGAAAAACACTATCCAGAAAAATCTCTAAAGTCATAAAATACTGACCCAGAACAAAGAAGGGGAAGATCAAAAACAGATACAAACAGAAACTTGTCTGCTGTTGTTAACAAAATGTGGAAAACTATGGATTTCCCTGAAATGCAAGTATGCACAGGACTTTAGATGTGATACCTTTAAGAGTGAAGTTGTTCAAAATAACACTCTCTCTTCTGCTAAATTTTGTTTTGCTATCATTTCCTATGGGAAATGGTAGAGCAAAATTCAGCCATCAATTGGGACACATGGCTTTTATTTCATAGTTAAATTGTACAGACTATGCAAATGATCATTAATTGCTCTCGGGAGAGCAGTGTGCCCCCTTTTTGATCTATTGATTTATCCTGTTCATTCTTCTGAGAGTGCAGAGGCATTGGAGGAACTGCACAGCATGCAGTTTGAGCAAAGGTTTTCAAATAGAAGATGCGTAGGAATGTAGTGTGTCACAAATTAAAGTTCCTCTGTTTTTTATACATCAACATATAATACAACTTGAGTAAAGGTTACGCAATCTTTTTACCCACACAACACAATGCTCTTGACTAATATCTTTTAATTTACATTGGCAAAATATTTATAAGCCATTATTTCTCAATTGGTCTAGTCAGTTAAACATAAATATATTCACCCCATATATTCTGAATATGGAATCTATTACTAAAATTTTCAAAACTAGATTACAATTCAGTTGTTCTCCAAACCATTTCAATGATTGGAAGCCACAGGCAAGAAGCAGAAATTTACAAAAAGTGCTATAAACTCTATTTGGTAATCTCAGAGTACAAAATCAGTTTAGCGTTTCACAGTTTTATCCAGCATTAAGATTACCATTGTGATCCGAAGTTCAGTTAGGACATAAACGTGGCAGTAAACTTTAAATCTGTGATTCTACATAAAGTGCCTAGCCTTTCTTTCTGTTTTCAAATAAACACATGAGACTGCCTCCTTATTCAGAGTGTTATTGTCTATTCTTTCTATGTCTGTCCATTTTTAAAATGCATCCATTAGCTTCTCTTCTACATCAAAAATCTCTTGTGAAATACTCTACTCTCCAAAGCACAGACAGTACTTCCATGGTGACCTATGAAACAATTGAAAATAGATTATCTTGCCCTTGTAGACACAAAAATATCAGCCAAATTAATGTTCTATACTTTAACAGCTTTTTGTCTTTCTCTCAGATTGGGAGAATTTAACTTACAAAACACTCAGTTTTCAAAATATATGTACCTTCACAGCTGCTAGTGTAAATCAGTAATGAAAATACCAGTACCCTAAAGGAAAAAGACAATGACTAAGCACATGATCATGTAATTAAATTAAGCCACTCAGCCTCAATATCAGTCTAAAAATACATCTATAGTAAAATATGCTCTGGGATTGAAAAAAAATGGAAATTAGAACAAAAAGTCTTCTCTCTTAAAGAGCATAGGAAACATACCAGTGTACAAGAAGAAAATTTAAATCTGAATCAGTATTAACCTTATTAAACTTGTAAATGTAATATTTGTCAGTTAATGTTAATGTAACAACTCCTCAACTGGTGTAAATTAATCCAATCTCATTAAGGACAACAGAAATACACTAATTTACATGTGCCTAGAATCTCTCCTTAAGGCTTTTTTTCTCTTGTACTAATCTATTCATGGAGTTGTAAATAACACTTTATTAATAATAACATGGAAAAATTTCACCCACAATTTCAGTCACCTACAACTTTGAAAGATCATTTCTGAAACCTTCTTTGAATAGGCAGAGACATAACTCCTATAAGCACTTTCCTTGTGTGGGCCATTCTTTAGGAAATTCCAGTAAAAAATCAACAACATTCTGACTTTTCTTATCCTTCAAATGCTTGCACAAATGAGAAAAAAAATGTCCATCAGGAAGACATTCTTCAGGCATATATTTCATTTGCCTGTTTTCTCTTTTACTGTGATGACACACTTCAGTGAGTGCAAGATCCAAATTATGGCCAAAGAATTAAGTGAACACATCAAGGCAATTGTTATGATATTTTCATACCTGTCCCCTTCCCTTCTAATATGAGAAGAAGGGAGATGACAGTGGAGTTATTTTGTGTTGTGTTGTGTGTATTTTTCTATTAATCCTGTTGAGTCTGACAGTATAACTAAAAGACTGATCAGCGCAGGTTACCTGTACACAAGAAAAGAGGAAAATGAGAGCAGCTAACACAGAACTCTTGCAGCAGCTGTGCTGGAAAGAAGTGCAGAATGTGTTGAAGATCCATTCACCTTGAAAGTCTACAGAAACCTCTTCTCTTCCTCAGTTGTGTCATGAAAATTTATGCGTTGTCTTTTCATCAACTTTTCTGTAAAACAAGAAAGCTAGAAAATAAAAAAGAAACTCTTATATTTACATAAAGTAGTGTCTTGTATTGAAGTGTAAACTTAATGTAGGACCAAGTTGTGAAGCTTGAAAAAACATATTGCATTATGAATGTTGATAAAAATAAATAAATAAGAAATATATTGAAAGTATGGGCAGTATTTAAAATTCCAAACATTTTTCAAAAAGCAGGTGTAGAAAAGCATTCATGTAATTGCAGTATACTGTATCCATGGTTCTGTTTTCATTTTCTTTTTGGAAGTCCTTCAGACAAATCAGGAAACATTATAGAACACAAATAAACACAAATAAAGATTTTCACAGTCTTTTCTGTATGTTATTTGACAGGTTCCATACATGAGTTCTCTCCATCCTAAAGCTAGCTATAGAGCAAATAAATTTAAGAGTAAAAGGTTTTCAATGGAGTCAGGAAAGGGAAGAACTTCGCTTTTTTGGTTTTTCTGATCAAAAAAGAAATCCTGAGGGGTTTTTTTTTGTTTTTTTTTTTATTGTGAGGGGTTTCTATTTGCTTTTGTTTGTTTGTTTGTTTTTAAAACAAGTCTAAATAACAATGTCGAATTAAACATAATTTTTAACATTTGGATACAAGATAAAAATCCACCATCAACATCACCCAAATACACACCTCCCCACTGCATGTTTTCCACTATTCTTCCTGCATGATATAGCAAAACTTCACAGAAAATAAAAGACAAAAGTAAAAGAGTACAATTCTTCTGGGGCCTATAAACCTAAAACCCCCAATATCTATTACCTGCTGAAGTAGAAATGAACAGAATTTCCATTTTCCCAGATCCTTTAAGAGTATTTCTTTTACCTTTTTCTCAATTTTAGTTATCTCTCTCATAGAAGAGGAAATTAGCATTGCCTCCTCAGCTAGAAGAACTACTGAAAAATCTTATAATTAGTTGGCAAACCATCTAGAAAGAATATATGATAAGTAACAGGATGGTGATTATTTCTAATTCTGTAATTTATAAGACTTAAGAATATAGATATTATTTTAAATACAACTTTATAACTTGATAAACCAAGAAGTTACCTCTGTGGTACATCTCCACTGTTGATTTTAATGACACATCTCAGTGAAAATTATATGTTCAGAAATTTGATTTTTTGGACGTGGTCAGCATCCCTGGAGGATGAAGTGATAATGATGATAATTTGTCCTGTGTATGGTGGTAGCAGAAAATTTAGCAGCACTTCATGTTTTAAAGTTATGAGCTTAAATATTCTGTTTGGGATATTTGACAATAAAGTGGAATATAACATTTCATAGTATATGTTTAATATGTCACATTTGGATAACTCTTAATAGTTAGTAGAAAAAATTCAAATATCAGTGCTGTGGTTTAAATTCAGCTGGAAATTAAATCCCAGTCAGCCTCTACACCTTCTGGCAAGAGCGAGAAAAAAGCAGTTTCTGAGTTAAGAAAAATTTGCTTGATAACTGCAATGAGACAAGAAACAAACAGTAACAGAAACAATATGAGTGATAAAAGTATGCAAAAGAGAGAGTAATTCACACACAGAAAGATGGTCACCACCCCAACCAAGCTCCATGTAACCACCAAGACAAAAACAAAATGTGTTTGCCTTTTCTCCCCACCAAAGCCACATCCCCCAGCAATGATATTCATGGTATAGAGTAGCAATCTAGACATGTCCAGACAGCCCTAGGCTCCAATCCCCATGGCCACTGCAAGAAAATTCAGATGCAAAGGATCTGACAAAATGACACTTAAGCAAAAGGAGAAATAAAGTATATTTTTCTAGTAGAAAATAGAAAGTCTTCCTGGGACATCAAGCACTGAAGCTCTAATGTACCTTTTGGTTCAAAATAATTTCTTCAGAGTTCAGATGTGACTACTTATTATTTTTGGCATTATTAATAAGTAAGTTCTACAAATTTATTAATCTAATTTTCATTTGATCATCTATTTTGTACTGACTGATATTCAGGACTTTTGATGTTTGTTAAGAAAGGAAACATTAATTTACAGAAAACCAACTCTTAGAATTATAAATTTATTGCCTGCTTACTGTCCGACAGCTAGAAATGAAATCTAGGAGTTTCCCTGAGACTTCAGGAGAGTCAACAACATAAACAGCTTTTACAGAAAGCACCTAACTGTCAAGATGGAATTTCAGTTTTCAGATATTCATTTTAATTAATATATCAACATTTCAAGAACACAAAAAAAATTGTGAAGTATAAGCCATGAAAATCCTGCTACATTTCACAATACATTATAAAGATTTTAATGTCTCACTAAAAAGCATTTTGCTTTGTAGCATAAGTTTCCTTCTTTTCAAATATTTATGAAAATACAGGTTAAAATTCATGGTTTACTGTAGAGATTTATTTCTTCACCTCAGGCATCACCCTTTCATTAAAAAAGATTATCTGTATACCCAGGTGCATGTCTTTGTTTTTTTATCTTTAATATCATAGCAAAGATGGTATAATCTAAAAAATTGAGTACTGCACCACAGAAATTTTAAGGTTATCTTAATTAATTCCCTTCCTTACAATTTCAGGAAATAGATTCTAGTTCATTATTAGGTGTTTATATTTTTAGGAAGGCATACATTTCAATATATTCAATAGCTTTTGTAGGATATCCAGGGAACTCATTAAAGGCCGTGACCTTGACTAAACTTTGTTTAGCCTGGAGGTTACTTGAAATAGTGTTGTGTTTTTCAGAGGTGGTAGTATGACTGCAGAATACTAAATATTTTTTGAAAAAATATTGTCTTACCAAAGTAGTTCAAAATGGAAATCACCTCTGGTTTTACTCCAGATACTTTTATTTCACGAGCAAAGGAGATACAGAGAAATGAGACTATAGAGAATATGGACACCATTGCTCATATTTTGCTGAAACCCACTGTGCTATACATGCCACAACTGACGTTTGCACGCTCACAAAATCAGCAATGTATAAAGGAAAGATATGATGAAAAGGGAAGCTTTAAGAAGGAATCAGATTTGGAGGAGCTTAGAAAAGTTGAACTGAGAAGGCAGAGGTTGTGTGCTCCAAAAAATTGGTCTAGCAAACCCCATGGGGAGCCTGCTCTCTACAGAGTCACCCCATGCAGTGTTTTGTAGAAAATGGTAACAACTAGCTTGAATATCTTCTGTCTTTGCTTTCTCCTCTCTATTTTCACTGTTTGACAGATAAAACATCTATTTAAAATAATGGATTTTCAAGGTAGTGGTTTTGTAATGCTTTTTTTTTTTTTTAAGAAATGTAGTGGAGATGAAGAATTATTATTGGCATGCTAATAATTAAGAACTAGTTAATTTGTCAATCCATTATAAAAATCTTTGCTTCTATCTAATCACTTAGCTATGATGCTGACTTAGTAATCATGTTTCTTGCTGCGAGAGTAGAGTGACTGAAGAATTTTTAAAGGAGAATAGTAAAGAAGAGGTGGTGTGAAATTCAGGTCTTTATAACAGAGGTTTTCCCTTCTCATTCTCATATTGGGGTTTTTCCTATCTTTCTGGCTGCTTCTTTTAAGAAGGCCAGTATTAAGGTCTCTAAAAACAGAATGGAAGATGGACAGCAAACAGCTCACCAGCACGTATTCAGTACATGTTGAACTCTTCCTTCCGGTATAGAAACTTCCTCTAGATCTAAAGGTGGAAAATGAATGCCAAATCCTTTCTTTTCTGGAACGTGCAGGTTTGAAATATTCATAAAAACACCTTTGCCTATTGCACAAAGAGTAGCCTGATGGAGTAGTGGAGGTATACTCAGCAGAAAGGAAATCCCACACACCTGATTGTTTACTGACTTTCACTTTCTAGTGCGAATCTCTCAATAAACTATCACAAAAGTAAAGTAAGAGAGATTCTCTTCTGCTACCTGGAGTCCAAAGTATAAATCATCAACCTTTTAGCGTAGATTTAGGCCAAAATGATCAATATGAAAAATAGTCAAAAATTAGATATCTCAGAAAACTTTGTGGCTTTTTTGTCAGTCATGCAGGTAATCTCTCTATAGTAAATCCAAAAATACAAAGACAAAACCATAGGAGCTGGAAGGATTCCCTTCAGTGACTGAAGGACAATGTCATGGTGAGATACACAGAGAATCAGCTTTATGCTCTCTACTTACCAATGTTCAAAAATCTTCTGGATTTTAATTTTTAATACAAGATTCCTTGCTTCTTTTTTAAGGAATGTATTTTTAGTTTTGCAGACTCTGGAAAGCTTTAAATATTCTAACATTTGTTTTCTGTATGTAAAATTTCATATGCCTTGCTTCAGCAACTGGCAGTTTTACAAATTTAACAAAATATTATTGTTATTTAAAATCCTTGATGAGTACTAGTACTCTTAAACTGTAGGGGCAATAAGAGAAACATTATACTGAAAAATCGTTGGTGTCAAATATTTTTAAACTTTTGAGAAAATTTACATATTTATAGGCAGTTTCATATTTTGTGTCTTTGTTTACTGACTCCAGATATATGGATGGTTATTACCTGCCACACTGAATGACACTGAAAAGAGCTGATTGATAACACAAAGAAATGACTCCCAGATAGAAAGTATCATGCATCTTGTTTTGCATATTCTCAAGGATACTTGTGAATGAAGATAGGAACTCTTAACATTTTTTTATGTGAAGAGGGGAGGGAGGGAAAGAAAAATCTGTTTTATTTTATAAGGCTGCAATATTATCAATGTAAAAATTCTTGCAAAGGAGACTATACTAATTTTCCCTGCCATTCTCTTTTCTAAATATTACTTAGATCAGTTCTGTTTAGATAGTCCTGATGAATATATCTGACAGAAATATTCCACACCTTGTCATATGTATCTACACCTACTTTAAGTTTTCATAGAAAGAAAATGGTATGGACATTCATAATCTATCCAAGGAGAGAATGTGATGGACCACATACTGCTCTCGTCTGCTATGATGAAGACAGATCTTCAAGGTAACAGCAAAAGCAGCTCCACTGTCCTTCCTCAAATAATCAGTCTCTGCCTGAGTGTTAGCATTACTGAATATATTCAGAGCTTATGGTAATAAAGTAAAATATTTGAAATTTAATTAACACTGCTTTTCCTAGGCCTGGCTCTGCTCCCTCAAGTCAAGTTGTTCCTCGCTTTCCTTAGCTCTGCAAAAAGGCTATGTGGTCCAAACATAACTGGCTGCTGCTGAAGCCAACTCCTTGCATTGCTGGCAATTCTGACAAGTCTCAGTGCAGGCTTAACTCCATTTTTAATTAAGAGTCTTCATAAAATAATTTAAATCTGTAAAAACATATAACTGAATTAGTACTACAATTATCTTTTCATATTTTATGTATTTTTAATTATAAAGTTCTCATAGATGACTACTGCTGTTAATACTTACTTTTTCATTTTCAGAACAATTTAAGATAAACCTGTTCTTTATGCAAGCCTGCATTGATTTTGCTTCCCCTTCTATTCCAAAAAGTTTTAACAGGCTAGGAGAATGTGGCAACTCTCTACTGCTACTGTTATTACCAAAATTTGCATAACCTTTTCTGCTGAACTGTAAAATCAGCATTCCAATTTCAAGGGAGCTCTGGTTTTCAGACATGAAAAATAATTATGAGGCCTGGATACTATCAGCCATCAGATCACCTTTCTTGGATCTCGTTATATTACTTCAAACATACCTCTATCCTGAAACTCAGTTCTTGCAGAGCAATTATTTTCTTACATGATTCTAAAAATGCAACCTTATACTGCTTATCATCAAGGAATGTAGGAACATTAATATGTTATGAGATGAAGCAGTACAGAACACACTGCACAGCTGATGGCAGGAAGGCTTGAAAACATGATACAGCAGAGCTATCACCCACCAGTTGGGAAGGGTCACTGAAGACTGTCATATGTGACTGTTTAAAAATTGTGTGAGACTGTGCTTGTGTAGAGGGTTAACTCTAAAATCTTCCTAGATTCTCAGTCTGTAACCAAGAAGCATTTTTCTCATGTACTGGACTAGCAAAGATCTTGCGGTTGTTGTGATGTTTGTTTAGTTGCTTTCTCCCTTTACAGCAGCTATCTTTCAGAGAAGGACTTCAGAAACTCTGTCAGTCTTAATCTACAAACATCCCGGCAGACTTAAGTGACATTAAAGATCTTACTTTTGTTAGACGGTGTGCAGTTTTTCTGTGGCTTGTGTTACACTTGGGTGTGTAACTGTCTTTCTGTTCTTTCCAGATTATACTTATCCTATTCATAAAATTGGTAGGCTGACATAATGAGCCACTCCAGTCATAGGTTCCTACTACAAATCTACTTTTGACACCTTTTTAGAGTATTATGTCAATAATCCTAGCTAAGATTTTAACTAAAATCAAAATTTTAAACGTTTCTCTTACAGAATTTTATCACATCAAAATTTATAGATGACTGAATGATTTCAGAACATTCCTTTAACTTTGGGTAAGCTCTGTTTTTATTCTTAAAGGTTTCCTGACTGGATGCTTGTTTGGAGCAAAAAAGCATCTGGATTATCACAGAATTATGGAATAACCCAAGCTGAAAGGACTGAATTGAATGTCCTAATTGAGCTTCCTGCACACATCTCAGCTAAAAGGCCATGCCAGGTGTGCAGACATTTATCCTGTTTGTTCTCAAAAACCTCTGCAGGTGGACAGAGAGTGCATAAACTCTGTTCCAGGCCTGGAATGTCCTAATGACTGTGGTGAGTTACCTTGTCTGGCTGCTCTATATCTGCCCACCCATTCCCTCACTCCTTTTCCTCAATAAGATAGAGGCAGAAAGTAAGATGGAAATAGCTCATGGGTAAAGGAAAGGACAAAGAGTTAAATTATCAAATACCTTCACAGGCAATGCAAATTGAGTTTGGGAAAATTAGTTTATTGCCAGCTAAAATAGATTTGGCTAGTGAGAAACAACAAAAAAAAATTTAGAAGAGTCTTTTCTCCTACTCACCCTCTATTTTCTAGGCTTGATTTTACTCCCTCATTCCCCCATTGAAAAGGGAGGTTGGAGCAGATGACACCACTGTGGCCATTTCCCACCTTACCCACTTTGTGCCTACATCTCTGGGATACATGCCAGCTTCACTTGTGGTTGAACCTGTCCACAGGAAAATGACAGCCACAACCCTGAGCCTGGGAAAAGATCGTTGGTCTCCAGGCTGGGCAGGAGAGAAGCCCAGAACTGCAGTAGTAGGAGGCTGCTTTTCACATCCCTATTTCACATCACAAGTTAAACCACTGGCTAAATCTGAGTCAGTGAAGGAAATCCTACAACTATTTTTTGTCTGTGAAATTAATAAGCATAACATGGTTTTAACAGCACAAACAGAAGGAGAACGAATAGCAACAAAGCATCACACCTGTAGGTTAACACCTATATAGATTTAAAATCTCTTATCCTTGTTTCAGCCCAATCCACTTGTCTGTCCTTAACAGTAATTGCATCCTCGCTTATTAAGGAGTTTTGAATAATTAGGTTCAGCTGAATGTAATTAGTTTCCAGCTGGCAGTGATCTAAGTTGCATTGAATAGTGATGAATTCTGTGAAAAAAAAATTTAAATAAAGCAACAAAACCACCTTTTATTGTCAGTTTTTTCTTTGCGTTTCCTCTTGACTTGCCCACTTGGAACTGTAAGAGGCTTTTTAATAGTGCTTAGGACTTTGTTAAATACATTGAGTTTTAATAGTAACATGCTGCTTGCTTTTGACACAAAATCTTGGTAAATATCTGCATACTCTCTATTTTGGACTTCTTTATAGCTTTTGTTCTTATTTCTCTCAATGACAAAAAAATTCAGGAATAGCCCTAAGATTTTTTTTGTTGATGATTTCTCTACAAGTAAAGGTTTTAAGGTGAAATGTAACTAGTTTTTACTGGATGAGAGTAAAGTATCAGCAGATGCAGATCTGTCACACAAATCCAGAATTAAAGAAATTGTTTATTACAGAGTGCTGTCTGTGGAATCCTGGCCCTCCTTTCATGGGTTCATGAAGTTCTTGTGAGCATGATTTAATTTCATTTACTTTAAGAATTTTGATGGAATAGTATCTAATTCTTTCACTAAAAGAACACTGTATTAATTCTTGATCTACCTGCAGGCACATTGCTGTCTTTTTTTATTTTCTCTTAGTCATATTTATCTCTTTCTGCCCACCAAGTTATTATATCTCTTCTGTTATTGACTTCAGAAGATCTGCTTTCTTTTGTGTTTTCTGCTTTCTGTTTCTGATAATATATTTCAGGTTTAATTCCTATCACCTGAGAGGAAATTCCCAAGTATTAACTTATTTTAATTCTGTAAATTTCCCTCTACAAATCCTTTTTTTAATCTCCCTTTCAAATGTCTTGAAGATACTTTTAGAAAACTAAAACAAATAAAAGAAGTTCTATGGATTTTTATCATTCTCTTTGTAGTATTTTCATCCTTTCAACTCTCTTGGCCTTTCTGTTCTGTTTGGTTTTGTCCCTCATATCTCAGTGGGCATTTGGAAATGTTTGTGGTGGAGATTAGGAGACTATTGGGAAGATGAGCTCTAAAGCTTGTTCAAAAAAATTGCTTCATTTTCACCATTCACTGAATTGTCTTTCCATTGTAATGTACTGTGGGAGGAGCTGAGAACTAGTTTTAATGACAACAATTTTAAGTAGACAGATTTTTTTTCCTGGATAATTAACAGAAAGAAGACAAAACAAATAAACTCAGTCAAAAGAGAGCTTAGACTTTAAAATTAACAAATCCTTACTCTTCAACCATTTTTATTTGATGCCAAGTACATCTATACTTTCCAGAAAAAAATTTTATGAAGGAAAACCTGGAAACAATTTTTAGGAAGAATTTTATCTAAGACTTACATGTTCCTGGTATTGTGCTCTGTGAACGTCGGGAAGCATACAGTAGTGTTCCTCGGACCTGTACTCTCCTATATTCATTCTTCTTTTTAACCTTTTAAAATAACATTTTTACATCTCCTATATGTATTTTATGGGATTAAATATTTTGCATCTGAATGAATGGATAAGTTCCAGAGCTATATGCATTTGTCTGAAAGCAGAAAAATTACATTGAATATGAGTGTTTTACTTTTTTCCAATGGGACAGTCTTCCCCTCACCTTCATTTGTTCCAGAAAGGAATTCTGCAGTGTATATCCACACCCTATAAGTTTTCTTTTCAAAATTTGCACTGGATTGTTAAAATGTTTGTCTTTGATGTTGTGCATCTATTGTGAGAGATGTTTAGTATCTTTAAAAGGAAAGAAATTACCTCCTACAGTATTTAGAGCAAACCTTAATATAAACTAGAATCTTTAACCTCTAACTGGATGTTTTTATCCAGGTGTTAGCCTGCAGAGAGAATAGATAGGATATCTAACACCAGAAACAATCTGTGTTGTGTTTAATATTCTTTTTTTGCTAGGGAAATAGATTAATTTCTAGATTGAGATTTTCTAGATTTCATACAAATCTATTGTAATATTCTCTGAATTGTGAATCAGTCCTTTACCTTTAACTTTTACAGATACATGAATCAAGAAGGACCTTCTCTGATATTTTCTACCTTCCACTTTATAATAAAAAAAATCCATAATATTTAACCTATTATAAATTATCAGATAATGGGTTCTGAGAAGTTTGAAGTGTTTATGTACGTTTTGGGATCTGCTTCCTTGCCATAGAAATTGTTGAGAGAATATTTACTTTCTAATTCTTCATGTCCACATTCCTCTTTATGAAAGGAGCAAAAGTCAAGATATTTATGGTCTTCAGGCATTTAATTGCAAACGGTATCAGATGCTTCTTAAACATTGGAAACAAAACAAGGGCTTGGTAACATATTGTAAAAAACATTCAAATAGATGTAAAATTCAATAGTCAAATTGTCTCACTCCTTTCATGCTGCATCAGAAAAGATTTTGTCACTCTGTGATGTCCAGGTATTGAAAAAGTGTAAAGAAAAAGAATGCAAACACTCAGAAAAAGAATGCAAAACTGAAGCCAATGTTTAGAAATAATTTCTCCATCCTGTCTTTCTCTTAGTGTGAAAAAAACCACCAAGCTATCTAATAGTCCAGTCAATAAGCAAGGTGTCATTTTCAAACTGGATCTTTCTTTACTGCAATTTTGTATAAATTTTACCTCTTTTTGTCTGCGACCTTACTAACACAGAGTTTTGGCAGGTAATCTTTCACAGAGAAGTGTCTAGGCTCTCAAACACTTCATATTTGGAATCAAGAAACTTTTCCCCTAACGCTGAAAAATAGATTGTGTTTCCAAGGCAGCTATCCAGCATACTACACTAAATATCACTCTCCTGATATATCAGTTAGATATTCTGTTAAGCATCCCCAGAAAGACATTTTCTGTCTTACTGACCAGCACTGCCATTGTTAGCCTGGTACTCCCTTGATTCTCTGAATCCGTCTCCTGATTTGTTTTGTGAATTTTCTTGGGAAAGAATAATTTGGTTGTGTCTTTGCACTGTCTGTGTTCAATGGATCCAAAGCCCTTGCTTACAATTCTTCAGTATTACAGCAAGAAAAATAATTAAAATATTCCTCAATAGCCACATCATAGTTACTTGGCTACAAGCCAAGTGTGGACTACACAGATTACAAAGCTAGAGCAAATAAGAAAATTCTTTGCTACCAGACACTTAAAAACAAAGCAACTGATGTCTCCAGCTGGCACAAATTTTTAATTATACTTCAGCAATATCTAATTGCGAATGAACTTCTGCATTTTTTATGGCCAAAATCTTTTTTATGGGCAAAAAGAAAGTATACCATATGGACAGACAGAAGTATCTATATAGGCATGTAAAGCAAAGACTATGGATAAAAAGTTCTATAGCTGGATGTATAAAAAAAATAAATTAATGTTACTATAATTGAAATCTTAACAATATAATTATTATTCATCCAGATCTAAATGTTTCAGAAAAAAAAAAGAATGACTGGATATTAATTTGTTATTTGTTCACATCTTCATTTCTAGTCCTTTGCGAAAATGTAGAGTTTGTGCAATCTTATTACATAAACAACATGTGAGCCATTTTTCGTGGTTAAATTCAAATTTTTAAACTGATTTCCCCTTTTTTAAATTAATAGTTCCCTCCATTGTAGAGTTAAAAAATTTGTCTCTTCCTTTTAAAGATTTTGCTACAGTTCTCAGCCTATTTTTGCTTTCTCTAAAGTGGTCTAATGTGTACAGTTCTCATACATTCCTTTACAGCAAGTGAACAGTGCAAAAACTGCTCTTAACTTTAAGGATATTTTTAAAGATTAAACCTCAAAGTCTCAGTTCTTCTTCAAAATGTCTGATGCAGTAGTAATGGGAGAATTATATTATTTTTAGGACTACATGATTGGCACATTCTGCTATCTGATATAAAAATGGATTGCTGCTAATTTCCTTCATTGTATGCTGCTGCCAAATATTTATGTGCCAGCATGGTAACAGTACTATCAGCAGTTGCATCTGAGCACAGAATTTCTAGCAGAAGGAGAGGTCTGAGACATGGAATTAAAGAAAGAAATATACACCTTTCTGACCTCCTTTTCTAAGGATACGTCTCAATACAGTCTTTTCATGGGCAAAATTTAAAAACCTAAGAAACAATGTGAAAGACAGAAATTCAGAATTTTTATTTGTACTGTATGAAGTTTGCATTGAAGCCTAGCACCATGTAAAGGAGGAGTTGGAAACATTCTCCCACGCTCACTGATGTACATTTTCAGTCCTTAATCACTGCTTTATAGAGACTAAATCCATTGTATTCTTATTTCTACAATACAGTTTTTTTCTCCTGAAACAGTTAACAATTGAGCATAACCCACTGATCTACTGCAAAACTTTCTTCATGTAGTGGTGGTGTTTTCCAGTCTGAATAAAAATATGACAAAGGTGGGATTATTCAAGCTTCTATTTTTCCTCTAAACCTTAAACAATTTACACTGCATGGTTCTCTCTATACTTGTAAAGGATGCACTCTTATTTACTTTCCCATTAGTAAGAATGATGATAAAATTTTCTTTGTGGTTGTTTCGGGTTTTTTTTTCAGCTTACACTGGGATTGTCAGTATGGACTTTGCTAAAATGCTCCATTTGCACTTTGTTGTGCTAGTCTTCAGAGGAATCTTGTACAGTCAGTTCTAGGCAGTCTTCTGGCAAAGAAAATAGAATGCATAATTGTACTCAGCAGATAAGAATTCAAGTGCATTGTTTTCTTTCTTCTTAAATCACTAATATTCCCTAGGAACTAGCTTGTTATGAATGAGATCCTGATTGTCTTTTTCTTACCATTTGTATTCATTCATTACAACCATTGTAATTATACAGCAAAATGTGTTTTAGTTTGCATTTTTAAAATATTTTATCTATTATGCAGGGATTGTAATAACCCAAAGCCGATTAGAATTTAAGGTGTGAAGATGTCAAATTACTATTGTCTGCAGTACGTGTATGGAGACAGTGCCATCTCGCTAGGAAGAAAACAAAAGATTGTAAGGAGAAGGAAGAAAGGAAGTAATTTTTGAGAGATATTTGCTTATTGTTTTTTCTTGCTTATCTGAATGTTCTGATTGCCAGATGTATTCATAAATAGACTGAGGCTTTCATGGCACTTGCTACATGTAATGATCAGCAAGCCTAGGCAGTTTACAATACAGTATAAAGTTAAATGGATTTATAAAATTAGACAACCATTTGAAGAATTAGTGTACATTTAAAAACTGGGTTTTTTTCTTTTTTAGCATCTGTCCTAGGGTGACTATGATGCCTGTATCCCCACATCATGTGTTCTGTGTTCTGTACCTTTAAGACTGGTTCTGAGAGTGAGCAGGGAAAGAAGAAGCGCGCAGTTTGTTTTGGAAAACAGTGTTCACTCCTCAGGATCTTCTCTCCTCCTTGGGACTGTGTGGTTTTTTTTTCTTTCCTTCGTCGGATACACAGAGGGCTGCCAGAGAGAGTTTTTTCTTCCTTTTGTTAGTTTAGCTAGCTGAGGCAAAGAAGCCTTCCTGGACTGTTTTTCCCTTTTTTCTTTTTTTTTTTTTCTCTTGGGACTGTTTAAATCTGCTCTGGACTGAAAAAAACCAAGAGGAGCACTGGGATCTTGCACCCGTGGCCCACTGTGTCGGGACTTGTCATTTTCCAGCACTGAAGGGACTGGGACTGATAAACAGACTGAGGGAGCAAAGTTAACTCCTGGCACAGACTCTCTGTTTTGCCATCTCTCTTCGGAGTGGCGAGAGGTTTTATTGTTTCATATTATTATTATTATTATTATTATTATTATTATTATTATTATTATTATTATTATTANTTATTATTATTATTATTATTATTATTATTATTATTATTATTATTATTATTATTATTATTCCTTCTTTATACTTGTGGGTATTTTGTTTGTTAAATAAATAGTTTTTTCCACTTTTTCTCTGAGGGAGTTCTTTTCCCAGACCGGCTGGGGGAAGGGGCTGTTTGGACTTACTTTCCAGAGGAGCACCATTTCGGAGGGTTCCTCCCAAATTTGCCCTAAACCAGCACAGCATCTTAGAAAATTTCAACGGCAGTTACTAGTGAAATAATAAAATCAATTAGAAAAAATCAAAAATTAATCAGGGAAGAAAAAAACAAATAAACTATCAAAAATAACATCTTTTTTATTTAAAAAGGCAAAATTATTACAATTATCCTGTGGAGAAATATTTTGATAATAATCTTATTGTTAAGTATGTTGAAAAGGCAAAATCTTGTCAAAATATGATTGAACTACTAGTCAATAGTATTCATTGAAGTCAGCTGATGTCTAGAATTAGGTTCTAGATACTGTCAAAGCAGAAAAGATTAGAGAATCAATTATACTGAAAAAGACCTCTGATATCATAAAATCCTGTCTTTGACTAAACACAGTCTATGACCTCAGACATCATTAAGTCCAATCTATTACCAAATACCACCATGTCAACAGGTTTATAGCACCAAATGCCACATCCAGGGATGGTGAACACTGTATTCCAGACAGGAAAAAATATTTCTGTGAAAAAAAAAATTGGACATGTTAACTGGATCTGGGTTACACACAAGGGAAAGACCTTATGCTTTTGTGTTACATCATGATCACATTACACTCCTTCAGTGATGGTGACTCCACCCCTCCCTGGGCAGCTCATTCTGGTATCACCCTTCCCATTAAGAAATTCTTTCTAATGTCCAACTTAAACCTTCCCTGAAGCAGGTTGAGGTAATTTCCTCTTGTTATATCACTTGTTATCTGGGAGAAAAGGCCAAACTCCACCTGGTTACAACCTCCTTTCAGGCAGTTTTGGAGAGTGGTAAGGTCACTCCCAAATTGCCTCTTCTCCAGGCTAAACCCCAGTTTTCTCAGCCACTCCTAACAGGACTTGTGGACAATCAAGGCCCTGCTACTGCTGGCCACACCATTCCTGATCCAGGCCAGGTGCCATTGGCCTTCTTATTCACCTGGGTCACTGCTTGATCATGTCCATCCAGATGTCAACTAGCACCCCCAGGTCCTTTCCCACTGTACCTCTTTCCAGTCACTCTGTCCCCAGCCCATAGCTCTGCAGGGGGTTCTTCTTGTGCCCAAAGTGCAGGACCCAACATTTGGCCTTGTTAAACCTTATTGCGGGATTTGTCCCATGAATCCAGCCTGTCCAAGTCCTTCTGCAGAGCCCTTCTACCCTCCAGCACATCAACACTCCTACACAACTTGGTGTCATCCACAAAATTGTTTATGGTAGACACAATCCCTTCGTACAGATCATCCATAAAGACATTGAACAGGACTGGGCCCAACAGTGATCTCTGGGGGACACTACTAGTGACCACATGAAGATGACAGATCTGAAGGATTAGAATTGCTGTGGTAGTACTCCAAAACCAGGGAATAGTTACCTTTTGTGGACAAAAGATTTTTCAGTGGGACAGCAAAAATTATGTCTTGACAAAGATTAATGGATTCATGGACCATATTCTTCTTTTTAATAGCAAGTTCTCTCTAGCAAGAAAGGGTATTTAAGACTTGTTGTTAACTTCATGTGTTTAATCTTGGATCTTAATTCCTCCCCCACAAGGTAACTTCTACTGATTGCTATTTGAAACAGGAAACTTCTGGTTAGTACATATTTGTATTTCAAGTTTTACCTTCATATTCTTTCTGTAATATGATCATGATGTAGCAAAAGAATGTAAGGTCTTTTAGTTGTGTGTGACCCAGCTCCAAGTAACATGCCAGTATTTTTTTCATATTTTTTCCTAAAATACAGTCCAATATTCAAGTTTTGTTTCACTGTATGCAGAAGGTTTTTATTCTATGTCTTTGTCACAAAAAGTAAAAGAAAAAGAGAGGCATTTTACATGAGTTGTCTTAATTTCCTATATGATAATTCATAATGGCTCATATTTCCTTTGTGATTCATGTACAAGATCCAAAAGGAAGAGATGACTTACACATTTCACTTCATAACCTCAGCTTAATTTTTGAGGTTATAATTGGCATAAATGTTTCACCACAATTTGTTCTTCTCTTTGTATTTCAGTATCATTTATTTTTGTATTGAATCTGTATTTTCTTCATCAAGAAATTAAATAAAGAAACTTATACAAAGCACTTCAGTCATAGCTAGAAGAATGTTTTCATCGGTTCCATTCCCCTTTTTTCATGGAAAACAGAGGGGGAAGAAAAAAAAAGGAAGAAAATTGGGCTCTGCAACAACATATGCTTACTTTACTGTGGGAAATTTTCACAAAATTATGATTTATGTGTGCTGACCACAATTCTGAATATCACTGTTGACTTTGTGAAAATTTTATTGTTCTGGAAATCTGTTATCCTTCCTCACATGTACCACTGCACTTAAAATGTGTGCAGCCATGCATGTACACATATTTTTCTGCTGATGCATAGACAGGATGCTGCAGTAGTATTTTTCTAAGCCTTACAATTATAGAATGTGTTGTGAGCATGACTAACACTAAGTTAAGTTGCAGACCTGTATATCTTGTTTCTTATGGCAGTTTTAAAAAGAGGTCCTGGTTATGACTGGTTAAAAAGAGATGCCTCACTGTCAGTGTCCTCTGGCCATTTAATCAGTAGACAGAGCCTACAGAGCAGAAAGAAATACTTGGTAGCTTATCATGACAGGTGAGAGAAATTACTTGGATTAATACTTTATAAATATTTTTAAGATTTATGCTGAAACCAAAATCACTGGAGAGAGAGAGAAAGAAAGAAAGAAAAAGAAAGAAAGAAAAAGAAAGAAAGAAAGAAAGAAAGAAAGAAAGAAAGAAAGTAAGAAAGAAAGAAAGAAAGAAAGAAAGAAAGAAAGAAAGAAAGAAAGAAAGAAAGAAAGAAAGAAAATTTCTCTTGACCAACTCTAGATACTTATGTATAAGATTGTCAGACTGATTTTCCTGTAGTCAAGATAATAGAAGCAAGCATTCCCCACAGGCAATTCATCTTGCACTAATAGCTCACCTGATCAAGTACTATGCGTTCAAGTCTGGATTCCCAAATACCATTCCTTTCATACAGTTTTGACGGCGTTTTGTTAGATCCATTAAGCATTATTAGCATATAGACTTAAAAATGAGAAGAAAGGGAATATCAGTATAGGAATGTACACTTAGATTTAGCAGACATAGAACTGCATTTTTTTCCCCAGATGGGGTACATGAAAGGTGTTGCAGAAGTCAGACTTCAGGAACATTTTGAGAACAAGCAAAGTTAAAGAATTAAACAGTTTTTAATAAAGCAACTGAGATGTCAGAGGAAACAGGAAAGGCTGAGGATGGCCACCAGGATCAACTGACAGTTTGGATCACTTGACTAGTGATCTGAGACGTCTCTGAGAATGGCCAAGACTCAGGATGTCCTTCATCTGGGCCTAACAGCACCTGTGGGCAGGCATTCATCTGCAGGGCAGCAGGAGCCATAGATCAGCTGGGGCCAAGGCAAGAGCCTCAGCTAAAAGTATCTCCCCTGGGCCAGTGGTCAACCCTGGACATGGCTGTCCATGGACATGGCATCTGAGAGAGTCTCACCTGGTGCCTGAGTTCCAGCAGCCAAATTCCTGTAAGAGTGTAGGGTCTGCACTGGGCCAAAACAGCTGACTGGGGAAAGAGAAATGTTATCCTGAAATGCCATTTTAGGTTTTGCAGAATGAGGAGGGAGCAGGTTTACTGTTGAATTATTAAAAAAAAAACCAAAAACCAAACTGAATTAATTTTGTCTTGTAGGTGTTTTATAGGATTGCTAGACATTAAAGAATCAGATAAAATCAAAGTTTCAAATAAAGAATAAAAGTATGATTTTATTCAGGACTCTTTTATATTCCATTCTCAGGACAGAGGTAACCTGTGGCATTTCATCTGAGTAAAGCCATGGATCACATACTACAGATTATGGGGCCTTACTGCTGATGCAGCTTTGCATACTGCTACTTTTTATAATGATGAATCTTTACTAATTTCACTCATACACTACCCTAATGTCATATTTCCTTATTCCATCTTTTATGCTGGAAGGGCCAAAATATTTTCCTAATTTTATCTTGCAAGTTCTCCTGTAATATTTAGCAACTTTTTCTCTGTCTTGGGCTCTAAGGTCTTCTTTGACTTTGTTTAATGGAAATATTTGAAGTTTCAGACAATGGAAATCTCATTTCTATCCCTTATCTCACTTCCTTTTATAATTCCTTTTGCTGTAGGGCACAGCACTTCGGAGAGAAAGTTTCTGAATAGTTAGGTAATTAAGTCCTTGATATGATAGCTCTGTGTGCACTCCTTCTGTTCTTTTCTCTCTCCTTAAATAGTTTCATGTCGTATTCATATTAACTTTTTTCTGTGATGGTCCTCTTTAATTCCAGCTATGATACTTTATCACAGCAGCCTCTCTCTAGCTTGGTGTACCAAAGCAGTCCCTGCAGTGATCTTTGCCAGAGTCATGAAAGCGTTCTACTCTCTACTGACACAATGCTAGTTTTTGAAAATATTCTTGCAGCTGTTTGAACAGAAAGATGTAGGCCAGTACACATCAAGATTTCTTCCACTAATACGACATTTCAATTTAATGATGAAGTAAAAATTTTTAATGGCAACCTCTATAAATACGTCATGGCTGCAATGTTTTGATTTTTCATTTTTAGACAATAATCAATGTTATCTATTTAATCTGAGCCAATGGTGTTCAGTACCAGGCAAGATTTTATTTTATTTTTTTTAAATACCAAATTAAACTGGGAGAGACAACACATATATGAGTATAGATTAAACAAAAGTAAAAGTTTACTATTCCCTGACTGACTTCAAGAAAGTTATGGACAACAGATCAAAACCCAAAATTATGTAAATTGCTATAATTTTATCAGCTGCATTAGAAATGTAAAGACCACCACTCATGAAAGATCACTACGTTATATGTGATGCTGAATGTATTGTACTAACTCCATGGGGTTTTTTGTTCCAAAGCAATAGGATCATCTCATTCTCCTTGCACATATATTTTCCTGATATATGAAATATCAGGGGAATATGAGGGGAATCCAGTCCAGTTGAGGACAATTATCTGATAATATAGTGGTCATTTCTTGGACCTCCTCCAGGAGACTGAATTCTCATGTGCTGTTTAACAGAAGCCAAGTTTCACATCCTGATTCAATAGCTAACTCTGTGTTAAATCTACATGTCCACAGCTAATACAGACTTCCATGTCCTTGCCTTCATGTTGTTTCATCACTATTATGAGTAACTTCATGTTGCACTGGTCATTTTTAAATGAGATGTACAGCTTCATCAGTAAGACACTGAAATGAAATTCCCTAATTTCCCACTCTTAAACCAGGGTCTGATTTACATGAATACTACACTTCTATGTCTGCTCTTCTAGTTTGTCTTCAGAACTGGATTGTATTTGAATGTTGCTGAGACACGGTGGTTGAATAACCCTCCTGAGCACTGACATTCAATATTATTAACATTACTGTGTGCAGTCAGAAATATGAAATAAGAAACAGGGTCTAAGTTAAGAAATCCAAATTTCTTGTCATTCAGACAGTTAGGCCTCTGTTTTACATCGGGCTGTTGCAGATGGTATTTCTTCATTACTTGGGAACCTTTTTCTCCCTTCACTTTTTGTAAAGGGCAAAGGCTCAGATTTGCTACACTTCTACCTCAGTATTGGTGGAAAATATTTTGTTACTGTCCTGCACTTTCTGTAAATATGTTTATTGTTTTTCAGCCTCTGGGATTCTTATATTTCTTCTAAATTAAAAAAACCAAACCCACAAAAAAAAAAAAAAACCAAAAAAAAAACTACAAAAAAAAAACCAAACCAACAAAACAAAAAAAAAAAACAAACCAGAAAAAAAACCCAAAAAACCAAAAACAAAACCAAAAAAACCACGAACCACCCCATACAGTTTAATGTGAATTGAATTAAAGGGCAGGGTCTTGATCAGCAGTTCAGAAATACAGTTGCAAAAGAAAAATTTAAAACCCAGTTCCAGGAAAGAACTTCTGTGTTAATCTTTAGCTGTTTCTGTCTTTTATCTCTCTCCAAAAGCCCTCATTCCTTCCCCTCTGCTTCTGCCTAAATCTGAAGGTTTTCATAACACATCTTCTCTCTTTCTTCATATGGAACTCCTCCTCCTTCCTCTGCCTTTATTCTTACTTCTCTCCCTGCTTCATTTTTAAAAATAAATTCAGACTCTGAATCTATATAAAATAGAGTTGTGATAATTTCTGCAGGTTTTTATCTCTTCTGATCTTTATAGCTGAGAATCTCCTTCCTTTTTACCCTCTGCTTGCTCACATTCACTGACTGAATTTGTCCCTGCTCCGTCTGGGTTTGTCTGAATTTCTATTTCTATTTCTATCCTTTTCCTTTATTATTATGTTCTTTTGCAGTTGGTGGAAGCTCTGCAGTTTAAAGCATTTTCAAGGGTGTTACAACATCATGCAATAGTACATTATAAAATTTTCTCAGTGAACAAGGATCCCACCTAATTTAGAACTATTAATTTCATGTTTTCCATATATTTCTGAATATCTGGTAGCATATTGAACATATTTAGAAACTTTTCCCCCCTATCATCTTTTTGGATTTTTTTTGCTAGTGGGCATGCAGCCATGTCTCTTAGCTTGGCCTGTGTGCTTATGTTGTGATGAGGATGCCTAATGTATATGGCTGCTTCTTCAGGACAGGCTATTCCCAGCTTGGGGTCAAGAAGATAAAGAGTGCTTGCTGGCATCACTTCTAAAATTGATCAGCCGGTCACTTATGAGGCAGTTTCTGAATGATGGAGATTCATGGAGAATGCTGAGGCAGGTTTAAGCACATAAAGATTCACTGTTGGGTTCTCTAGCTTATAACATACACAAGCTTCAACAGTCCAAGTGGTTTCTGGGAAAAAAAAAATGGGAAAAAAAGGAAGAGAGAAACAGAACAAGGAAAGGAAAGACTGATTTCTGATCCTCTGGGAAGAAGAGTGACAGCACTTTCTCCAGTGCAACCAGTCATGAGGGTTTGTCATCGTGCTTTCTGCTAGTACTATGTACTTTTCATCAGGACTGTCCCCACTCTCTTCACTGTCCTTGGTTGCTCCTGTTTCCGATTTTCTTGGTGCCAGCAGGACTGTGCAAACAAGAGCAAATTTTACACATTAGTTTTTTAGCACCTCTGCGCATAAAGGGTTGAGCAGTATTTGTCAAGTATTTACATGAATATTATTTCGTTATGCCCCATTTTTGTTTTCTCTAATTTAAAAACTACAAAGCAAGAGTAAAAGAGAGGTGGGTAAGATAATACTCCCATCCCTGATAATAGTCTCCCATGAAACTCCACGAAGACAGCAAAATCAGGGGTTTGCAGCTATCAGGCCATGAGAATGACAGCAAGAGCACTGTCTGGGAATGAATGACAAGGGAAATACTGCTAGAGAGTCACTGAAACATGCTGCCTCAGCAGTTTCAGAGAAAGGTTACAGAGCTGCAAATAAAAAGCCCATAGGTGATTGCTTTTGTTTTCAACATCAGATGTCATGGAACTGAGCCGCTTCAGCATGAGAAGAAAGAAAGAAGACATTGCAAAACATCAAAAACTTGGAATATGAGCTCTGCCTGTTTTTTTCTGGTCAACTTCAGTTGTCTTTATGAGTTTGTTATGGCATAAATAATTGATGTCAAAGGTCTGGTGATAGTAAAACATGTTAATCCATTTAAACTATTTAAATTTTCTTATTTATGTGTGTAAATTCTGAATCAACAGTAGTTCTGGGATATTTTAAATACTGACAGAGTTAAGAGGAATAATACATATATATTTACAAAGGAATTATTCAAGTAGCTCAAAAACACAGTAAAAGATAAAATATTAATATTAATGTAAATTGTGTTTTGCTCTGCCAGAAATTAAAAAGTTATTTCTAGCTTTACCTTTTATTATTATTTTCCTCCAAAGGCTTTTTTCTCCCTACAAGCCAAAGGAAAATAAAATATTAAGTTGAAGAAACACATGAGCAGAAACACAGCATGGAGAAATACTTTTTTGCCAAATAATTGACAGCAAAAATATTTTAAAATATTGATAGATGAGGATACATCTATCCTCAATACAAATAATCTGCACTGTAAGATTCTGTCATGATGAGGGATTTTATTAGTGCTTTTTGATGGAGAAAAAAGACATGCTGATAGGTTAAAATATGTTTATGTTCAAAACAAAAAAATCGAAGGAAAAAATATAAAAAGCATTCTAAAGCAATTTTCCTGAAGAAAATTTGCTGTCTGAATGATGTGTATATAGAACAAGAGACTGTAATTTCAAAGACCTTATGAAAATGTTGAACTCTCATCTTAATGTAAATGCATCAAATAAAGCCCTGGCTTTTTATATGGCTAAGCAGATTTCAAATGCATTTGAAATTTGAAACACACTTTGATTAATTCTTTGGAGATGGAATCTACTGAAAGTTATTTTGAAAAGGGAAAAAGAGACAGTCAGAGCATGTATTAGGTTCTTCGATATCTGAATCTATTTCTCTCTTGTGAGCATGATCTTAGTCAGTCTTTAGGCTTGGTTCCAGCACTCTAGGCAGAACTGTTCTTTGTTTCCAACTCAGCAAAATAAGGTTTCTATAGAAAGCAAACTGGTGTTAAGCTGTGGACCAGATATTCATAGTGACAAACTTTTGCAGATGTTATGAACTAAAGAGAAGTTGTGGCTCTCTGGACCCTGTGTTTTGTTTGTTTCAGTATTTGGTACAGTGCAGTACCTAAATTCACCTCTAATTTTTGGTCACCAGGTTGCCAAAGCTCGACAGCAATGACTTTTCATTTGTGCTGTTACTCTTCTTAAACTGCAATGTTTTATTTATAAGAAGACAAGTATATTTGTAGTGTTTTGCAGCCTCCATCATTTGAACTTCCATATAATTTTTTTTCTGTGTAATTTGATGGTAATATATTATGGTCTTTTATTTGAGATTTTGTGGCAAGTCAAGAAGTTTAACAGTTTTAAAAGAATGGAGATCAAATTTCTTTGAGTAGCAATAAAGCAATAGTTAAATACATTTACAAATTAGAAATAACCTTTTTCAGTGAAAAATACTGAAAATGTAAAGAATTTGAACATGCTATATTCATGTAAAAAGTGTATTGGAAAAGCCCAACCTCGTACATATTTATTCTCTCTAAATCCTGAAAGTTTAATAAAAAACATACATTTTATTTACTTTAAAACACTGATATCTCTCATAATCTGTTCTGATAAATACTGATATACTGATTTCTCACTGCCTGTCACAACAGTTGTGAGCAGGGTTGCTGCCAAGAAAATTGTGATTGTTTTTAAAAAATTGTGATTAAAAACATGACCAGCTGTGTGCTGACTGTTCAACCAGTCTGTAGCATAGAAGCACTCAACCACACTGGGCCATTTTGGGTTGTTTTTTTTTCCTTTCTTTAGCCTTTTGCTCATGGGATATAAAGTTGCTCTACTGTGTTGAGCTGCTTGCCACATACTGTGACAAAAATATAACACCTAGGAAAGACAAAGCTGGACACTTTATGCAGTCCATTCCTCCAGGGTATTTCCTGCATCCTCAACTGCACATGAGAGAACATTCCTACCTAATCCTTGAGAGTATGTCTATAATGTTTATGTTATGTTTATCAAACTTGTCATCTCTTTTTGAACCATAGAATTCTATCTGCCCTCAAAAGCTCCAGTAGTGACAAATCATAGAAATTCAGGACCTCTTATTTGACAAGATATTTTATCTATTTTTTTGCCTTTTAATATTTTAAAAATGCCCTGGAAGGGTTAGTGTTCTAACAATTATTTAGTATGTTACTTGTTTTTATTATTCACCATCTTCATAATTTTATAAACCCAACCTCCTTCTCTCTTTGCCAAATGTTTATCTGCAACCAAATCAGTCTGCTCCTGAAGCTATTATCAGATCTTAATGCCTCTGTAACAGCAGCTGAGATCATTCAGCTCTGCCAACTTCATACATCTGGATTTTGAGTGGAAACTCCTAATATATTCACTGTGTATTTCGAGTAATTTTTAATTCTTTCTCCCAAAAAAATTTTTCCCCAACGTAATGTATTCAAGGAAGTTTATTATTCTTGAAAGAAAAAAAAATACAAATTACTTTATAATTTGTATAAATTATATGTCCTGACTAAAGTTCACACAGAGCTTGCAGTTGCCTGTTGTATAGGATATCATTTAAACAAGTAAAAAGAGTACATCTCTTGAAGCTAAGAGAATTAATTTATAATAGTATACTTGATTTAAAATTCATTGCATAAATTAAAAAAAAAAAAACCCAGCCTGGTCTGTTGCTTAAAATATATATATATATATATACAACCAAGAGCATACTCCTCATGACTAACTCTTCTTTCTGCTTTTTTTGTTCTTAATGAAATACTCTGCTAATACATTAACAATGCGTTCTCAGAAAAAAGAATTTTCTGTTAAATAATTGTTTATTGTGTTGAATAAAATGCAGCAATATATCACAGAGTCTTCATTTATTAAGTATTTTTTACATCTTATTATTTGGAAACTTTACATATATAGGTATACATCAAAGGATGGGGCTGAAATGGCATTCATTTCTGAATGATTGGAATCTTACTAGACTTCTTGGAGACATTATAAAAAAAACCATAATTTTTTGATAATTGCAGTTTAGCTTCAAAAACAAATTTCCTCCATATCATTGTTTTCTCGGAGTTTGATCAGTCATTAAATGAAGAAAACAGAATTATATAAAGGATTGTTTACCCTGTTATTTAGAGTTAGTATGGAAAACTAATGTTCTGTTCATATTTACGATCAAAAATCTAAGAACCTAAAAAGTCATGAGAAAAACCTAAATCAAAATTTATGTCCTTAAGAAATATATCCAAAAAGGAATGTAATAATATATTTTACACAGCTTTATCTTTGCAGTATTTTTATATATACGATTTTGCCTAGAAGTGTTAAGAGACCTGTGGTTATTCCAATGTTTGAAGTCTTTCTACTTAACATAGAAAATCACATTCCTGTCCACATATGTTTATTTGTACAGTTTCCCATTTTTATGGAAAAGTTATATTTATTGTGTTATATTTTATTTTTCTTCAGAGAAATATTTCTGACTATATAATTTTAAAGGCATTACTTTTCAATAAGCACAAACCTTAATAAAGAGATCCTTAAAAATTCTCTAGGATCTGAAATCCCAGTAAAAAAACATTACTTGAATGTGTACTGACTTGTGTGTTTCTGAGACATACTCTAAATCAGGTGATAGAATTGTATGCACATGCACATAAGGTGATTTTGCTATAACACCTTTCTCTTTCATGCAGTCAGCAAATGGAAAAGGAAACTGTAATGCTTGCTCTAATTTGATTTTAGCAAAGCAATTTGGTAGTTTTAACAAAATAATGCAACAATCCTATATATCACTATAAAGTCTACATGGAGCAGCATCTGTTAAGCCACTTATTATATACCTGTCTCGTGAAATGTTCTTTTCTGATTAAAGAAATTTGTTTGTCAGAACAAAGTATGTTACTTCATGAATATATAATGACAAATTAAATACTGTTACCTGGTTTCCAAAAAAATCTATGAACATGCTTTCACTGAGCACCTTTAGAAAGGTTATTCATAAGGACTTCTTCCCACTTTAATTAATAAATGATACATTGCCTCAGAATCTTGATATACAAAAACACTATTTTGCATATTGTTTTAAAGGGAAAACAGGCACAGATGAGCATAAGTTTTCTCCATAAACCTTCACATTTACTTGCAAATGCAACCCAAATCTGAGTAGAGACCATTTGAAAAGCCCCCAGAAAGTACATGACTACTAGTCATGCTGAAGATAGATAAGGTATAAAATGGAAAACTGGGATGATTTTGGTTTTCTGCCAGAACTATTAACAACTCTCAGTTCTTACAATGCTCTGTCATTTGTCATTTGAGCCTGTCATGAGCTCAGAGAGACTTGCTTTATATTCCCTAAATTTTATTAGGAATTGTATTTGTGCTGCTCCATGTACCTACTTGCAAACTATTGTTGTTCTGAGTGCAATACAGCAGCCCACAGAGGACTTGTTTGTGTTGTAAATTTCAAAAACAAAAATATTTTTGATTACACTCCAAAATGACACATTCCACGGTTAGGCCATCCTGCTGTCTCTAAGCACTGACCCCTGAGTATTTTCCGAAACTGCTAAATTTTGCATACATTGAAGTGTTTTTTGGTTTCTGACACTGAGCATCAATAGAAGACTGGCTCAGAAAGCAGGTACTGTTCAGCTTGGAAAGGTGAAGGTTTCATGGAGATCTTGTAGAAGCCTTCTGGTATCTGAAGAGGGCTTACAAGGAAGCTGGAGAAGAACAACTCATCGGGATCTGTAATGATAGGACAAGAGGAATGCCTTTAAAGTGAAAAAGAGTAGGTTTAGATTAGATACTAGCAAGAAATTATTTTATTGTAAGGGTGGGTGAGATACTTGAACACATTGCCCAGAGAGACTGGAAGAGTTCAGCGCCAGGTTGGATGGAGCTCTGAACAACCTGGTCCAGTGAGAGGCATCCTTGCCTTTGCAGGAGAGTTGGAACTAGATCTTTAAGTTTCCTTCCAGCCCAAACCATTCTGTGAATCTACGATTCTATTGAACATGAATGCAAATGCAGAATTCAGTAATTCATGTTGTGCTTAGATTATGTGAATGTGGATCCAAATCTCACTTAGGACCAATGATCACAATGGTGTTTTACCTTAGAATATATTTTTCTAAGGCTAAAATACTGTCTGCAGAGAGTTGTGATAATTTTATCTTAAAGATAGTAACGTAAGTGAAAGATGATCACAAAAAACTGAACTTGAAAGCTGTCATCATAGCTCTTGGAACTTATTTCAAACAACATAGTGCAGTGAAGTAAATGCATAGTCTTAATTTGTTAATTTAATAAACTCCACAGTAAATTAGTTTATAGTGTCCCTTCAAGTTCACAGCCCGAAGTACAGGAATGTGTTTGTTTACTCTTTCAAATTGAAAATCACTGATTTCCTTTAGGAATTTGTCCTTGTTGACTGTGAATGAGTCCATTTGTTTCACGATCTGATCACCATATTTATTAATAAGGGACACTGTATTTTGATATTGACAAAGAGCAATATTTAATTTTAGTTGCTCGCATTAAATTCTATTTAAATAAAGATAATATACAAACGTGGTTTCCTTTTCCCCATTTGGTAACACAAGAAGTATAAAGAAGGCAAGAACTATCTAAATATCTTCTAAACTGGGACAGAGGGGATGTTTTGTTAAATATTTTTCAGCATCATTTATCATCCATTCCTAAACCTTTAGGAACAGGCACACAGTACTGCTGCTACTGTACTGCTCTGGCTTAGAATTGAATCAAATAAAACACTGGCATCCTAACAATTTTTAATCCAGGCAAATTGTCCTATGTAGATCATCATACTGCACCAGAACAATAAACTCATACTGTTGATGGGGATGTTCAGGAGTGAAAAGGAACTGTGGGCAAAATCTGCTGAAAACAGGGTCTCTGCTAAAACTCTGCCCTAAAGTGTCTTTATGACTTGATTGATCAGTCATATTGAATAATTACATTTCAGGCATGCAGTGCATGGGCAGAAGTCGTTTTTATTCAGGTACACAGGAGAAGGTTAAATGTTCAACTCTTACATAGTTGCATGGGAGTTAAAATATTTTCTTTTCAGCCTGAAGGAAACCAAACATGGTTTTCTCCTTTCTGGGAGAATTCTCTAACCATAAAACCACAATTTAATCTGACTAAACACATTAACTAGTTTTTTGTGCAAGTTGAAGTGTGAAAATAATGAAGCTAGAAAGGAAAACCAAGAAATCATATATGTCTCTGTTCCAACACAATGATGCAGGTTTTGACCTGCAAGACAGGAATTCTGGAGTTTTGAATCATTACCACAAGACTCAACTAAATTCTTGCACGTCCTTTCAGTATATTGCTTGAGGCATGTTGCCACGAAGGCCTGAAATGCTTAAACACTCCTTAAGGTTATTATATATATATCCTAGAAGAGAAGTCTTTCAGGAAAAACCCCTTGGAGTAATCATGTGTGCATGTATTTTGGGACCGAAAGTGAAACAGTGATTGATAATACACTGACAGTGCAGGATCATGAGGAATGAAAACTAATGGGTTTTGGTACCTGTGGTACCCAAGGGGATGTCAGCAGACAGACTATTGACTTTCTAGGCAAATTCAAGAAATAAATTTCATTTCTGAGTTTCAGTGTTCACCATTAAGGTAGTCTACTTCCTGATGCTACACCATGGTAAGTCTACTCCCAAATATACTCCCTCAGATTTTAGGAGGTATGATAGATATCAAAAGTGCATAAACTTCTTTTTCTTCAGAGTTAAGTCTAAAAGAATATTCTGAAGCTTGGGTAAAACCAAGATTAGCTAGCCTTTATTCTTTTGAAAGATATAGTAATTTTCAGAGCCTGCACATGAATCAGTGTTGCTAATTACTTTTAAACAGACTTCTAAGATGTGCTGCTATATGTTCTCCACTACCAAGTGTTGCTATATAATTTGTATAAAGCTGTGAAGGCACTGAGGAACTATAATCATGCTGAGCCACTGGACATAATTACTGCTGCCTTTATGTGTAATGTCATTAATTTTGCCCTAGTTTTAAGAGTCTCCTTGGATTTTTCCTGAAAATAATTTGTATGTTTAAAGCAACTTCAGATTTGTGACAGTGAACTATGCTAATGGTTCCTAATGTCTAGTTTGGTGACTTGCTTTCTTCTGAGATTGGCAGAATGCCATACATTATTAAAAAAAAACAATAAAAGAAAAAACCGTTTTACATTCAGAAGATAGAAAACAAAAAGGTACACATTTCTGTTCATCTTGGTCTTTATTGTGACTAGACTTTAGCAATATTTTTTCTACGATATTTATATATATAGACAGACTGGATCTTAACTTGGATTTTTTTGAGTCCCTGAAAATAACTAAGTACTTGTAACTGATAGTTAGCAGTTCTCTTTTAAATTTTCTTCTTATTGTAGAAGAAATTTCATAAGCAGAGGATTTACTTTGATTTAGACTAGTCATTGCCAGGCTCTAAAGTTTTATGAAAGAGAAAGCAAAACATGTCAGTTGGGTATTTAAAAAAAGATTATATATGAGGAAGAAATTTAGAATATATCCTTGGTAGCAAATTAAATCCACATATGCCTTTTTTCTGGAGGATTTTCTCTTAAACCTGAAACTCTGTTTACAAGAACAAAGGGTTGGATAGCCTTGTTGGTTATCTTCCTCATAAGCATATAGGATTAGAAAAAAGAAGAGAACACTGTAAAAATTGAAAGGCAGAGTCTGAAGATTGCACCAGCAATAAAGTTGCCATCTCCCTTTATTATATTATCTCCATCTTCTTCCAATTCACACCCAAACTATTCTTAAATTCTCCTTCTGACACCAGTTACTGTATAAATTCTCTTGGCTAAAATTAAGTCCCCTATTTCTTACTGTGTAGACTACATCAATATACAAAGTTATTAGGATTTATGCAAGTAGTTCAACCAGTTAATGCAAAAAGCAGTGAGATACCACCTCAGGAACACATCACAACTGAGTTCTAGGATAATGATTACATTCCTGAATTTTGTTCCCTAGACATACAGATTTTTTTACATGAGACTTCCCTGTAGGCAGGACAGTGTTTTCTCGAAGGTTCAAACTTTGAGGTAACAACTTAAAAGGTGCAGAATAAACATATCTACAAACAAAAAAGCAATGGAGTCCTGGTATTGCCTCATGCAGTCACCTACAAGAGGAGAAAGCACACACTCAATGTTCAATACGGTGAGCAAGCAGAAAATTAGCATATTTAAATTGAAAATGTACCTCCCAGTCCATTAGACTGTATTCATGTTGTTCTAAGTGATTTTTTTCATTTTGAATCATCAAACAATTCTTAAGACAAAAATTATTTTGAATTGAAATTATCTTGAAATTTCAAGAATTATTTTGAAAAGTCTCTTCCCAGAACCCAAACAAAGTAGCATGTTGTGGGCTAATACTGTCAGAATGTTGTGTATTTTGGCAAGGGTGGAGAATGTTTCAGCAGACAATTTCTTCAAAGGAAAGGATAATTGAAATCTAAGGTTTCTATTATGCTATTCTGTAGAAGATAAATTAAAAACAAATTTAAAATAACAATTAGAAGGGTCAACATTCTACATAGTTTTGGGGTTTGTATGATCTGTAAAATAATCAGCTCATTGAATTCATGTGCTCATTAATATTTTCATTGCATATTGTTCTTCCTGATCAGTACCTGTACTAATTGCCATAATAAGCCACTTATATTTTTTTCTGTGTGACACTGCCTAGCAAGTTCTTACTGGAAATATTTCCAGGTTTCCATTCAGAAATTGATGTGGCAGTCAGCAGTTTATGCAGGCAGTTCAGGATTGTTTTCTATTACAATAAAAAGCATTTTCAACAAATAGATATTTTGAGAGGCATGCTGTAGTTTTCATCAGATTTTCTGATAAGACACAGTGACGAGGTTTATAAAATTGCATATTTTTAAAACAGCAATTGTTCATTCATTTCTTATGGACATCCTGTAATGCCATAACAGATAAAGATCTTCCACAGTTTTCATTACCATTAGGATATGCTTCTTAAAATTATTATTTAAAGATAAATGTTTTCCAGTGTTTGTTGCCCTTCTTTCTGTGTCTTTCTAGATACCAGAAGGTGAAACAAAAATAAAATTTTATCAGATTTCATGCCTGTTTTTTTCCATAAGTGAAAATTCCTTCCTCGCAGAGAGCTCATCTCAAAGTCTCTGGTAGCTAAAAGCACAATAAAATCCATTCCAAAAATACCAGTACCCTCAAAACATCTTCCATGTCTAAGTTATTTAAAGTATTTTAAGTCCTCAAAGAAATGAGAAGAGATAAAATTAATTCCATGTTTAGAGACATTTTTCTTATTTTAAAGTAGAGATCACCTTCTTTGAGATTCAATTATTTTGTGGTCTACAGTACTAGGAATATGGTAGATCACAACAGAATTAGCTTTAATTATATTAAGAGTATACTGTCAGAGGCTCTGTCTATTTTATTAAATTCTGGGATACTTCTGAACCCTTGGTCTGATTTCCCTAGTTGTTCCCCATTTTTTTAAGGAGTTGTTTTATATTCAAAGCAGTGTTACAAGGGAAAGAAAAAAGCACAGGTATAGGACCAAGAATGTATTGTCAGCCTAATAAAAAGAAGCTAAATGCAAATGACAACCAACAGTCCAGCTACAATGACAGCAACAAGTATAGTAAAAATTAGTGCAGGAAAAACAATACATTATTACCTTTAGAATTCTTTTAAAAACATCCTTTGTTAAAAGACATCCTTTTGCTGATACTGTGTTCACCTTCCCAATGTCCCTCCAGTTTCCCCAGCCAAGTGGTGCTGTGCTGTCATGGTGAGCCACCAACGTCCCAAGCCCCTTCCTGGGAGAAATGCAAAATTTCTGGTCAGGGTCCCATAATCCTCAATGTTTGGATGTGCTTGCGTTTATTAGATATATATTATATATTCTGATATATATTAGTAATGTATACTAATGTATGCTACCTATGGACCCAGCAAAACCAAGCTGTAAATAAAGTCAGTTAAGCTTTTCTTTTATATAAGCAGTTACTGAGGTGAAGTGATTTTAAGTTGATTTTTTTTTTGTCACAGAAAAATAAATCTTCTCAATCTAGTGAAAATTCTCATAGAACTTGTCTTCTTTCCTTGAAAGTGATTGATATATCAGAAAAAAACCCCGAGAACTTAGAGCTGAAAACTAAATAGTGAGAAAATAATTTGACTTTGGAAGTTATTTTAAAGTAAAGGGAACAACATGAAAAATATGGGAAACACAAGAAAAGATCACCAGCATACTCCAACAGTTAATTTTGTGATTAAATCTCTGATATTGGAGCTAAAAAAGAAAAAATTCTCCATCATTATTAAGTTCCATACACTGTCTCACTACTTTCTGCTTTAAAAAAAATATTTGCAAAAGCATGAATTCCATGTAGTTATTTAATTTTCTGTTTTATTTCCCATTTTCCAGTTAAAGATTCTATCTTCAACACTAATTCTCTAGCACATTCTTTAGTAAATGCTTAACAAAAACAATAACAAAAACCTTAAGGAAAAAAATTTATTGTTTAGAAATCTTTAGTAGGTAACATCTTAGTCTATATTTTTTACTAACAATCTGTCAATAAAGAGCTTAATCTTCAAATTCTTGAAACCACTGAAAAGGAAAGATTTTATCTGAATATCTAAAGTATAATCAGGGACTGATCTAAGACCTTTGAAACTCTGTTAAAAAAAAAAAGTTAATAAATACATTAAACCGAAATTTCTTCACAATTATTATACTTACCTGGGCTGAGACTTTCCTTCTAGCTTTACATTTATTGGAAGCAAGGTATTAGACTGTCATGCTTATTTCAAGTGTGTGTTTTCAATATTTTGCTATGGTTTCCTTCTTTCCCTTTCTGGATCAAAATAAATGATCCCATTCTGGAGTTAAAATTCCCTACTATGAATTTTTTTGATCATTTAAATTCTAGTCAGCTCTATTTAGAAATATTTTCATCTGGTCCTGATTATATTCAGACACAAAACATTTTATATAAATGGGTTACATTGAAAGGTCAGGCTTTTTATGTACCAAATCTACTGGAAAAAGGAAACTCATTGTGTTGTCACAGGACATCTACCAACTCTTTATAGGTGAGTAAAACATGCTGAGGGAGAACTCAGAATGGGACTTAGGGAATATTTTGCTGAAGCCCATCATGCTATTATTATCTAAATTAAACTGCAGAATTAAATTGCCACAGGACGAAAGTCAAAAGTACAAATTAAATCAAAAAGCAATTAGAGATATCTATGGCTTAAAAGTCCTTACAGACCTTTTAAATGCCAAGTTATAAATAGGAATTTTAACTAAGGAGATGCCAATACTGCAAGCTGTTGGAAGCTGAGAGACAGTATGCTGGGCAGAAGACTTACTCTTTACAAAATCCATTTTTATATTAATTTTCTAACTATGTTTCCACTTACTGCAGTAAGCACGGAGTACTTTTCTAGATGGATATTTGTTCTTATTTCATACAACCATTCCTGAAAGTTGCATTTAAGTTCTGAAATATTCTATTTTTTCCTGAGTTGCAAAAGACTTGTTGTATATTCAATAAGATTAGTTACAAAAGTAGCTCATGCTTTGTTCTTGATGTGTTCATGTCATTGAATCTATTGTTTTGAGCAAAATATTGAATGTGCAACCTTTAACCTGGCTGTCTAAAAAAAGAGCAAAAAAACTACAGAAAAGTAGACTCATTCAGGCAAAGTTATATGCATTAATGATGTTAGGAGAAGAAGCCTTAAGAAAAAATGCTTCCATTAAAATTGCCATTTTAAGAAAAAAAAAAATCCATGCTGATGCAATTAGAGAAAGCGACTCAGTTTTGAAAGGTAGAGCTGATTTTAAACTCATCTGATGTGTCTGTTTCTTCCTTGTTTATAGGACTACAGCAGGCAGAATTCTCAAAAAAAGAGAAGACTTTTAAGGCAAATGTGAGGTAAAGTGAAAAGGAAAAATGAGGAATTAGGAAAGATTTCTTTGTCTTAGAATTTTTCGAAATAGTCCTGATAGACCTGTGCAACAAAAATCATTTTTAGAAACTTGGATCAATAGTATGGAGAAGCCAACATAGTAATAAGATTGCAACCTAGTTCACCCAGGATATTTGCAGAAGGCAAAGTGATTAGAAAACATAACTTCAAATTAGAAAACATAACTTCAAATTCAAAACCCAGATAATCTAGCCAGCTCAACAGTGCTTATCTTTTTGGCTCGTATTAAATCAAAAACACACAACCCCTAAAACATTAAAAAAATCTAGCAGAACGTGAATTTTCAAGTAAAGAAGATTAATTCTCACAGTTTGTTCCTTCCTGCAACACTTCCCAGCTACTGAGGAGTGATTTGACATAAAATATATTTCACATGAATTGACCATGGGGCTCTGAAGTCTGAAGCTAGCTTCATGGCAAGTATGGAACTGTAAATGAAGCATAATGAGTCTGATGAATAACTAAAAAGAGAGGCTATAGCACAGATGGAAAATTTCACTAAAAAAGTAAAATTATCATTATTCTGGCTATGGGAGGAATGGTGTTTTCAGTAACATTGCTGAATAGGCAAGAGGGAAGTGTATTTGGCTGGGACCTCTGTTTACAGTAGAAGGGAGATTGTAGAGGCATTATTGTGATTGATTCTCACAGTATGCTGGATCAGCTAAAGGTTCATACTTCTGACATTTCAGATTTGTATATGAGGAAAATATATTTCTGTCCCCTTATATTAACTTAAGCATCAGTACAAAATATTGCACATTAACAAGAAGTACATTTCTACACGGAAAGCAGTGTTGAGAATTATTCTATAGGAATTTTTTTCCTCTTTTTTCAACATAGCATTTGATGTACTCTAATGTACAACTATGTCTTGTGGGTGTGTTCTACATAAATCAATCTGGTGAAATCTGGTAAAACTGCATTTTCATTTCAGATCAGAACAAAGTTTTGCAGCAGAAGCTGGTACAGTCATGGCAGAGTGGGGACATTGGAAATATTTAATGGTCTCTAAATTTCCATGTTGAATGTGTTTTCATATTGGGCTCAGCAATGCATTGTAAGACAGCTTGCTGACTCAGACCTTTCTAAAAAAACAAAGCTGTTATTTGTGTGTCCATACCTAATGCACTAGTAAGCTTCCTTATGTTAATTTAAAAAAAGTACTGTCATTTTCTATATCTCCCAAACAGATAAAAAAGTCTAAATTAACTAAGGTAGAATAGGTTAAAATATATTTTCTAGGAAATTAGCTAGGTGGAGAGTTAATTATCATTCTATAGTTAACCCAGCGTGAGAAATCTGCCTATCTTGATCTGGCTTTTAAAAGATAAGATTTGTTTGGTCTGCAGAGAGTATTTTGTTCCAATAATATTTTATATTTATATTAAGTTTATATATCTATCTATTAAGTTTATATATCTATCTATGAGATTACAATGGCTTCATTTCAGTCACCATGAATACAATAGGTTCATATAAAATGTATTTTTTTCTATGAGTTTATAATTTTTTTCTTGTGAGGTTTTCCTACTTTCTGAATAGTGAAGGGTTTTTTTGACTTATAAAACGTGTATTTTATATATATTAAATATTTTATATATCCAAATCAAAATAAAAATGTGATAGAATGCAAAAATGACCTATGATCATGGGAGAATTATAAATATGAATTGCTAAAATTAGTAAATACATTCAGTAATTCATCTCTTTGTATAGTATTTAATCTTTAAAAAATTTTCCTTTATAGTTGTTTTTTTTACTCAAGTATCATATAACTGATTTAAAAGAATAATAAAGCAAGCAATGAAACCTATCAATCTTTTTCAATTCAGAATTGCTCTTGAAAAGAGCACCTAAGGAAGACAGAGATATTATTCTGACAATCTCCACATCTCTGAAAGTTGTTTCTAAGTGATGCATTAAACAACCCACCATCAGCCATGGATCAAAATCAAGTAAAAAAAAAAATACACTATTATTTGGATCAACCTAAGAATTTTATTCAACTCTTTTCTTCTTCAGCAAGAAATATAAAAAAAAAAATTGTTCTTTTCACATTTACCTTCTGATCTTGTCAATGTTTTGATATCAACACCTGCATAAAAACAGTTAATTAATGAGATATTGATAGATATTTCAAAAATCCCGTATTCCTTAAATTTCAAGAAATTAATACAGAATTTTGATGAAACATTCATATTTATTAGCAAATGTAGTGTTTATGTCAAAGTGTAGTATCTGGGAAGACAAATATAAGGCTTCTGGAAACGCAGAGCGGCAGAAAAAGCTAAGGATTTCAGATTGTGTCTCCTACTAAAATTCCTAATCTATATTTAGGCACACAGAATTAGAAGAAAAGTTTATGAAAAATATCAGTAAGTGTTTAAAAAGTTTAAATCATGAAGTCATTATGAAGAAGAATTCATGTATCTGAATGATTCTTTTCCCATTCTATTCCAGTTTTATGAAAAAAAAAAAAAAGCCTAAAAATTATTTTTAATCTTTCTACATGGAGATCAGTCTATTCATGCTTCACCTTCCCACAGATTCTAAATTCAAAAGTTCTTTTTTATTTTAGATATCTTTTGAAACAGAACTTCAGGACCAAAATAGTAAGACTAACTGTGGAGACCCTAGAGATGCAAAAAGCACTTTATTTAACTGTATTTTCACTATTTTTATTTGAACTTTGAAATATTTGTTCCAGTTCAAGTACTTAGATAATGAACAATAGTATTTTCTGCTCTGTACTCCATTATCGCTAATTTCTGACAAGATTTGGGTGTGCTCAATTGAATAAAAATTATAGATTAGTATTTGATTTGCACTTTTGAATAAATACATGAAGAAATCAGCTAGCCAACTTTCAAGTTTTTGGGTTTTATTTCTCAGTTATTTCACTGGGATAAGAAAGTTATGAAATAAATGTTTACCAGAAAAATCACTGAAATTCATCTGTACTAGAATCATAGAACAAAGTTTGGAAAAGATTTCTGGGGGTCATTCTGTTTAGCCTCTTGCTCAAAACAGAGCTAGTTTCCCTCTGCAGAAGGGGACTTCTGAGTACCACTGTCCTTCGATTTCTTCACTGCCTCAGACAGGGATTAGGCACAACTGGCTCAGGTAGACTGTTTGTGGCTCCCCAGCAGACTTTCTGTCACCTTGTCTGTTGCCATGTCTGAAGTTTGTCCACAAATGAACATGTGCAGAGGGGAACTCTTGTCAGAAATCACAAGCCTCCAGTGTCTTTTACAAGCCTCCAGGATCTGTTATGGTGAACGTTCATTCTCCTGCTAGGGAGGAGATGCATTCTCCCTGCTCTTGTGCAACATAAGGCTCTTACCTCTACACAGGCTGTATGAAGGGGGAAGTATTTCCTTCCCCTCACATAAACAGACGCAGCTCATGAAACAACTCACATCCTGAAATCTTCCATTACTTCATTAGGAAATCTGCTACTTCATTAAGAAATCTGCCTGAAGAAAGGACTGTTCTCTCTGGCAGTTGCATGTACATTAAACTCATCTCCTTAAAGCACCAAGAAACTTCTGGTGAATTTCTGAATAATAAAAGAAAAATGAGAATCGCAGCTTGGATGTTTTATTGCTTTTTTCTGTTTTGGTTTTATTCTATCAGTTTCATCTTCCTTTTTTATATTTTTTTCTATCAATATTTTACAATTTTTTTTCAAGATTGATAATTTAATATTTATGTGCAGGAAATTTAAATTATGAGAAAATATGTTAATTATAAACATTAGAAAAACTATATATTAGAACTTTAGGCCTGTGCATTATGAAGGGTTTTGAGTTTTGGAAGAATGAATTAAAACTAATAATCTAATAATCTAAATTGTTGCTGTAATGTAATAGGCGCCTATTTTTCTGTGCCACTGCAGGTGTGTCCTGATCTCTCAGGAATTTTTCTCCTCACTCAGGGAAAAAAAGGAAGAATTAGCATTGTCTGCTAATAATTGTACCCTTCATGTTTTTTGAGCAAGAAACCTTCTGAAAATAATTAGAGACAATCTGAGATTTCACTGCTATAATTTCAAACTCAGTTTTTATCTAAAACTTCAGTGCTGGGTTCTAGTATAAATTTTACCTGTCTGATCACTAAAGATGTCTGATTTAGCACCCAATAATTTTACTACCTATTCTATAAGAAAATGATACCCATTCATGTTAATCACATTAATCACATTTGATATTACTAATCATAGAACCCTTTAAAACTTAGATGTAGGTGATCATCAAGGTTTTGTTCAAACATGCAATGATGAGTAGTTTTAAAATTATGTAAAGTGAGGCAATTTTTTTTCACTCCATATAATCATTGTGACCTTGCAATGTTGCAGTAATAAACTATTAATAATAATTATGGTGCATTATAGAAACATGTTATATATGGTGCTGCAGCTTTGGAAGTTTGGAGCTCATTTTTCCTTTGTGAAACACTGAATTCTACTGACAGTATCTGGATATATGGCAAAAATGTAATTTCTTGAGTATTCTCATTTGATGGTAGAAGATGCAGAGGTATTGGTTCAGCAATATCCTTTAAGTTTTCTCACTCTCCTCAAACAGCCATGACCTGGAATCATCCTGGAGGTGACACTGGCTGTGTTGAAAGAGGTGACACACCTTTTACTAGACTCAAGCTACTTTACTACCTATGAAGAGTGATACTATTAAAGTGACTTTTTTTCCCTCTGGTTCTTGTAGATATGAAAGGGATTAATGTCATTTTGTGCTGCTTTGTGTGACTCTATGCCTGTGCTCACTCAGGGGCAATAAAAAAGCAAGGCAGAAACACATGAGGAGATGAGGAGTCCCATCAGGCCAAGCAGGGCTTCTGCTCCTTATTCCAAATAGTATTTTATTTTCATTCAACCAAAATATGAATTGCCGACAGTTTTAGCTGGACCTATCACCTGTTAGATGCAAGGTTCTTTCCACAAAAATATTTAAAAAGAACTCCAAACAAACCAAAATTTTTGTCTGCTGGTCCTTTGGAGTAAGATCCTTATTTGAGTGGCTACATTGACCAAAGACACCTGTTTTTCCTTTTGTGTTTTTGTGTTTGTTTTGTTGTAGGCAGGTGGTGGGGGTGGGGAGGATGGTTTTTTGTTTTCTTTTTTATTATTTGTCTGCTCTGTGGAAAAGTTGCATTCAGTAACCTCAAAATAATAAAATTCTAAGTTGTTTCATGTGACACCACTATTAGATTATTAAGTAATAAATAACAACTACTGTAGAATCTGTTCAGGAAAGAGTCAAGCAAGCAAGAAAGAAATTTATCTCTTTCTATTGCTTCTTTTCACCCTATAGAATAGGTATACAAGCTCTCTTTTATTTTCCAAAATAATTGTTTCTAAAAAATATTTCTAATAAATTGTATGGATTTTGGCATTAGCCAGGAACTTTACTAATCATCATAGCATGAGTTGACTGATAAATTTTCCTGAAAAAAATATTTCAAGTAACAAGTTATTTCTTTTAAATTAAGTAAACCAGAATCTGAAGAAACATAAATTATTTATCTCATTTATCTTTCTCATTTATCCAGGTATTTGGACAAAATATTACTAGTAAATTCAATATTTTTTGGAAATAAAAATTTCCAGGTGGCTATAATGTACACACAGTTGTCCTAAATCTGATAATCTACAGTAGCTCCTACAAATATATCATAAAGCATTTGAGGTTGAGCCTTGGTGCAATCATGGTAAAATGGAATTGTTAAAATATCTGCAACTATGTAGGAACTGATAAGTGGAATTTATACTTGAGAATGTTATAAGAGTTGACACCTATTTGTGACAGGACT
This sequence comes from Trochalopteron elliotii, assembly GCA_024734555.1. Lineage (NCBI taxonomy): Eukaryota > Metazoa > Chordata > Aves > Passeriformes > Leiothrichidae > Trochalopteron > Trochalopteron elliotii. Next base: position 5,135,714 of record JANPWX010000078.1, on the reverse strand, counting down.
GTATCACAGATTGCCTGCAGCCTGATAACATCACTATGTCTTGCAGGCAGAGATGTATTTGCTGAAGGTGAAAATGTCATTTAAACAGTTGATACCTTTCAAATAGTATAAGCTAAATGCCTTGTACAGTTCTTGCCTTTTCAGAAGAAATATACACAACTTGAAATTCTGGATAAAGAAATAATGCATCTGTGATTATTAAGTCAAGCCAGAATATACATGTGCAAAAACACACATGGCTATCTGTAGAGGAATTTGATTTGTTGTGGCAAAGATTAATAATCAAATATTGCTGTGAGTCTGTGTATAATAATTTGACATCATGGATATCTGTTTAGTCTATTTATCTTACAAATAAAAACAATGGAACTGTTTCAAAAACCACTTTATATTTAGACAGGACCTAACAAAGTCATAACCTCCTTTACAATACCACTTGCTCCCATATAAGAGGTAAAAAAGTATATGGTCACAGTTGACACTGAAAAGGAAGTTTGAGCATAAGTCAAGAGTAATATATTCAAACATAAACTCAAAAGTTATTTTTATTTATATGAGAAATTATATTTAAGAGTGTATAAATTGACTTCCATTTGGTGACACGTTCAAAGATTAAAATGAGGTGTTTGTTACCTGCCATATCTCTAGCTTTCAGCCTTGCTGCTTTATCATCGGATCAGCAGTTTGTTAATAGAAAAGCATCTTGCATTCACAACCTGCTAAATGAACTAAACAAAACTTCTATTATCTCCTTTTGTCTTTTTCTGGAATTTTCCTCTTTTCACTCCTCATTTCTTTCTCTATAGTCTCTCCAACACCTCTTGCTTCATCATATGCCACTTTCTTGTCCTTCCCTTTTTTGCATCTTTACTTTCCTTCATGTTAATGCTAATGTCAGAGCACTACCAAGACAGGTGTTGCACCTTAAGGGACAGGGAGCCAGGAGCTAAGAGTGGGGACCTTGCTGGCCAGGACCTGTCCCTCTGTCTGTCCATGGCAACACCCGCGGGTCTCTGTAAAGCCCCATATTATTAAAGGTCTACCACTATTCACAGCTTCTAATTCCTGTTTGTTTTCTGGGCTGCATTTGTTGTCCATACCCAGCCATGCTGCTTTCAGAAGGGAAGGTCTGTGAGCTCTGTTCATTACACTGTTCTTCCATACACATTTCACTGCCTTCCCTGCCTCAACTTCAGCCTCTAGCCACTATTCTCCCAGAACTGAGGCTGCTGCCATTCTTAGTGCCCTGTAGCAGGAAGTCCCAACCTCTTCTACCCACTGCTTCTTCTCAGTGCTCACCTATGTATCTGTTTCTCTGATGCAAATCAGCAAAGGACTTTTAGTGTCAGAAGTCACACATTTTCAGACTCCCACATCCTGTGAATCTCCAGCCACTTGGCATTCAGCATAGACATGGGACTGAATACATTCTTTTGATGAGGCCTTTTCAGTACAGAGCAGAGTGACTGTATTGTTCAGCCCTGTATGGAGCAGTAATCTTTGAAGGTTGTAGAGGCTGAATGTTCCCAGTGCTGTGGTCTTATACAGCAACCTCCCACTCAGCTATTTTTTAGTAGAAGTAAAATCTGTCTCATCTTGTGGAAAAAAGAACTGAGCCACTTCTCTTCAGGGAAACACATACAAGGTGGCTAATCCAGAATGGGTTAAGGTTTCAAGAAATACTCTTTTCTTAACTTTTTCAGTAGACACCCCGCTCTTTGTGGATTTCTGCAGACCTGCTCCTCACTCCCTTATCTTCTGTTTGCTCAGATTCACCTGTGGTAACCAGGAGCTTAAGAGTTCAGTAAATGTAATGCAGAGTGTTATGGCACATGGCCTTGTCTGAAACCTTGGCTATTTCTGTGTCACTGGCAGTGGATTTTTCTTTTCTTGTCCTCAAACAGGTCTCACTTTTGCATTCTCTTCTGGTGTCATTCAGTCTGTTCCTGACTCCCAAGTGCATTTCCCTCTCTCTTTTGCACTTCTCTTTCACTCACAGGGTGGTTAGTACACCTTACTTAAAAATATGAGCTCTTGAAAGGATTTGGCTGGTTTTTTCTTCCAAAGGTTTACTCTTTCTGTCCATGTGATAAATGCTCGCATGCACCTTCATGCCCCCGACAGAGACATCCTTGAAATGCAAAGTAGATGTGTGTTATTTAGGTACTGCATTGAATTCCAATATAGTCAATCCATTTTTCACTTACAAGTTTGAGAAGTATAAACTCATAAGGACTTCAGTTCTATTCTTAGCACTCTTTTCCCTACTGCTGGCATTGTGACTTCTGTCAGCAGAAGAGCAGTGGGAAATCATTAGTTAATGGCTAAAGCCCTGCTGAACATTACTTGTTTATCCTTCTTCTGTGTTCCCCTGGATGTCAGATAGTGTTTCACAGCAGTAAAAGTAAATGCAAATACAAATTACAAAATATATAAGAAAAATAACATATAAATAAGAAAAGTGTTTTTTTGGATCAAGCCTTTTAACGGTAAGATTAACCCTGTGTACATTTAGTTAATCTAAATTAACTACATTAAAATATCACTTAGAGATATTGAAGTATTTATAATTGTTTTCTACTTGTAGTAAATAATTCAATTGCTATATTAATAGTTAAAAGACTAAATAGTAAAAAAAAAAGTGCATCTTAATTTAAAATATGCTTTGTGTATGTCTAACAGTTAATAGGATGTAAACCAAAAAAGTTATAAAATAACCAGAAATAAAAAAAACCATGAAGTATGTAAGTAGGGTGAAAATTGTTGCAATGACAGGAAAAGAGCTACCTGGTGGAACAATGTGAAAATCACAATAGTTTCACAACAGTTACAAGACCATTATTACCAATTCTCTAATGTTATTTTTATTTAGTTAGCTTATCAAAATTCCAGAGTGGTTATATTTCTTATTAAAAAGCATGGCAACAGTCCTTTTTTCTAGTGTCAATGTCAGAAACTTTTCAAAGTTCTTAAAGGGCCAAGGGGGAATTTTTCCGTCTGTTGCTGTATCACGTGGGGTTTACATGGTTCAGGGCAAAGCAGGTCTAGAGGTTTTTCCCTTGACTAGTTCTGTGAGGACTTGATTTATAGATGGAGGGGAAAAAAAAACATTATAGCACAAGGACTTCCTGAAGAATGGCAGATTTTCCCAATTGCTACCAAAGTACAATCAGCACTTCATCATTGTGTAGCCCCTACTTCTCAGGCTAAGGCTGCCCATCCTGTCTCAGATCCCAGTATGGAGCTGTGAGCAAGTATAGGGTTTACTCATCGACAGTCCCTGCAAACTGTCAAATTTAATAATACAGAAAATGTCAGCCAAATTGTTATACTGAGTTCCATGTGAAGAAGAAATAATAAACAGTGTTATATAATGTTGTTCAATAGGGAATGATTTCTAGTTGTAGCAGCTTTCATTTATGCTCTTATTCTTTTCAACTATGCAGGTGGTGATGCCTGTAGTTAGGTTTGTCTGACATTTTCCTATTACAAGTCTGTGTTCGCAGTTCCTTATAGTTTGGCCAAGCTCCAAGTAGCTGCCAAGGTTACTTTATTATTTATTTTTTATTATTTTGTAAGCTTCTTCCTGTACCTGGCATGTAGCCACTTGGAAGCTCATCCAGCAATGTGTGGTGTCAGTGGCTGTTCTCTCACTAGTCGAGATGTCCACATCATTAGAAAAGTTTCAAGAAAAGTTTTTGATTTTGGGATTTCTCTTCCTGAACTGAAAAGCCTCAATTTTACAGGAACACTCTCTTACTTTCCCTTAGAGAAATTTCAGTTTAGAGTGATACAGCTAAAACTGCTGAACTGAAATAATTTTATGTTATTGTATTTGATATATGCACTGTTCAGACATGAACTTTCTTCCCCACATTATGTAAAAACATGTTAAGTAAAAATGCCTGTAATTTCATAGGGGTTCTTATTTTAGTCTTGTTATAGACAGTGTAAATCAGAAGTAGCAAAATGTAGCAAAATTTTAAACCACTTTGTTTGCATTTTCTCAAAGACATCACTGCACTGTTTCCTAGAATGAGGGACAAATACTGATGTCTGTTCTTGGAAAACAGGCAATAAATACTACAAGCCTTATTCCCACCATTTTAGCTGAACTGAAGCTTCATGGCAGATTTTTCCTTTACCATTCAAGGTTATAAGTCTATGAGAGGAAATATCTCTGATAGAAAAGGTATTCTCCAGATGTTGCTGCCTTTGGGTCAGAATGAAATTAGGTTGTGTGCTATGCTCTTCACTCGAAGCTATTATTTCTACTAATTGAGAAATTTCCCTTCCTTTCCTCTTGCTCAAGGAAGAAAGGAAAAACACACACAAATACAAAGAAAACCAAAACTCCCCAAAAAAACTAAATACCAACAAAATTAAACTGAACCAAAAAAATCACATAACCCCAAAAATCGCAAAACAGACTTTTCTTGAATGGTATATTTATATATTTTTGTTACTCCTCAATTTTTCTCTAAAGCATGGTTCAGCAGAGATTCTGCAAGCTCACCTCACATTCATTTTTGCAGTAAAGACTTCCCATATGCTTACCTCTCTGGTTTAAGAAAATCCTTGGAGTACACAGGGTTTCAGGAGATGGTTTTATTTCTTTCTTTGAGATGGAAAATATTTTTATTTCATGGAAGGTCTAGATACTTTTGGTCATTTACCAAAGTAAAGAAAAGAAAGCATGTAAATCAGCTCTTGCTTTTAAATACCTAGCTGTTGAACATTTCTCAAACTATTTGGCATGTATTATTAAGGAACATATTATTGCTAATTTCTCTGCAATGCTCTAAGCGATATAAGAAAGCTTCCTCTATCAAAGAGAAAAAAAAAAAAAACAGTTTGCTGAATTTCTTGTCTCTCTATTCAAAATATTATGCTTTAAATAGTAAATTTATGTCACTTATGGCAGATATGGTCTCAGTCATATTCTTACATTTTCATTTGCTGCAGTCCTTTTACAGCAACAGCAAGAGACTTAAATGAGACCAAACCTTTCTCTTTTTCTTCCTTCTGTAACTCAGATTCTTCTTATTCTCATTTCACCACACTTGTGGATAAAGAGTGGGTGAAGATATCTTTAGGCCAGGAATTGGTCATGTGTTCTAAACTATGTTCATGGTTTGTTGCCTCATTTCTGTCTCATCTCTCACTGATTGCATAAAATCCTGCCCAAAGCTTGTCTTTGTACAAAATTTTAAAGAGGCAGAGTGACAGTAATGAAAGAGAAGGATTACACAGAAAAGCCAGTCTGATTTTTTTCCTGTTTAATAAAGAAATGTAGCCTGCTAGTGAAGCAAGTTATTTCTCATTTTCTGTAGGTAATTAATTCTGGCAAGTATTTTACTTTTGCACAGTCTTTCTGCTGTGAAAATATGTCTTCATCAAATGTAATAGGAAGCAGTGTACAATTCCAAACAAAACTTGGTTTTGAAGATAGATAACTACTGCAGTTCCATATCTAAACATGTAATTTTCTTTCAGAGGCTGCATGCATTTTATTCCCCTGCCCAGCTTAGAAAATGGAATGTTGATGGGATTGTATCATCCACACTACCTTTCTGCATCTGTCTATTGCAAAAGGCATGAAATGGAATGCGTCGCTCTATCATTGATTTGTTGCCAACGTAATCTCTTTTATTCAAGTCACAGTCCAGGTGTTTCTCCACCACCACGTTATTTCACAATTTTTCTTCTCCAACACTGACCATGCATTATGAACAAGTCAGATATGTTCATTCAGCTTTGATTTTTATACCCCTTTTAGATCAATACCTCAGTGATTGATCTTCTAAAATTTAAGAATCAGTGAGCTGTATAACTGAAACAGCAAGGAAAGTAGGTGGAGGATTTTCAGTCCTGGTTGAAATAAGCAACAGATGCAATATTGTGTTTTTAGTGATTCAAAGTTATAAATTAAACACACTGCAATATTGTTTGTTACCATACCTCCTCTCTTAATTTAAATTATACATTGGGTCATTCTCACTTTTCAGTCAGGCAACAGAACATATGAACACTTGTTTTAAATTTTACTTTTTCTGGTAAGTCTATTTCAGTTAGAAATGCAGTAATTCTTTTCTTAAGCTGTTTTCTTGATCTGATTGCTTATATATTTTAGCCAATGGTATCTCAACTTACTGGTGGCTACAGCAAAACAAACCAATGCCCTACTGGTCCAACATTCTGTCTAGCAGCAGTTAGCACCAGATGCTGCAGAGCAAGATGAAATTCTTCCAGTTGAGCAGCAGTATAATATGAGGGAAGTGGGCAATTCTTAACCTTGAAAGGTATAAGTTAACAATTTGGGAATTAATAATCTTTATAGACTTCCTTAGTATCTACATAAATTGAAATATTATGTCATTCTTATGGATGTGTTACAAAGCTCATTTGAAGTTGGTGGCAAATATTTGTCACTGTATTTGATTCAAGATATTATTTTGTTGTTACTGTTGTTACCTCAATTATCAGAAGAGAGTTAGAAGCACATACCTGGAATTCTGCATCTCTTTGTATACTAATTATGCCCACCTTAATTTTTCTTACTCTTCTGTAAAGGGAAATACTACCAGAATATTTAAAATAATCATGTATAGTCTTGTCAAGAAGCAAAATTCAGCTTGCCTAACCTTCATAATAGCAGTGAGCTAGAAAGCAAACAGATGCATTCTGTTTCTAATATGCTACCATGAGCTGAATTTAAAAGTTGAATTAAAAACTGAAGTAAGTTATATGAGGGTACCTTATGATTACATTATTTGGCAGTGTCTTATTATACTCCTTCTTAGTATTTTTTTTAACTCTGTTATTTCTCTTTTACCTCAATCTCTATATCAAAGATTTATGATTGGATGCAATCTATGCAGTGGTAAAATTTTGAAGTTTAGATATTTTTCCTTAGTTTTACATCTAAATTTCTTTAATAATCAATGAGAAAAGTGGAATTTATAGATTTATTCATTTTGTTTACAGATAAAATGTATTAATTGTCTATAAATAGTGCCTGTCTTTATCATCTTATAGGTAGAATTACATTTAACTATGGGAATTATTCAATTGATTTCAGTTATAGCATACTTAGTTGAAAGGAAGAGAAATAAAAACCTAATGGCTGCTGACATATTAAAGGAATAGATGTTTCTTTTGTGGAGAACTATGAAGTCCTCTAAAAGTATGTTAATTTAAAATGCAAATGGAGAAAACATCAGAGTAACAGTGAATTATGGAACAACTCATGCATAATAAGGCATTTCTTTTTCTGTGATCTCCAACTAGAAAGAGAAACAGAAATCAACAGCCATAGTACTATGTCAAACCATAGTACTTGTTTTGCATATAGGCCAAATTACTCTCTTTCAGATTCAAGATTTGTGTGTATTCATATCCCACACTGCACAAAAGGTGTAGCTGGAAAAGGTTTGACAAAATGTAGGGTCTCCCCTTCATGGAGAAATCTGTGTCTAAGGAAGAGGGAAGGATACCTGGACATAAAGGGAAGAAAATAATTTAGAAGTGTTAGTTAAATCTGGTTTAATAAGAAAAAATAATAGCTGATTGTCTCCTTCAAGTAAATCAATTTTAAGTAGTGGGAAGCTGTTAAAAGAATATGAATACTCTGTTTATTCCTCTAGAAAACTGAAAGGAAAGCACAACCACATGTTTTTCTTCTTGGTAATGCCTAGCTGGATTTTTAGGGTTTGGGGTCATTTTTGTTTTTGTTTTCTTTTCTGTCCACACTGTTGAGTCTTCCTTCTTTACCTCTTATCATATTTCTGTTACATTTGCTCTGTCCAGAGGATATACTGGATTTGGAGACACTAAGGGGGACTTGCATGGAGGCATTTGCATTCCAACACATACACACTGCATGCTTCAAATTGTGTCTACCCTGATGGGAGGACACCCTGCTCAGATGGTCTCAAAAGGGGATCTGTGTAGCCTCATATGATGGAAATAAAATTGCTATCTGTACTTTGTCTGCAAACTGAGGTTCAATTTAGTACTTGACAGCAGCAATTATTTTTCTGTATTGGAAAACTGATAACTTGATAAAGTTCTGAGAGCCGAAATTCACAGCCAATTATGAGACACTGAGAAAATCCACAACATCAAGTTGTTTTGTCAACAAGTATTCTATACACTGTGTGACTATAATAAACTGATCAATCTGACATGAAGTATGCTACTTTTGACCAAAGGGGTTAAAATAGAATTCCATAAAAAGAGATCTAAGTCATATTCAGGTAATTTTTTAAACAAAATAATGAAGACAGTAGATTAAAATATTAATTTAAAATATTTTATGTGACACAAGAGTTGACAAGGGTAAAATATCTTTTCATATCAGTACAAAAGCTTATTTACTCTTTTGCATTTTATAGAAATACTCTCATTAATTATTGTGCTCATATAGATCAAAATTGAGAAATTGATAAGGAAATTTTAAAGTCAAAGTGACATTTTTTAAGAAGCATAAATATAAGCAAGAAGGAAATATTTACTTGCTTCCTTTTCATGTTCAGAAATATTCACCTGGAATGTGCTCCTGCAAAAAACAATTTTTCCCCCTGAAATTTTGTCTTCAGTGGATTATTCTGTTAAATAATTCTTGTGAAGTATTTTCTTTCAAAATTATTATTCAGGTGTGTTTGTGCATTGTGATTTATAAACCTTGGAAGAAAAGAAAACCAGACGTTCTCTGCAGCTGAAGACCTTGTTAACAGGTATTCCACAGTTTCTATTTAGTCCATTTAATGGCTCTACTGCAAGAATAATTTGTTGATTAACAGGTGTTGGCAAAACTTGCTGTATCTGATAATGTGATGAATATTGCATTCTAAAGGCTTGATTCATCATTGTGTTTTCCGAGTGCCATCTGGATGTCCTGTCTCTGAAAAACCTACTGATAGAAACCCCTCTTTTAGAAGTTTTCAAACTTAGTAACTTAACTGGTCCTGTCCCAATGAAACACTCTGTGAAGAAGAGCTTCTTTATGAATCAAGAAAGCATTCTACCCATCTGTTTTTACATCTCTGTATCTTCAGTTAATAATTTTGCATTATACTTTGGCATTGCAGGCCTTTTTGTATGGTTTTAAATGTTTAAATGTGCTGTATCAATCTAAGCATGAAGATGAATAGATGCTCACCAGCTTTCTTGCCCAATTATTTTACCACATAGCTTTCTAATATACAAGACTCCTAGCAGCCTCTTCATTATGTTTTATGCAACTGAAATTTCTATATGTGACAAGCTCAAAAATAGAGGAATAAACACCTTTAAAAAAACAATGTGATCATCATTTTATTCGTAGCATAAGTAGATGTGGCATCTTCTTTTTTTACTGATGACAAGAAATGCATCAGGTCACTGCAACAGCTGGAACATGTTGAAGAATCTTATGCTGCAAAAATAAAACCTTCTCTGTGCTTAAGCTGGAAGTGTTCCCATCAGTTACCTGAGGCAGCCACCCGGAATGTGTATTTCTTCCTGAGGTGAAAAATGCTTTACAGGTAGAACATTTTCAATAACAGATACTGTTCAGCCAATATAATTTAGAAGTGCTGAGATTGCCTACACCAGCAGCTCCTGACATTTTGGACATGCTAGTTTTCCTATGTACTCCAGGTAAGGCATAACTGTGAACAAGGTGATTTACAAGCATGAATGCAGACATAGTTTTGTGGAGCTTAAATGCGAGACAAAGACTGGAAGCTGACCTTGTCACTCCCATTCCAGAATTAATCCTTGAATAGGTTCAAGCATCAAAGTGAGAGGTTTGGGTTCAGCAGCAAATGAAAGATTTTTGAAAGCACCATGATATTTTGAAAACCTGTCTTATTAGCATAAGAATTATTAAAAGCCAAGCCCATCTGATCTTTTTTGAGGGTAGTATCAGTACTCCGGATCAGGTCTGGATACATACATTTCATAAGGCACTGCATTTTCTTTGGTAAGATTTATGAAAGTCCTGTCTCTATAACTATTTTCATGGAATGTTTATGTAAGGAAGATGAGATGCTAAGCTCTTCCTGCTCAAGGGTCTGCTGGTTTTGGATAGAATAGAGTTAATATTTTTCATAGTAGCTTGTAGTGTTGCCCGATATCCAAAGTGAAACACAAATCAACAAAGTTGATTTATGCCGGTGCTTTATTTAGGGCCCGGGGACCTGAGGACTAGCGTCCCAAGTCAGAATCCCGGAGACCCTCATTTTACAATCAGCTTTTATAACTTTTTACAACTGATTACTTCATTAGCATACGTGCAAAACCCCACATCCCAAGTTACAATAGATACATATATCAAAATCAAATTACACTCCTTGAAGTCATAACTTTCACATGGTTGTCTGCTCCAGGACTATAGTTTAGCTCCTGTGGTCAAACTCCCCCCACCAGATATCCATGGCTACGTTATACTTTAACTTAATCTCATGGAAACAGCTAACAGTTTCTACCTGTTTGTTCTTAGCTAAGCCCTTTAAGTCTCAGGAACCTCAGTACATTCCCATGGCACATTCCCAAAATTAGGGCCTACTTCTAATAGAGAAATCTTCAAGCCTTAGCATGACTACTACTCTACTACTACTTCACTATTTTATGTCTCCCAACCCCCCTTTGGTAACAGTAGGACTTTATGATCTTTGATAATAGTAGACCGTATAATTGAATTTAGTCTATATACTATTTAAGAAGCTGATGATTGCCAACATTTTGATTCTAAGGTCTCCAAAAGCACTGAATAGGAGAATTTCAATGTCTTTTGTAGTGCTGTATGTGCCACTCTTTTGCCAAGCACTTGTAGGTCTACCTGTCCTGGGTTGTAGTATAGGATGTGCACAAAGTATTCTATCACCATCTTCATGAACTGTTGAATCCAATTGTTGGAGCAGCGTCTTCCCAGGCCACCCTCCCTCTGGAGTGTCTTCTGTTAATGGCTCATCAAATGCCTGCTGTAATAACTCATAGGTAACTCCCACCGGGAGTTATCTCTCTTTAATGGGCCATCAAGGACCCTCTGTATGACTCATCATCCCATTGTGAGATGCTCCACCCAGGGGGAGGAGCCAAGTATTCTCACCTGGATATAATCTGGGATTTGGGACAGTACAAGCAACCCTTACCCACTGGATTCCCAGAGGACCAGAGCTACCAGACCTTTCTATGGGATCACTGCTTCAGGAAGACCCCCTTATCTGGACTGCTTCCATCACCCTGCTCAGGTTGTATTTTGACTCTGTCAGTGGTCTTTTGTATTA
>JANPWX010000078.1:5073256-5124341 GCA_024734555.1 Trochalopteron elliotii | reverse complement strand
TGCCAGTCCCACTCATACAAAAACCTTAGATTGTTTTAACTCTTTTTTCAAGTGTTTTATTTTCTTTGAGAAAACTACGAATGGATACATAATTGAGGTCTTCAGGCAGTTCTGTAGCACTGATTTTTTCCAAGTTTGTTTTAAATGTTTTTAAAGATAATAGCAATGTAACAGGATATCATGGAGAATTTGGGGTTTCTTTCTGGCTTATACTTTGCAATAGCTCCTCCCCCATACACTCATATAGGTATGCTGTAATTATGCTACTGTAGAAGATAGGAACTGATTTAATAATTATGTAGCTGGATGACTTCTGACATTTCCATTTTATCTTGTAAAGTGGTCCTCTTGAAAGATGATAATCTGTTAATTGCCTGCATTTAACGACTGACTTGGTATCATTTGCCAAAATATCACCTCAAAATATAAATTATTGTAAACATATACAGAGCAAATGTTTAAAAGCAAGCTTCTTCTGTCATGTCCATCAAATTTAACAGATGCCTATGTGTTCTTCTGTCTTTTCTTAATTCAAGATCCAACTGCTTATATGAAGTGATTAACTTTTTATTTATGTCTTTGTCTCATTATTGGAAGGATTGAAACTCTGAAAATACTATGATCTATTACACCAGAGGATAGTAACACATAATGCCACTTAAGGACATCTATATTAATTTTACAATTATAAGTTATTTGATTAAATACAAAAGGTATGGTCCTTAGGCCAGACTAAAGGCACAGTAATATAGAATTTAAATTATTTTAAATGAAATTAAATTTTACCACTGTAAATGAGCATTTAGAAAGCAGAGCTGTAGCACCAGGTCTGCAAAACACTTACATGTAGTAGCTCCATGGGGAACTAATTCTCAAAGATATGGATAAAACTATCCACAGTATGTTTGTAAAATTTTGCCACATTAGCACTGAGTGGGTTACTTTAATTTATCTTTCAAAACATTTGTCACACTGAGGAGACTTTTTTAGCTTACAAAATTCTGTTAAAGTTACTAAGCCCTGGCACAGCAGAAAACCTTTATGTCTTTTAAATCAAAATAGTGACAGCTAGATGACCCTGACTTTAGAGGATCCAGCTCTCCCAGTTTATCATGGGAGCTACCATGGGGCTGGTAGCTTTGATTTTTCATATGAAATTAATAAATGGGAATGAAAAAATGTAACAACTCATCTTAAATAACCCTTTATAATTAACAAGATGAATTTAGAATCTGCATTTGAATTTTAATTTTGGAAAAACTAAATTAAAAGGCTGTATTCTATAGATGTCACTGACGATATTTCTGTTTTCAAAAGAGTAATGTTTATAGCCCGTGAAAAACGTAAAAATTGCAAGCAGACACATTGAAGGAGGTTATTTTGTTTGGTTTTGAGAAATGGAATTTAGTAAAATAATAGCCATCATCAGTAAGGATGAAAAAAATGCATATAAAAGGAATTAAAAACAAAAAAAAGAAGCCAAACTAAAAGAAAATTCCTTTGGAACAATTTTTTTTTTTCTCTTTGCCTTTCTTAAGGTAGTAGCATCTTTTTAGCTACTATTCTGTCTCTGTTTGTTGGAAACACTTGCAAATATATCAAAACCAGTTAAAAAAATCCCAGATGTATTTTCACTTGGCTTCTCGGGTAAGTACACTGGCACACTGTCAGGCAAAAAAAAAAAAAAATAAAAATAAAGTGTACTTTTGTTTTATGTTCCAGGAAAGAAACTCAGTAGAAAACTAAACCTACAAAAAATACAGTTCAATGATGAGCAGATGTTGCAGATGTGAAAAAATAAATCAGTCTCTTGTCCTATAAGCTAGTGTAGTTTAGGAAAAGAGTAAGAGAGTAGAATTCTTTGCATTTTTATGCAACGGCTGCCAGTATGGAATTCTGTCTCCATAGTGGGCCTTTTAATATTGATCCAAGACCTGCAAGTGTTTTGAGGAAAGCTAAGTAACAGATGTCCATGAAGCAAAGAAAATCTCAGGTCCATACAAGGATTTTAAGAGAGAAGATGTTTTGCTCAAACAGACAAAATTTATTTCATTTAGAAATAATGAGTAAAGCTGAATTCAGAAAGGATGGATTTTAAACATAAGCAAATATCAGGGGAAAAGAATAAGAATTTTTCTTTTTTACATCTCTTATGTCAAAAGAATATTTTCCTTAAAAAAAATTAACATGCATTTGAAACTAATTTTAGAAAATAGCACTTTCTGAAGCAATAGTGACATTTTTACATCAAAGGCAAGGGAAGCTCTGTATTAATTTGTTTTCTGGGGAGATAGTACATTTCTTATTACAGGCATATCATGTGCAGAAAAAGCTGACAGGTGGAAAGAGTGAAGCAGAACCTTAAAGGATCATCCTAACTATATTGGCAGCTGTCAGGTAATTTCGTGGACCTGAATCATCTCCAGGAACTGTATGTGGAGAGATGATGTGCTGTGCACTGAACTCCCTCTGCAGCATCCTTTTCCTTCCTGGCCCACATCAAGGACTCTCAGCTTCCCTGAGAACCCAGATTCCAAAGTGACTTTTGTTCCCCATCGCCTTGAGCTCAGTGTAGTGTAGTTCAGAGAAACTGACTCCTCTCTGAAAGAGGCAGCTGTTGCTGCTATACTGAGTTGTAAAAAGGACTATCAGCAATGAAAGAAGTTGGGCAACACTTGGGTTTGGGTTTGGGTTTGGGTTTGTTTTTTTTCAACTAGCAATTTCTCAAAGCACTAATGAGGCCAGTGTCTGCTGTTGATCAAAATGATCCAGGGAATAATATATCAGTGCACTTCCATTCATTTGTCTCTCAACAAGGCAATAATCTGGCCCCACAAGTCCTCTTTGACCATTCAGAAGATGTGGCAGTGTTTAGAAGCTGATTAGATAATAATGATAATTACAGAAAAATGCCCATATGGCCATTATTAGATCAATTTTGCTGCTAGTAATTATGGTAACTCCTGCTACAAACCTACCTTGTGTAGTCATACAAACTAATTAAAATGCAATTTTCACATCTGCTAATATTTTTGCCAGTGGCTAAATTCAAATACAATTTCTTAATGTATTACTAGGAATCCTAAAGCTTGGAGAACACACTATTGAATATCCAGGTTGTATTTCAGGCTTTTCCACCACAGGTCTCTGTGTCTTTCTGCAAGTAGCCACCACAACACCTGCAAACACATCTGGAAAAAACCAAACAAACAAACCAAACAAAAACATTGAAAGAAAACAATAAAAGCTTGACTAATCTTGGTAAAGAGCAGACAATATTTTCAAGTATTAATGTTTCAAATGTAGGGGCTTAAAATATTCCTGGTTTTCAGTAACTGGCATCTAATCTTTATTTATTTCAAATGCCAGGAGTTTGGTTTTAAGTATTTATTCTCTGGCTATGGATTAGCTGGAACTCGGCACTGTGTTTGGAAGACCTATACCACAGGAAAAAAACAGACACTGAGCAGGAAGCTGGCATAAATTATGTGGTCATAGCCAAAAACTGGACAGTGGGACAAGGATTTTGACATTTTTAATGCCAACCAATAATTTGCAGGGTTCAGAGTGCACATACTACAAGTACAGCAGCTGGAGGAATGAGACTGATATACTTCAGGCCAAAATTAGGGTTGATATATTCAATTCAGTCAAGCCGGGAGCCTGACAGTATTGGCAAGATCCACAGTAACTATTGTATATCAGACAGATTTAATATTCCAGTTTTCAGTTATCTTTATATAGGCTTACAGAATTAAAGGCCTGTTATACCCTGTAAAGAAAAGAGAGAGAAACGCAGGTAAAGTTCATTTTCTGATTCCTAGAGCTGACAAGCAGGAAAATGCAGCTAATGAATGTATTTTCAAGTTCTTGGATGTCTTCCAATTAAAAGTGCTATGTCAGTGCAAAACAGTAAGCAATGATCTGATCATTTTCTGACACTTCTGAAGGCCACTCAGCACGAGAAACAGATGCCCAGTTTGTTTATAAACATCACATAGAACCTAAATGGTTTCTTGGGAAAACAGGACAAGAAAATCCTAAAAAGGTGGTTTGCTGCCCTCATAATATTCCTCCCTTATTAGATTCTAGGAAAAAAAGGATATACATTGACTTATGTCCTCCTGAGTGAAACCAGCTGCTATATCAAATTCCAAAATCTGCCCAATTTTACAACCCCTAAAAAGCCTACCAAGTAAGCAAACAACTGAAAGTCAAGAGCTGTTCCCAAATGGATTTCAGGAAATCACCATTATTTTGTTCTAGATACATAAAGTAACTATTTTTTTAACTTTATTATGCTCCTGTCTTTCAAGTTCCCTGTTCAGACTGAATATTTTGCCTAATTTTACTTCTGACATTGAGTGAATGAGCATTCAGAGAAAATTTTTCTATATGTTCCATCTAATAGTCGAGTTTTCCTGATGTCAGTGTTCTCATGTGAAATATACTTCAGTTTCCATCTCTTCCTGAACAGAATGAGAAAGGTTTTGTCAAAGTAAAGCTGAGTTCTGATTGTCATTGTGCCTTCTTCAAAAGATAAGGCTGAAAGAAAAGTGAGTCGTATGATAAATATAGCAACATGATTCCAGAGAATCAACTGGCCCCAGTTGATATTATCAATATCAATACTTATATTACCGATAGCAAAACAAAATAAGTAGTTGTTAATGTGTTTAAAAATAATGAATAAAAATCTTATGCCATTTCAACCCAAGTCAGTTCTTTTTCTTAAATTACCTTATTGTTTCTCAGCTGTGTTTGAATCTATTTCATATTTTTCAGTGTATATTGAACTTATACATGCACACACACAAATGCAAGCTTGTTTTCTTTGTAAAACAAGCAGAAACTAATTTCACTGGGTTAAAGCTATGTCTTTCTCACAGTGATGTATGAACTTGCAACCTGGTCTCAGTGGTTCTAGATCCCAGTACCTGCAGTCCTGGTGGCTTGAACACTTCCTTTAAGAAAGAAATGTGTGGAAGTAATGCTTCTGAGGAAAATCATTAATACTTATTTGACTCAAACACAATTACTGTTATGTTCTAAATTTCTTTCCATATCCTAGCAGTGTAGCTGCTTCCTGTTGCAGGTTAACTGCTTGGTTCATTAATATGGACAGTGCAAAAAGAGTTCAAGTTGTGCATGGAACTTCTCAGAAGAACCATATGTACTATGTCTCTCCCTACATTTTAGAGCATACCTTATGGAACAGGTGAGAAAATAACGTTGCACTATATCCTTTTCTCACATTCCCAAGCTTTGAGGCTTCCCCATCCCCTTTGTTCTCTCCAGCTCTCAGCATCTCTATGTACCTCAGCTTTATTCCTGTCTTCATGAGCAGAAAGCACAGTGAATTAACCCTGTAAATTGCTTCAAAAATTGTAACCCCGCCACTTCCAGCCTGAGAGGGAACTGAACCACATATGAACATGTTAAATACAGTGTCTAGTGAGTTTGCTGCCCTGTCTTAGATAAAATTGGCTGATTCAAGGAAGGCAAGAAAAGTATAATGATTTTCTCAAATGTTTTTTCCTCAAATTACAGTGGAAAAGAAAATTAAAGCTGTTAAAGGTCATTTCTGATTGCTGTAACTGCACTACAACATCTTATTGACCTTAGGGAAACAACAGTGTTGAGAATGTACTCCCTGAGCATAAAAAACGTTGTTCATCCTAAAAGACTGGAAAAACTTGCTTTATTACAAATTCCACATTCATATCTCTTCATGGTTAATTTCTTTAACGTAAGAAGCCAAATATCAAATTTGATAGGTTGTACGGAAGCTTCAGGACACCAGGGTTAAATAGCATATGGGATCCATCTTCTCCTGAAATATAACTTCCCCTCTAGCCAAATATTTTATGTTTATATATGCCTTTTTAATAATTTTTCTCTTGTATTGTTTTATTTCTTCTGGTAAACAAATAAACAAACAAAACAAAAAACAAAAGATAAATTAAAAACATAGAGAGTGTTCAGATTTTTATATTGTTTCCTGACATTAAAAAGATACATGAAAGCATACAGGCAAGAGTAATTTCTATGTAAAGTAATGCACTTACTGAAGGAAAGTGCACACTAAAACAGTTTGCTTTTTTGTTTCACTTAAGTAATTTTAAGAAATTTTTCAACTAGAATAAAGTCAGAATTTCCTTATAGTACATGTATGAATCCAATTATGTTTGCATGCTGTATCTCCTACACATGCTCCTGGTGTCTTCTTTTATGTCTTTATCTGCTGATGCCCAGTTGATTCATAAGCATCTTGGTCCAAATTCTTTTCAAAGACAACTCAAAGTAGTGATGGAAAGCCTGGATCATATTATAACCAGTTAATTAATAAAAACATTTTAAACTAATTTTCCCTACAGTTTTCCATCAAAACTGTGTGGTTTGGTTTTACTTTTTATTGTGCATGTTAAATATTTGGGTTTACATTCACATATTTTGGTTTTGTCAACAGCATGTTTTATTTTTGTAAGACTGAGCAAAAATTATGTTGATATTTCTATCTGCACATAATAAATCTGTGACCTTCTTCACTTACATTTTGCCCATTAATTTATCATTCTGCAAACAATTTCTAACACTATGAACTTCCCAGCAGCTTCAAAACATCTTATGAAAGAATCAGTTTGCTACAAACCACTTATCTTTATAATATAGCTTTTCTTAGAAGTAGAAAAATAAAACTGCAAATAACATACTGTACCAGGTATAAACCAAGCTGACCAAAAGGTTTTGATTTGCCTTGATTGAACAAAAATAGAATGACCTGATGCTACATAGGAGATATTCAGGGCAGGCTGGATAGTTTCTGCACAGTTTGAATCACAAAGTTGTCACCTCTTCCTGGAACAAAGGATTATGCAGAAAATCCTGTTAGAATGGCCAGGAGGGTGGCACTTAGGTACTTTCCAATTCTCTTGTGCCTGATTGACATCTACTTCAGAAGTGCTATTGAAACTCCCGGGTGTCTGAGCCCGGATGATCAGACCCCTTTGGGTTTCCTCAGGACTCTGCCCCGATGGGGACTTGATAGAGAGAGGCAGCCTTGATAAAATTGTCCAAAAACAGAATGTTAATAATGCAAAAATAACAAACAAGAAGGAGATCATTATATTTGGACCAGACTGGAAAAAGGCAGGAACAAGGGGCAAAAGGCGTGAGGCCAGGGTCACACAGTGGTATTTATACATTCCGGTGTGGGGAGGAGTTAAGGTGGAGTCTGAGGGAAGGGTCCAATAGGGGAGAATGATTAGGAGTATTAAAATTTCTGCACCAAAAATCAACCTGTGGTAACACAAAGAACCAGGAACTTTCTAGCAACAATTTGCATACTTGAACAGAGGGAGCATGTGAGTAAGCCTCTTGCTTACTGTACTTAGAACAGGATTTCCCAGGGCATTAATCCAGGGTTTTCCTCTTCCCTGGGAAACCACTCTCTACACACTATATAGATAACTTTGATGGAATCTCCACCTTTAGAACACCCTTTATTTCTCATTCTATAAATTTGCTTGTCAGTGTTCCTTCTTTGGTTTGGTTTTCCCTCAAGTCCCTAAAGGAGCATTTGGAACTGTGTTGGCAAACCCACTCATAGGCAAAGTCTCACAGAGTTTATAGGGGTTGGGCTGCACACCTCTGTTAACTCCAGAAGGCCCTGAGCATAACTTCACTGATAACTGGGGACATACTGAGGTACTACTAAAGTAATTGTCAGAATTCTCACTAGTTTCAAGGACATAATATTTTCCTTATGATTTCTCTCAGAGGACCACTTGGTAGTAACCAGTCCACTTCAGTGAGAGTTAGAACGGAATAAAGTTACAACTTAGCAATGATTGTAATGCTTCCCTTGATAAAAAATTAAACAAGAATATTTCCTCAAAGTTCAACTGTGTGTCCAAAATAAAATACACTTTTTGCTGTTTTTTGCTTGAGTATGGTGGATAAGGTCTGTACCAACGATGTTTCATACAAGCCCAAGTAATACCCATAAGTGTCATAGTTCAGACTATTTAATTCAGAGTATCTCTTCAGAAAATCTTTTTCTTTATCTTTGCCTTTTGTTGGTAGAAATATCTTTAGAGTGGACAGGAACAGACAAACAGGAGATAGGAAAGAGAATATCTTTTTCACTATCATCCAGATATATTAACCTTGAAAAACACTTTCAAAAATATTTTTGTAAACAGCGAATTTTTGCAGCATTGAGTGCTATTTTTTCATCCTAAGAAAGTGCAGACAAAGCAAAGATATTCATGGAACATTTGGCAAAGGCCACAACTGGAATATGTTTCTATATGAGCATTACTTGCAGTCTTCCTATATACATGATGGACAAATCTGCAAGCCATTTGAAAATAAAATATTTATTTTACAGGAAGGATTACTTGTGTCCTAAAGCAGTATCAGAGGAGAATAATGGATGACTGACAAGGAGGACTGTGAACATGCTCAATTGACTTGTGTAGGAAAGGACACACATCATGCTAATCCCTCTTTAGTCCTGTGTGCTTGACAAGTGGAACATATGTGTTTAGATAAAACAGGCCTGTGACAGGCTTAGGGTCACCCTCTTGTACTTGAGATTCCTGCCCTGATGCACAAAGATCAGAACACAGTGGTAACCATAAGGGTGTGGGTCCCTATGGACAGGCAGAAGGAGCAGGTCACTCTCTAGCACAGACTGAGTGCTCAGTCCCTGTGTCCCCACTTGTGTGCCTCTGCCTGGGTGCTGCTGTCATTGACAAGGTAATGAAAATAAATTTTCTTTTTTGCATTTCAGCTGTGGTTTTGTGATTATTGTTGGGTCCTGCCTGTGCTAGCACACACAAGTGCATGCATTTAAAATATCTGCTTTCTTGAAAGTGTTCCTTTAGTAAGCCAGAGGTAAATAAAAACCTTTGAGTGGCAAAGAGAAAAAAAAATAAAAATGGTTGGTTGTTGCCTCCCAAATTTGTCCTTAAACCATGACAGTTGTGAAAATGTATTAAATTAAATAACAAAACAAACAACAACAAAAAAATTGTTGCATGGAAAAAAAAGCTTAGCAGTATTGACTTATTGTCTTATATATCTCAATGTCAGGTACAATTTCCTGGATTTACTGTGTGATGTAAGGGAGGTCACAATCAGATCCCAAAGCCTTGCACCCCTGAAAGCTGTCAGCGATCAGTAATGGTACCTTACTTGCATCTCTTTGTAGGAGACCTTTATATAACAATACAGTGAGCATGTTTGGGGTTTTTTTAAGGCTTTCCAGTGTGAAGATGAAGTCAGCCATCTTTTGCAACCCCAACTTCTTGCTGGAACACTTGACCAGAAAGGTTTTCAGAGAAACCTATTAATTTGACAGTTTTGACTTTGTCTACAGGTGTTAATTTTAGGATCAGATCTCTTCCCTAGGATAAATACCTAAAATGGATTTACAAGTGCCTACATTAGAGATCTACATTAGAAACACAGGAGGAGGGCCTCTGCCATTACCAAGGATTCGGTTTTTTCCTCCCAGAAGATGCTTGATCAACGGGACTTTTTTCTGTCTACTTATTTTGGCTCTCTAGTGACATTTAGAAGGATTATAACTTCCAGTAATTGTGTACATGAGACTTCTTTTTCCCTAAGTCAGCCAGAAGCTAAGACAGGGGCTGTATGGGCCAGTTAAGAAACACTAGAAGCTAAATATGACACCTATGAGTACTAGTTTGGGGGGAAATGAATTTAAAATAGTAAAACATAGTCCTTAAAAATAATTATTGTTTAGAAAATGCAAGAAAAAATAAGCTTTACAATTTATAGAAGGACTTTCTCCAGGAGTGGTAATGTTCAGCTGAGGTATGTCTTTTATGTCAGCTGCAACATTTGCCTACTCAGAATCAAACTGTATAATTTGTTTAGTACAGTACTTCTGTTCTTCTTTGTTAGTAATTAGAATTAAAATTTCTAAGACATAAAAGTCTTCTTGTCCACTTCATTTATTAATGGACAACTGTCCAAATGAACAGTAATTTATTACAAGGACTTTTAATAGATCTTAATTGTGATATTAAGTGTTAGTTTGTAACAACCAAGTAAGGCATGAATAATATAGCACATTCATTTAAGGACATATTCACTACCAAAATAATACAGAACTTTGCAAAAGGAATCACAACCCTGCTTCAAACTTATTGTTACATGAATATAGAAGTCATTTTAAAATACTAGCAAGTCTGATCAGTTAAATGGAGATTTTATAAGTTTAATAATTATATTTGTTTCTTAACTATATTTAATAGAAGAAAAGCAAACAAGCAGGAAAAAATACTCAGTTTGTATTAGATATTTTAGAGCAGTGCACATTGCAATCATGTTTTAAAAAATCCAAAAAACCAACCAAACAAAAATCCCCAAAGAGTGTGAAAAGAGAAAAAAAAATATGACTGCAAAAGAAAGACATAAACAGCAATAGACAAATATGCCCAGTTTTCTGTAGTTAATGTCATGGTTTGAGTTTGGTTTTTTAGACCATTTATAGTGAGTATTGTTGTAGGACTTTTGCCACAAGGTTTGCATATGTGAAACCGACATAAAGATTTCAATAACCATTCACAACTTCAGCTGTGACTTGAAAAATAACATTATAAAGAGAACTGCAATAAATTGCAACAGTGATAATGAGGGAAGTGCTTATAAATAGTAAGGTAATGTGCCATAAAGGAGTGACAACATATGAACATATGAAAATTATTTAAAGAAAATGCATTGTGTAATAAACTGTGTTTTGCTTTTTTCTTTTCAATAGCCAACACTCAGTAAGGAATTGCAATATTATGTCTCAGTCTGGAATTCACCTTTATTAACTTTTGCAGTGTCAAGGAGTGTTGGTGGTGCCCCCTTCCAGCATGCTGTTCTCCTTTGGAATCCATCCATATCTGATATCTGTGAGTGAAACTGCTGAATTTCTCATACTGTGTCAATTTACATCAGCCACAGATCTGATAGCAGCTCTAGCATGGACATACTGTACAAGTTTGGAAGGAGACAATTCCACTGCCTTCTTATCTCTGTTTACCCACAGTATCAAGCTGAGTCTGAACCTGACTACTTTTAAACTGTGAAATTCTGTGGTTTCCATCCCCTGTGGAATCCATAATGAACCATAACCGACTCACCTGATTCCCTTTACTATTAGAATTCAAAGCAAGAAAGAGCAGTAATTTCCACGTGATCACACACAGTTTCACAGCAGACTGACATACACATCTAGCAGGGAAGTGATAAGAAGAAGGTTTCATCAGAAGGGTAGGGCCTGATAAGGTCATTAGCTACCAATATTGGTGAATTATACAAAAGAACTGCCAGTGGAAGTGAGCATTAATCACAACTGTCTTTCTAAGAACCTGTGAGATTTTCTGAATGATTTTATACAATCCATGATTGTATTTTAGGCTTTTGTTTTTCCAGTAATCTTTGCAAATGCTTTTCCTTGATCTAACAGATAAAATTAATTAGAACATGACAACTCGATGCAGCCAAGGTTGAGAGAGATCACAGAGATTCAGAAGAGAATGCATCTTAGCTGTCATGTAAAACAAATTTCTGAATTGAGTTTATAATTAAAATTAAATGTAAATGTAAGCTTAATCCAAAGTCTCACTTTGGAAATCTGTGATTTATGATGAAATGTGGACTTTCAATTGAAGTTTTTTTTGCAGATAATTTGCATGACTTTGCTTCTTCTATAATTGATTCTGAATAATATTGTTGAGGGGAAAAAAAAGGAAAACCAATGAAGTGTTAAGTCAGATTTTTTTCTATTCTCTTTGGTTTAAAATCTATTAATACCCATTAATATAATTACAGAATTATTTATGTTAGAAAGGACGTCTGAAGATCATCAGCAGCAACCCTTCTACTCAAACAGGGTTAGCTAGAACAAGTTCTGTAGGACTGCATCCAGCTGGGCTTTGAATATCTCCAGAGAGACAAGTTCAGACGTTTATCTATATATAAACAATTATAGCACATATTTTATATCTATAATATATATGTATATTGTATATTGTATATTCAATGATAAATTATTATTATTTATAATCATATATGTATATCATTAAGTATGTAGTAAATACTCTTTCTTCTGTTCTTACTTTTGTGTAATGGATTTGGAACTATTTTGAGTTAACGAGATTGACTCAAAATGCAGAAATATGTAAGAATGAACTTTGAATCACATCTAATTTTCTCACACATATCTCGACTTGAGGCAAGTTATATGATTTGACTGCCTAAAGTCTTCCAGTCTGCAAAATTTGGTTTCTTGATAGGGGCATGCATTTATATTAGAAATAGAGAATTTTGAAATCACTTTTATAGAATTTTTCATAAATCAGGGTTTTTAAACATTTGTGTCTGTTTATGTCATTGATGTCCAGCACTTTGGCCTTCCTCACAAACTGCAATCCACCTTGTAGCACTGCAGAGAGATGGGGCACCACAGCCATTTTCTGCTACTTTCTGACTATATTCATAGAGCTTGGAGATACCTGCCCTAACCACACAGGACTGGGTGGTTCCTGGAGTGCAGTGGTAAGTGCTGACTCAACTTGTAACAGTCAGAGCTGTGTAAACTGCTCTGTGTAATGTGGTGCATGTTGCCTGTCACCTGGCTGGCACTGAGCACAGTTATCCCAGGAATCTCTGGGCCGTGCTGCATTGCACTCTGAAGCAAGACACCCTCCCACACTGCTGCAGAGGGTGAGCTGTGTGATACACACTGGACTGTCGTCCCTAACAGATCCCCCCTCCCTTCCTTTTGAAGCCATCTCATTTCTGCAACTGTGAAAACTCCTGCACAAAAAAATCCTCCCAGACACACACCATTGATTGTTTTATTGTTTTGTGTAGGACCAATTGCATGCTTAATATTATACCATCATTTCTTCCAATTTAGTGTTACACTGCTTTTCCTCCATTGTGTTTAACATTGCAAAAAAAGTCAATCCGAATTACTATAACTATTTTGCTCTAACGCTGAGCACAGTTTTATTAGAATAAAATAAATTTCTCATTCTTTCCATTCACTACAGGCAATCAGTAGGATTCATATGACAAAACGTAAGCATCTACAATATAGATTTATGCTTTTGAAATAACTGTCTAACTCTCTTTCACAGCTGGTAGGGAGACATAGGGTTTCCTGAGGAGCAATCTATTTTATCCTGAAACAGATATCTGTAAATAAGTCAGATGAGCTACATCCTGAGAGTATCCCTTTTTCTCCACTGACTAAAAGCTCTAAAGCAGACAACCACATTGCAGATGCCTAGTCAGAAGAGATTAATTGCATCATTTCTCTCCACAGCCTTCCCATGTCTTTTTGCCAGTTCTCCTTCCTCAAAGGACCACTACTCTCCATTACATGTGCAGTACGACCAGTAAAGAAACACACACAACAAGCCTAAAAAATAAAACAATTTATAGCAAATCTCAGTGGTTAAACCTTAGGAAAATGTTCTAAACAGATATTTGAAATCCTTTCTTTAACACTGCAATCTTCACAATGTTTTTGGTACACATTTTACTCCCTAAACACCACATATGTCATTGAACAATTGAATGTTTAACATTGAACACACATGAGATCAGTGTTAGACCCACAAATTCCACTTCTATTTCTGACTGCCACAGCAACTACAACTAGGTTATAGAGTCCTGAACAAGGAATCTTTTTAATGGTGCCCTTGACTCAAACATCTTTTTTCTATTTTGATAAACAGAACTAATTTTATTTTTTTTTTATTTTACAAGTACTAATGGACTTCATCACAATAACCAGTTCTCAAGAAAATTGTACACATAAATTTCCTTCTTTATATGGACAGATTTGTGAAAAAAACAATAATAAACAAGTTATGAACTTTTGCTTGAGGCATGTTAACACAACATTATCTTTCTTATTGTAATGATTGTACTAAAACCTTTTAATTTCTTCAATATCTAAGGATATTTCATTTCCTAAACACTTGAAAAAAATCTGAATGTGGCCTGCAATATAAGTACCTGAATTTTAGTACACAGTGTATATTTGAAGTAGAAGGATGTTTCCTCTACAGAGAGTGTCATGATATTTTTAATATAATGTCTATAAAACCTGAAATAGGAATCTGACTCTCCAAACAAATGAAATTATAGACTCATCAGAGACAACAGCCTCTTTCAGGAACTAATGTATTTTATGAGTTTTATAAGGATGTAAGTAACATACCAACATACAAAGATTATTTATTAAACCATATTAGCTGTGTTTGATAACCAAAAAATCATTCATGAGAAATCAACGCAGCTAGAACTTTCACAAAGATAGAAAGAAAGCAAACAATCTATAGATCCTTCTGACATTTTCAAAGCATGGTTGCCTCATGTTTGGAATGACAAACATTTAAACGTATGATTTGTGTTGTAATGTTTTTGAAGCAAAGCTTTTGAATCCGAGTGCCAAAGATACTGCATTGACCTATGTCATGTCTAATATTGATTAAAGGTTGTACAAATAGACTCTGAATCTAACAGCAAGATATGTATTGACATTTTCTAATACGGATAGCAGTGCTGCCAGCTCTGGCTGTTACCTCTCACAGACTGAGGAAAGGTCAGTGCCAGAGGGGTGTTTCACCTTCACATGCAGTGGCACAAGTGATGCAGCAGCTGACACCTCGGGATGACTCAGCCCTGAATCAGACCCCTGCACACCCCTAAAATGACCTTGTCTATGTGGAACACCAATTACAGATGTAAAGCTGGGCTCATTATAGTCAGCTGAAAATCACGCAGCACTTTCCACAAGTATTTTTTGGGAGTGATGTGAATAAAGGAATTACAGAGAAGCATATGCATGGTCATCTCTAGGGGAATATCCAGGACAGTGAAATGTATTCCCTTAGAGCTACCACAGCATCCCTTTTTACCTATGTTCTAATCCTAAAGGATTTGATATGATTACTGGCTTGTGACATAACTTCCTTTTATACAGGAAAGATGCTGTTCTGACAAGAGAAGGAGAACACAGCATGTGTGCAATCCCCATCCATGGACACGAGAAGACAGACTTTGTGCTTATTCCATAAGGGAATCTTCTTACCACCTTTACTCATATGCAATGAGGCATATTAAATACTAATTTACAGCTACATCATAAATCCCTTGTTGGCATCACTGATAATTGTTTACACATATTCTCTTCTGACAATAATCCTTTGCTTGGATTACCGATATGGTTACTACAACAAAATAAGAACTTTAAAAGGACAGTAATTTTCATAACTTCAAATTTGGTAAACTGTTTATTTTTGTTTATTTTTAATTTATGTAGGATTAAAATTAAGTGTATTTAGCCTCAGTCTCAGCATAACCATGCACTTCTGGATGCAGGAAAAATTAATTGGTATACTTTGAATTTAAGAGGGAGTGAAAAAATGTTTAGCAATTTCTAACATTATAGATTCACCTGGCTATGTTTATATCAAACAAAGAATTTTTTACATGAAGTAGACTTCTTATTTATTAATAAAGGCTGCAGAACCTGTTGTGTTATTCAGGTTCTCTGTTGACTGTTGTTGAATTTTTTTCAAGTCTACCTTTCAGGGAATTATTAGAACTTTACAGTAACTTCTACTTTGTATGCTGTAAATATTGATATGTTCTTTGTCTTATCTTCTGTTAATGTCCTCAAATATGTATATTTGCATTTAGCCTAATTGGAACCTGATTGTAATTAAGGCATCTAGGTTCTAATGTAACATAGTAATCTCTTCAGTATGGACAGCATCATAAAATAAATACTGAGATGGCAATACAATCATAAGTTTCTGGGAATTGGTAAAATATGTATTTTCCATTTCTCCTTTATTAAATACCAATTCTCACACTTCTGCTGATATCCTCAAGCACCTATAGAGGTTAAAGGATGCTCTACAAAGTTACAGTGCTGTACAGATCGATGAATTATGTGCTTTTCCCTGCTTCTTCTCCTATACCTCTAGTTTCTCCTATAAGAATCAATAAAATTGTGCCAAAAGAAGAAAAGAAAAAGTAGAAATGGTGTCGTAATAATTTTTTCCATGTATTAAGTCTTTGTGTGTACACACCTAAGCCTTCTTTTTTTGCTATTGTGGGAAGAGTAAATCTGTATTTGACTTCAGACCTTTCTGAAAATTGAGCTGACCTGGAATCATAGGTAGGTAAAGCACAGTAATAATAGAAGTTGAAAATCAATACACTCCTTTACAGGGTCATGCTGAAGTCATTTTTGTTTCAATGATAAAATGATATTTGGATTTTGTGAGATTTCTTTCTATTGCCAATTAACTTCATAGTATCCTAGTGTCACAGTTGAAAAAGATCCTGACAGTGACTTTTAAAATCTGAGACAACATAATAGGTATCAAATAACTTTATAATATCAAACTATACTGCATAACTGTGCATATTTTATGCATTTATACCCAGTGTAGAACACTAAAAATAAAAAACTAAGTTAGCAAAAATAATGCATACCCTGTTATATATGTTTTTTACTTTTAAAAGCTCTGGCTGACTTCTGCATGTGAATATTTTGAATAGCTTGCTGAAGAGAATATTTGGAAAATAAAACATATTCTCGACTGAAACCACAGCAAGTATTTTCAGGGGTTTCCTATCAGCTATCCTCACTGTGTGTCACATCTGAGTAAACTTGGAAGAGGAGGAGTGTGGTAATGTCTCATTCTTAAATATCTGTCAAACAGAACTCTATCAGACACCTTCACAGACACACTGAGGTTTTCTAGCATGATACAAACTCCTAGGATTTCCTCTCAGTCTGGGCTTTACAAAGACTTCCAGCCTTCTCATTTTCACTGTTATAGGCAGAAATACTGAAGTGACCTGTAAAGACATTTTCTTTTCTAGTTACAATAGCCCAAAAACTTCAAAAGCTTTCTTACTGCTGCCTATAACACAGCTCTCTTCTTGTTTTTCATCCCCTTCTAAATATGCAGAGATCATAATGAGGTAAATTTTCCCATTTATTCAATATGTCTAAATTTATATTTAATAGAGATATAAATACAAGTGGGATTAGGCACATGTGTCAGTGTTCTATCGAAAGGGAAGGGGATTTGGGATTTTATTGACGTTCAGCATTATTTTCTTGGGTATTTTTTGCTAAGAACAGAAGTTATGAATTACATTAAAACTACAGTATAACACCATTGAAAAAAATAGTGCTATGATTAAGATGAACCATGAATTAAATCTGTTTATTAGAATGATTAATTAATAACGACATTTACTGAAGAAAACTGGCCAATAAAAATTATTTTCTTTGTCATTCTTGTATTTCCCTCCAAGTGGCCAAAGAGAAGTCAGTAAAGAATATGTACAAAGATGAACTGAAGCATGTATTTTCCCTACTTTAGTTTTCAGCAATTCACCTGTGAAATTCCTAAATAATAATCAAAATAAAAATCAAAATACTTTAGCCTGGTTTCAGCGACCAGATAAGCATTACTCACAGGTAGTTTATACAAAATTTTAATGCTGATATAATTCTTGCCTTCATTAACCATCCCGCTTCATTAAGCTGAAACAGACAATTCTAAAACAACAACTTTTGGCCATTTTTCCTATAACCTGGTGGTTTGAACTGACAACAGAATTTGTAAGTGATGATGAAAGGGAGTATCTTGCATTTTCTCATGATAAGGTCTTGTTTTCCACAGTAGTAGCACTTGAAAATATCCACTTTTTGAGCTTTAATTTCCAGGAAAATGTGCTATCTTCAAATTTATTTTGTCTATGCTAATAACTACTTCAGACCTGGGCTTGATTAAACCAAAAAAATAGATCCAAATCTCACATTCTGCTGTTATTTTTTTCCAATCATATTCTTCATCTCCATGGGCACTAAGGACTTAAATAACTATAAAGAAATATCAGCAATGGAAAGAAATGAATGAGGGTAAAGTAGAAAATAGAAATGGTTTTGAAAGGACTCTGTAATACAGAGTAGTG
Organism: Trochalopteron elliotii; assembly: GCA_024734555.1. Taxonomy (NCBI): domain Eukaryota; kingdom Metazoa; phylum Chordata; class Aves; order Passeriformes; family Leiothrichidae; genus Trochalopteron; species Trochalopteron elliotii. The sequence continues at coordinate 5,106,296 of JANPWX010000078.1, read as the reverse complement.
CAGTGGCTTTGGTAAAAATTTTATTGCTTAGGTTTTTTGGGGGTTGTATGGGTTTTGGGGGTTGGTTTGTCATTTGTTTGATTTGATGTGGTTCGGTTTTTTTGGTTTGGTTTTGTTTGGTAGGTTTTTTTTGTTCTTAGTAGGGAAGAGTCAAAACTGCTTTCATTTCTGCCTGGGACTGTGTCATTTTGAGACTACCACAGGCTGAATAAGCTGCAATTCTCAGCACTCAGTGTACCTACTATCAAAAGGACTGGGGTTTTGTATGTTGGGGTCTATAATTCTTCATTTTCTCCAAACACTGAACTTCAATCAAATTGATGTGTTTTGTTTCACCTCTGAACAGCTCTCAACATTTTCTACCAATATTATAAGTGTTACTCAAATATCTTAGGGAAACCAGTTTCACAAAAGCCATACAAAAGCCAGTGTGGGTTTTAAATCCCTTTTTGACCTTTCTCAGTATTTTCTTTCATGACTTCTAACAGCTAAATTTTTTTCCTATTTTTTCTTTTAGAATGTGATAGAAATTATTTTTCCTATATTATGATCCTGAAAGTTTGAGAAACTGGGTGCATGCAGTACATGTTTAGTGGTACCTATAGTCACAAATAAGAAACCTGTAAGTAAATCAGAATCAGTCTTACATTATATAAAACTTTATATTATCTGTTGTAAGCTGAATCTTCAGTGTAGTACTACCTAGATTGCTCTTTCATAAAAGAGAAATAAATAAATCCATTATTTAAACATTTAAATTGTCAGATAAATATTGAGTCTACCATCTATAACTTGAAAATACAGGTTAATATATTTTGTGTTTACTTGCTTTCATGGAATTGTTTTATTGAATCAAAATCTCATAAGCTACTTGATATGTATCACAGTGTATAATGGCTTTTATTGTTCTGCAACTTATTGTCAATATGAAATTCAAATGTCAGGTCTATGAACTTGGAGATGCATTCAGCTGTAAAAGCCATTACTCCCAATTTTATCTAAACAGGGGAAAAAATATAGTTTACTTTCTCATCTTTACTTACAAGGAAACTATGAATTTGTTCTGCCCACACACTGGTCCACATTACTAGAGCAAAAAATGTATTTGTGTCCTTATATTTAGTTTCATAAAAACCAACACCTTATCTTTCATAACTTGTATTCAGCCTCCTAACTGCTCATTTTAATAGTAAAAGTGCATTTGACATTTTTTAAATCAGGTGAATTCATTATGTCTCTCTCATTCAGATTATAAAATATTATTTACTTTTTTTTTTTTTTTGAGTACTGCTTATCTTGGGGCATCATAAGACATTACTCTTTCTGTCATTTCTTCAGGACAAGCTGTTAAGAAAAAGTGATCTTATTTCTTATTCCAAAAGGATTGTTTGTTTAGTATGGGGGAAAAGGTGCTTCAGAAATGTCACTAAAGGCAAAATATGAAAGCTATGAAGATGCCATGGGCATAAATTCAGCTTTGTTGTCAATGGCTATATATAAAAAAGAAGCATCTTGGGCTCACTGTCAAACCACACACAAATTAATAGAGCAGGCAATTAGTGAATTATCACTTTACTTTTAAAGAGAGTCTTTTTGATGTGGATACTACCAAGCTTCAGTGAACATGGGAGCAGCCCTGATGTTTGCATAAACTAAGTCCTAAAAGCAAAACTGCAGTCTGAAAGCTGATCTTGAGGTTATTTACCCGACTTCTCTCCATCCTTTGTGAAGAATTTTTGTAAATATGGTTACATAAGCAGAAGAAAACACAAATTCTGAACTAATCATTGCCACTTACAAAGATGAAGTACAACTATCTAAAACTTTAAAAAAGTCAAAATATTAATACTACCTCTTTCAAATGTGTGTGTTCAAAATGACTGAGCAAGAACTGGGCACACTTTTCTGCCTCTTAGCACTTCTTCCAAGTGAATTCACAGGATTTTCACAAGCAATAAAGACCCTGAGAGAACTTCTTCAAAATTCATTCATAAGATACCAAAGCAACTCAGTTTCAATATTAAATGTAGTATTGGTATAGACTGGCCATGGCAGTAAGTCCCAAAAAATTAGATCTATTGCCCTAACTACATAGTAGTGTCCCATATTGTCCTTGCTACATGACATAAATCAATAACCTGTGACAAATAACTCTGTAGCTACAGAGTATGTCATCCATGAAAATAAGAGATTTTTCTGTGAAAGTTTAGCCCATCATATAAAGGGTATTTAAGAGAAATTAGGACAAGATGACATCTATAATGAATTGTTACTTATATTTTCTAGCCGATAAAAGGTCACAGAAATCTGTTTTGTCTGAGGCAAAATGGTGATTCATGTTTTCAAGTGAGTGGCAGCCCTTTTATACATTGCCACAAAATACTGAAATAATCAAACAACTTACCTTTTCCCTTTACATGCCATAAATGCACATCAATTTTCACCTAACATGTGAACAATAAATTATTATGTTTACAACAAAATTACAGTTTGTGGGACAGGTAGAGATGTATAGGAAAATATCATTGGATTTTGAGGAATTGAACAGCAATTTTGCTTTTCCATCATGGATGGCAGAAGGGGAAAACACCTTTTTTATCTAATTTTCAGGAAATTTGAAAATGACATTTGAAAATGATCTGATTTTTTTATCTTAAATCTTTTGATCTATTTTTTTCTATCTAATTTTATGTTAATCTATATTTTATTTTTTTTATCTTAAACTTCGTGCAGCCTAAAAGATCCATGTAACATAATACAATTCCCACAATTAGAACCGGAATATGTCACACTCTAAATTACTTTAAATCACCAAAGAGCAATAGTTCTGAAATAAAAATCCTAGAATCCTGCTTGTTTGTTCCCAATAAAACTTGACTTTTTATTTAAGTTAAAAAAAACCCATCATAATCTTCTATAATTCTTAAATATTTTTCATCTAGTTGATTGCATACAATAAATTTTAGTCACTTGCTTTCCCCCTAAGTTTACTACTGGTGAAAGACATTCCATTCCTCTATACTTTTCATGTTCAGTATATTATAACAGAGAGTGAAGAGTATTTTTTGAATCAGGATGAGCAGTATTCATCTTTCAGACTGTCAACTTGAATAATGGAAAATCAGGGCTTGTCCATTTTGAAAGCTGCAAAGAAAGCTGTGGAGATTATGCACATTAGCTAAATAACCAAGATTATGATGGTAAGATCAGTAGGGATTTTTAAATTTTTTTTTCCCAACATGGAATGGGTGAAAATAATGAAGAAAAATCTGGTTTATTGTTCATTTGCTCAAAGCCTGAAAGCCAGACCAAAGCTGTGTAATGACTGGTATTATACTCAAAACTGATGTGTAATGTTTGGGTTATATTTGAAAACTGTCTGCAGAAACTTTGTCAAGATAATGAATCTGAGTTGGCAAATACCATGGAATTTTTATTCTTTACCAGCCAGTGAAACAGAGTTTAAGATAATGAAGAACTTGAATTCAGAAATAAACTAAGAACACAGAATCATAGAATGGTTTGTATTGGAAGGGACTTTAAAATTCATCTAGTTCCAAACTCCCTGCCATGAGCAGGAGCACCTTTAACTAGACAAAGTTCCTCAGAATTCCATGAAACCTGGCTTTGAACTGTTCCATTGATGGGATATCAAGATCTCCAGGCAATTTGTTTCATTGTCTCACCACCCTCACATTCAAGAATATCTACCTAATATCCAATCTAAACCTACTCTCAGTTTATAGCCTAAAATTCATAAACTGAAATTTGTATATAAAGAAAAATACATCTTTATCATATATCTCCTTTGCACTAATTGCTTATCTGTAGTAATGCAACTTCATGTGTCTTTTAAATATGACTTCGTATACGTTGTGGTAAAACACTTGAGTAATTTTGTTTCAATAGCTACTTTTAGAATTCATCTTAGGTGAAAAATGTAAAGTTCCTAGTTCCTTCTTTGAATTAATAAATGAAATGACGGCAATGTTTCCCTGAATGTTATTATGTATTGTATTTATTAAATAAAAAATAAATGTTAAATTATCCAGCAGAAACTAATTACACTGCACTTCACAGAGACCCAAAATATTACAGTTTTAGTGAAAGGACAGAGAGGTGGAAGTACTATCAGTAATTATTAAATTCTAAAATCGTATAGGCCTCATCCATTTTCTCTCACTCAAAAAATCCCAACCAAGATTACAGAAATATACTAGAGCTTGCAGTGACACACTGATTTTACCCATGGGCATCCCACTGTTTGACTCTCAGGCAGAACAGCAAAAAGGCCATCAGGGAAACCACCTGAAAGTGAGCACCATGTTCAAGGCACATAGAGAGGGCCTCTATACTGCAGTTCCACACCTAGAACAGAAGTCTCCCTAAACTCCAAATTTGGAAATGATGGTTTAAGTATAAGACCCATTCCTTAATTTTTTAATGTGCTTAAGTTTACACTGTGTTCCAGAAAATTCCACACCCTCCATGCAGAAGTGAGTGGAGTCATGATTCTTCCTTGTTTGTTGCCCTTGTCCGAGCCCATTATTTCACAAGACAGATAAAACTTTCAGAGCTGACACACAAAATTACTCCTTTGCCTAAATGAAAGGTTTTGATCACAGATCACTTGCAGTTTTGTGGGAATCTCCAATCACCAGTGTGTACAGTGTTGAAGAGCTTTCTTTTCTTAATCTGCTCTATCAAAGGTGTTAATTTTGTGACTAAGTCATATAAACATGGAGGTTATTGACCAACTGATATCTCTACATATCTCTGCAACATGTTTTTATAGAAGTTTCTTAAAAACTGTAGAAAATATTAAAATACTTCTTCCCCATAAAAAACTATACAGAATCTATAAAAAGTAAATAATTGTGCCATCATGTGCTAAATAACAGCAGAATTCTTTTTATAGTTGTGTTAAGCTTTTATATCATACAACATTAATTACTTGACATATTTTTCATACTCCTATGGGAAGACATTGCTTTCAGACTTCAAAGATAGCTACTGCTTTTGAACCTACTATATTTTCTTTCAAAACTTTAAATTGTATAAACTATGTTAGTGACCCAAAGGCTGTTGATGTCCTGGATCCATTTGCACCTTTCTCACGCAGAACAAAATTTCCTCTCTAACACTAGGAAAAATTACCCTCATATATAGCAAATTAGGACCTTGGAACCAGCTTTATCAGAATAACAATTGAGATTCCTGTCAATTATCCCTTAACATAGGCTCCAGTATTACTCTGACAGCTCCACAGTAATTTTCACTAGAAAAGAAATGTCAATCCCAACTAATTTTTTGTAAAGAAACTACTGTTGATCAGTGTTTCTTCTAGAGCAGCCTTTTCTTCATATATCTTTAGTCATGTTACTATGAAATAATCTAAGGGGCATAAAATAGTTTTTTTCTTAATAGTTTCTCTCTTCCCTCTTTGCCTTTCCTGAATAACAATCCATTAATTTTTACCTATACTGTAAACTGTTATTTGATGTTTGGAATACATATAGTTTATGAAGCTGTCATTGAAGTGTAACTTCATTTTGTTAAACTTAGATAATTTTTGAAATCAGAACCCAAACAGCATTAAAATGCATATTTGAACAAAGAATTCCCTTTCATAAGATCAAACATTCTTGGGCTCAGTTTACACTACTTGAAGATATTTCAATTTGATGAAATAAGGATTTATGGGTTTTTTTAAAACTAAAAGGAAGAAAAAAGCAGAGGTATTTCAAAATCTTAAATAATCAACAAGAAAGAAAAACCCTTCTAATATGATGCCGTGCAATGGATTAAAGTACAAAAAATGCTGGTAAGAATGGGCATGCAGTTTCATTGTGAATAAAGAAAAACAATATCTAGCTTCTGAGGTTTTGAAAAAAACCCTTTTTTGAAAATTTGGATTTGATGTGAAGAAAATCCAGAAAGTGAAACAGAGTGATTTTTCTTAACTGATGATCTTGCTTGCATTAATTTGGGCATTTTAATACACAGAGGCTCATCCTAACATTTTAACTATAGGATAAGCATTTTGCTTCATATTTTGTATTCTTGCAATGGAAATAAGACATCACATGAATTGTATTGTCCCACATTCACAATTCTGTGTTCATATTCTAAATATACAAATAGTTCACTAAAAGCCCAGTGGATGATCCATGCTCCTAAAGCAAATTTCTGAGCAATGTAGTTATTGTGTTTCAGTTGAAAAATACAAAAGAATTTCTCATCAAGTCATATCTGTAAGAAGTTTTATTTAAGTAACAGAAAAACAACATGAAGTATATGTCTTGCTCCACAAAAAAATTACCTTGAGTGGCATCATGAAGAAGCACTACTTACATAAAATGAAATAACCTCATATTTCATTAACAGATACTAAATAGCAGAGCATAATAAAAAAATAGATCTAAAAACTACAGGCCCAGACCACAGAAGCACTTCACCATGAATATAAATCTTATTAATCTAAATGTTTAACTAGCTGCTTAATTTGGTCTAATATTGGATTGGTCTAAAGACTACAGTACACAAGTTAAATACATGATTGTGTCTTCTACAATAGTATATTAAATATTTGTTTATTTACTTTATGAAGAGACAATAGTTTTGATTTAAATTTTAATAACTTTTGCACAATGCTTTCTCCAGAAAAGCTCTATTGTATGCATCACTTCAATATATATGAAGACAATGTTCCTGATCCCTTAGACAAATAAACTTGGCCCCTGATTCAAAGTCCTTTGAATCAAGAATTTCATTGAATTCATCATTGAATGATGGCAGGGAAATGCCATCTGCAGTTTGCTACACTGAACTTCTTACATGAAGGATCAAATCTATCACACCTTTCCACTGAATAACAATTTACTGAATTGTTTTGAAGAGAATTTTGTTTCATATCACATTGATGAGGCCTTTCCTTTGGACAAAATACACAAAAATCTTCATGGTATTATGAGACAGCTGCATTCAACAGACAAGAGTACTTATGAGTCTTATCAGTTTATGTTTTAACACTAATGAATTTGAGCTATCTCCCTGCTGATGTTACTAAGGGAGCCTGTGAGAGACCTGAAAGGAATCTTATTTTGAAAAGTAATTTAATAAGGAAATAATAAAATGATAAAACTTGAGAAACTCGGGGAGGTGTATTAGATGGCAAAGGGAGTATTGGTGTATTGGTGACAAAGAGAATTTGTTCCAGACATAAAACACCATCCAGAAAAGTTCAAATGAAACCAGATGGTGTGATAAGGAAAGAGGAGGAAAAAGGAGGGCAGAACAGGCAAGTAGGGTCATGATTGGTCTTTCTATGAGCATAAAATAAGGAATAATGACAAAATGAAAGGAAAAGTTGACTGTTCTAAGTATAATCTCAAGCATACTTGCTAATTCTTTGCAATGTATTGCACGTTTTCAGCCCACTTGTTTTACCTAAGATGAAACAACATGACTCAAATGTTACAACAAACAAAACTCCCTGAATAGTGAATTACTGCTGCTCTTTGTAACCTTGACACTCGTTTACTCTCACACAGAGATACCAGGAACATTTGACTTCATAATAAATTTTACTGAGAATGGAAAATGAGAGCAAACACTTTGTCAGAATATACCCCTCTCTGGATGTTATAATTTAAATATAGTTTTGTTTGTGTAATAAATAGTTTCAATCTTGTAAAAATATTCATTTTCAAATCACATTATAGAAAACTTCTGTTGCTTGTTATAAACTAATTCATATCAAGTACTATTTGTATTAAGTGCAGAACAAATGCTTGTTCTTTAATCTTTTCAAGAATTGATGGATATATTTTTATCAATGACAGCCACCACCCATTGCTCAGGAACAAGCCACACTGACTAAACACAGATAAAACACAGTCATAAGATGAGAGGATTTATATTATTTGAGTGTACAACAGACTAATCAAAGCTAGAAGCAGTTTATTTGGAGCTTCATAAATTGTGAAGGTGTCTCTGTTTACATTTGCAACATTGTTTTGCTAATTTTCACTGCTTCTTATACAGAAATGAAAAGAAAACAGTAAAGTTACAAGAATACACTTTGTCCATATGGTGCACGGTTAATCCATAGACCCCCATGGTTCACCATGTCATAGGCATATAAATTATAAAAAAACCCAAATTCATGGTGAAAACCACCACACCTCAAGTCACCATTATGCATGATGAAACCCTTGCCTTCTTGGGGATGGCTGAACACCTTTCTGCCATAGGAGGCAATGAATTAATTCCTTATTTTCCTTTGCTTCTTTGCACAGCCTTTGCTTTGCCTATTAAACTCTCTTTATCCAAAACTTCAATTTTCTCACTTTTACTCTTCCAGTTCTTTCCCTGATCCCACTGGTGAGAGAGAGGTTGAAGGGGCTTAGTTCCTGGCTGGAGTTAAACCAAGACATTTGGTTCAGTTCATATTTGTCAACAAAGATTTCACGTATTCTGCAGCATCACCGGAATTTTTCCTAAGAATAGCAGGATTATTTTTAACCAACATGTTCTTATTATGAGACCTACCTCCATTTGTTAAAATTTGTCAAGATTTGCTGTGATAGTAATTTATGACAGAACATAACTGGAAACATGACATGATGATAGATGTGGAAGCTATGGCGAGTAAAGGCATCCATTCAGCTCCTTTGTCAGACAATTTATAGGTGGTTTCTTTTGTTTGCAAAGTAACAGAATAATAAATAGTGAACAGCAAAAGTTGTTCCACCTTCCTTGAACCCTGCTCAATAAAAAAGTATTGTACATTCCATAGTGGTTTCCCACTCTATTTCAAACTAACACTGTACCAGGCAACAAGAGATTGTCTGATCTACCATGGCTATGCCTTCAACATAGATAGGAAGGTATATGGCCCTTACTTGGCAGAGAAATTGCCAACTGTGTTATTTTGCTCACAATTCTGCAAACACAGTGGAAAATTATGCTGATTGACATCTCATCATTTATGACTGGTAGTCAGTCTATTGTGGATTTTTAAAAGTGCTTCAATTATCATCTGTGTTATTGCTTTACTGGGGTAGGAACACCTAAATATCATCTGACTCATTTTGGCAACTCACTGAAGCTCTATTTGCTCACCAGGGCATAAATCTTAACGTTTTGAATGTCTTTTACGCACATAAACACACACAAAGGTATTTGAGTGTTGTACAGTCATCTCTCTAATTAGTGTTGCACTTCTAATAGGCTTGTCTGGCAGCAACTATTGTTTTGATTTTTTTTCTTAAAATCATAACCAAGCTTTGCAACTTTTATCTTTAAAGGGACAAAGGGTTGTGAGATCAGGTTTTAGTTTTTTTACTCCATTCTCAGAAAGCTTTCAAATTGCAGAGCAAAAAATGCATTATAAATGGTTTTTCTAGCTCAAAAATCTACTTTAGCATTTCATTATTAAAAAAACATCAGGAAAAGAACTGAAAGTAGTAAGGAGCATAGTGAATAAAATCTCTGTAAGACAGAGATAAATGGGATATTTTCACTGAAGATCTATAAAATGTTTCTGCAGAGAATATAAAAGCTAGCTTTCATATGTCTCCATCAAAATTTACCCATTAATGAGGACTGACTGCAAAGAGTTAAATGAAAGCTATAAGCTGCTGGGGAAGAGCTATACAGAAAAAAATATTCTTAAATTAGACTTTGAATAATGATGGCCAAGGAAGATTTAGAATGGTTTCCTACCTTGTGGAGTTGGGTAAGAATACATTGAACTACCAACATAAACTTCATTTAGACTAAATCTTGCAAGAATAAAAAATATAATTTACCATGTTACATGGTTTAGAAAATGTTTTGCATTTTCATTTAGTGATAGATATATAATGGATTTCAATTTTAACATCATATACACAAGAAAGTCCTTATATAATTGACAGGATTTTTATACTATAATCTTACTACATCTCTTAAATCAAATAAATTTATTAACTCGGCCATGAAGATGAAGCAAAAAATTGTTAAATGAGTGCAGTGTTGTCTGTTCACTAATTGCCTCCACAACTGGCAGGGATATTTAAAGATGACTTTTACTGAACATAATCAAGTTCAGCTTTAAAACAAGACAAAACAAGTCAAAAAGTCTAACCAGTAAGTAATTAGGAGAATTTAATTCGATTCTGTGGTATATGTTGCGAGGACATTTATATTTGGGGGTTTATTTGTTCTAGGAACTACCATCTCCCAGAGAGTTGCCAATACTCAACATTTTCAGAATAGATGTCATTAATGATTCTTAATGCAAAGTTGCTGCCTCATTTTCCCCTCATGTTTTCAAAGCCAGTAATAACCAGGCTTTTTTAGAAGCAGTTTTTATGTGACTACTGTATATTAAACAAGAAAAAACCAAACACACACTCACGTACACACAAGAATTGTGGATATACACAAGAATATACTGTATCACTTACTTTCCATACTGTATCTTAAAAACTTACACAGAGCAGAGCATGAGATAAAACAGAAAACATTAATTTGGTAACTCCATTTTGTCTGTCACATTTTAGACTGCAGTTAGTTCTTGGGAAGGAATCAACTTTAGCAATTTTTTCCTCCTCCAAAACTCAAAAGTGTTCATGTTCTTTTGTCATGGTTTTATCACATCCAACAACCAAGCCCCACACAGCTGCTCACTCACAGCCCCACAAGTGGGACCAGGGAAAGAATTGGAAGAGTAAAAGCTAGAAAAATTTGAGGGTAGAGACAAAAACAGTTTAGAAGAGAAAGCAAAAGCCACACACAAGCAAAGGAAAACTAAGAATTTGTTCACCACTTCCCATGGGCAGGCAGGTGTTCAGCAATCTCCAGGACAGCAGGGCTCCATCACACATGACAGTGACTTGGGAAGACAAACACCATCATTCTGAATGTCCCCTCCTCTTTCCTCCAGTTGCATATACTGAATATGATGTCAGATGGTCTGGTATATCCCTCTGGTCAATTTGGGTTACCTGTCCCTCTGTATCTCCTCCCAGCCTCCCACACACCTCCAACTTCTTCATCCAATGTGGCAGTGCAAAAAATTGAAAAGGCCTTGGCTCTGTGCAAGCCCTGCACAGCAATAACAAAAATGCCTCCTTGTTTTCAACCCTGTGTTCAGCATAAATACAAAACACAGCCCCATACCAGCCATTGGGAAGAAAAGTATTTCTAACCCAGCCAAAACCAGCACATCTTTCCAGTTTTGCCTCTATAATATTACATCATAAGTGTAGCTGTTCTTGATTAACAATTCCACAATTCTTTAGTTATCTGAGTGCTCAGTGTCCTTTCACCCCTGTAATTATCTGCTGTATGCCAAAACTGACCTGAATCTCACATGAGATTTTTTGATTTGCTGTTTTCAAAAGTGTATTTTTAGTGCAGTGAATTGTTTAGCACTTACATTGGACTTTTAGGAAGATATCTACAGAAAATACACACTATTTGTTCCCTGTCTTATTTCCAAGTAAATTTGTGTTGTGTAGGGAAAAAATGGCATGATTTATTCTAACGTCAAAGATAGCACTGGCCAACAAAAGAACAACAAAAGGAAGAAATAGAATGTTGTCAGGGCTTAGGTAAGATAAAATAGATGTTTTCTAGCTTAAAAAGACCTCATATCAGCAATTTTCTCATCCACACAGGGTTTTAGAAATATATATTGCCAAGTCTTACTTAACTACTTAACTTTATGATAAAAAGCTAGGTAGTTAAAATCCAGTGTAATCTCCCACATGGGGAATTTTTTGCTAGACTTATTCTTTATAACTCCCTGATAAGAGTGTATGTTGCAAAGGCGTCTATAATCTACTTGCCCTAATCCTTTCAGAGAGTTATTGAGAGCAGGAGCCTAATCATCACTAAGAGTCATCCATTTGAATGAATCTTTTTTTTTTTTACCCTCATAAAGTCTAAATCTAGCTTTGTTGCTCCCCTTCTACTGTTGGAGGAAATGCAATGAGGGTTTGGAAACACATTTTAATGCAGGTGGTTTCTCCTTGGGGGCTGCTTTACCGGCTAAACAGTAAACCCCAGACCCACCGAGACAGTTTGTGTGGGTTCCTCAGATCAGCTGGCTCAGCGTGGATAAGGCTTGGAAATGAAGAGCGGGCTTCTGCCGTGGGTTTGGAAGGTGTTTATTTCAGTGCAGCTCCACGTGCAAAAAGCATGGCCTGGCCTGTCCTTCTCCTTTTTGTACCCCAGGACACAGCCTGGGGCAGCTGGAGAATTCGGGCCAATGGATGGAAAGGGGTTGGGTGTTCCAGGACAGGGGCACTTAACAGAACAATTGAAGGGGCAGGTGTTGGGCACCTGGTCAAATGGGAGATGATCTCCCCTCAAGTTACCAGGGTGATTGACAAGGGGCTCCCCTCTGGGAGATACCATGTGGGTTTGGGAATGGGTGAAGGGACTTTGGAAGGGACATACCAACACAAAATAAATATAAAACTTCAAAAGCATCAATCATGCATTGCAGCGTTTTAATATTAAAACATTACTGTGGAATCTGAAAGAAAAAGAAAGAAACCCTCTGGATTTTGAATATGAAGGTCAAGAGTATGAGGATGCCTCCAAAGAAAAACTAATCATCAAAGAATTTTCTCAGAATTTTGCCCTTCTCTTCACTACCCACCAGAAAAAAAGCCTTCTGACAAGTCTAAGGCCAGTGGTTTAGCAAACAAATTCCAAGTAGGCCTGGAGAGGAGATAATCATCTCGGACAGAGCTTTAAAATATCCAGGCAGTGATATAATTTGTAATGCAACCTGGTGATTCTCTCTTCACTATGCTTAATGTCTGCCAGACCCCGATATGAACCATGGGTGGCATAATACAAAATAGATCTGCAGTTACCTTAACAATCCTTTTGTCTGATGACATTGTTTGTGAGTGGGACTGATTAAAAAGAAAAAAAAATAATCCTGAGTTTGATTTCTGTGCTGCTGTTCACCAAAATTGAGTTCTGCAGTCCACAAAGAAATGTTAAAAGGACTTAATAAACAAATCAGCACCAGTTAATAGAGAATAACAAGCTGAAGGTTTCTTTGAAACAAACATTTTAGAAATTGTAACTAGTGAAGTAAATTTTAAAAATTCTTCATTTTGTTGCTGAACAACTTGCCCTAGTTTATTTATCACTATATCAGTCTCTAGCTGCAGTGGGAACCTATGCTTAGTGGAAAATTATAGCAAAAATTTATTGTCATAAAATATTCCTTCTGCCTCTATAGGCATTTTTTGCTTTATTATAATAGATGCACAACAATTCACTGTCATCTGGGTTCCCTTAAGGCTATCTTGAAAATAGTATACCTGCTCAAAATCATCATAAATCTACAACAAGCCAGGAGGGCTTTGATTGTGTCAGACAAGTTGTAGTGATTAGTGATCCAGTCCTATCCTGATGGACAGGGATTTTGTATTAATAACTCATATAATTAATATTTTTTCATCACATTCTGTCTACAGCAATCCAACAGAAGTCTCATGGAAGTGGCAACCTCTAGAAACTTCTACAACCTGTTGTCTTCACAACAACAGAGAAGACAACACACCCAGCAAACAGTATCTATTTTTCCACATTCAACAAGGACATTGAGTCCATTTAAAAATATCTGCTGGTATTTTTAATGGCATATGCTCATACCTTTAAAAAACAACCCCCAAACACCTCAACATTTGTCTGATAAATCTGCAATTTCATTCAAAGGATCTTTCAATTAATTCTTCCAGATATAGAAGTCTTCACTATGAAATGCAACTGGAGAAAAGTTAATTACATCCTTATTTATTTTAAATAGAACAACCTATTTCAATAGGCATTTTTTGTTTTCAAAGCAAAACAAAAATTCATGTGGAAGTCTTGTGAATTTGAGCAGAAAGACATTGAAGTTAAACAATGTGTTTGCTTACACATAGGTCCCAATTTTACACGTGTTGGGAAATATTGGGTGTCTTATCACCTTCCTTTCTTTAACTAACTTTTTAATTTACAATGCAACATATGCAATTTAGAGAGATGTAGATAAAACTCTGGATTAATAGGATACCTTGTAGAAAGTTTCAGATATTATCTAGACACTCTGAAACAGAAAATAATCACTCAATCATAATAAAAGTAGTTATATAAACAAATATGAGAATTTAACTGTCTGATAAGCCTAACTTTTGGATTGTTCAATCTTGTCCATGGCAATCATTCATATTTTTAAAAAGTCTTCTCACTGCTTAGGTTTTCAAGATGAACTAGTTGAGCAATTAGCTTTAAAACCCCTTAGAATACATGTAATGAATTCAACAGCTGTCAGAAAAAAACCCCATACATTTATTCCAAAACATGAAGGATCATTACTTTCAGTAATTAAGAGGAGATTCCTCCAGGATAAAATTGTATCCTGTTGTTTTTACTAATCAGAATTTTAAGAGAGTATAAGTCTCTAATTTACCACAGATACTTTATTCAGCTTGAGCATAAACAAACATTTTAACTTGGATTATAATTACCCTTTTCCTCATACATATTGTATTTCTTTTGAGTGATGTTTCTCCACTGTTAAGATTTATCTGTTCCAGATCTATTTTTTTTGCTAGGATTAACACTTCTAAAACAGTAATTTCTGATGTGTTTTACGTTAACACTACAGGGTACAAACAAATATAGGCCTGTTTCCCTGAGTTCAGAATCAGTGGTTACTCTCAGCAGCTTTGTGACTTTTCTGTTAAGATAAAAAAGAACAAACTTAGTCTCTAATAAGTAAAAGCTCCAGTTCTCTCAGCCCTTGATTCTGAAAATATTCCTACCACTGCTTAGACTCCTTACAGTAAGTAATTCTAGCAAAGCAAATAGAGACACAACATGAAATACAGATATTGAAGGGAGCAAGTTTCAGGCCTGGAGCTTCAGTAAAGGAAAGGGAACGTCATTCTTGTATGCCCAGAATGGAAAGATATACCATATTAATCAGAAACTCTGAAATAACATAGTCCAGCTATCAGAAATTAATTAAGAACTTCACTGAAAAATCATCAAAATCATCCAAATTTATAATCCACACACTGGATCCGTGGTCAGTACCCATTACGTTTGCACAGAATATATAAAAAGCTTTGATTTTTCCTGTAATATTAGCAAAGACTTGCATGTATCATATAGCTTAAGTATAATATAAATCAGAACTTTGTGCAAGTCAGAGATACTTATTTTCTAGATATTTAGAATTTTCTAAGGCAGCTATTGAAATACTCAAAACTGTCCTCAAAAAAATAGAGTATGCTATTTTTAGAAACCTATTTAGAATTATTTTCTAAATTTATTTAAAATATGTATAAAATTAAGAAAGCCACACACAAATGCTGGAAATAAATGTTTGGAAAGTACATACATAATGCTAGTATGAAAGTCTCATATGTGTCCCTATAATCATAGTAAAAGATTGAAACATATTTCAGTGAAACTCCAAAGACACCATGGCTGGATGGGAAAGGAATCCTAAACAGTAGAATATGAAGTCATCGATAGCTTTTTAAGAAGAGATCACAATTTTAAATGTTCAGATTTATTGTCACATACTGTCACATTTAAATGTCATATTTATTTTTTCATTTCATTGTTAATTGCCTGCTGCCCTGTTATATGTTGGTGAAAATTTATTTTCATTTCAAAATATGGCATTCATTAAATTCATTAAATTGAAACACAGTATTTTAATTAAAAATGCATGACATAGCCCTTCTATCATTGTCGCCCTGATCCTTTTCAGCATTCTGGTGTTTGCATTTCTGTAGTGGAGTTTCTCACAGATTTTCATGTAAACAAAATGATGTTATGGTAACTATCCTTCTTGTTTATCATTCCTCTCTT
Organism: Trochalopteron elliotii; assembly: GCA_024734555.1. Classification (NCBI taxonomy): domain Eukaryota; kingdom Metazoa; phylum Chordata; class Aves; order Passeriformes; family Leiothrichidae; genus Trochalopteron; species Trochalopteron elliotii. Next base: position 5,090,411 of record JANPWX010000078.1, on the reverse strand, counting down.
GAGGAGGGACAATTAATAGACTTCTAGTTTGACCAGCGTGGTTGGAGAGGTGGCAACCTCATCCTCCAATCCATGGTCATTGTCCAAAATCTATATAAACAGAAGGAGAAAAATAAACTTCTCCCTTTTTGCCCGGACGACTTGACTGTGTGCGTGTCATTCATTTTGTGCCCTTAGCAACATATCATAGCATTTCTCTCAGCATAAAGTTGTCATAGATTTCTAAAGAACTGAAAGGAAAGTATATAGTGGTCAGTAGGAGGGAATTTGAAACTATGTTACTGGCTGCCAGAAACTTAATGTATGTGATTAAAAAGCAATGGAAGGTTTAAAAGCCTAGTTGACTGCTTAACGTCATTGAACATTGAAAAAAGGGAGATGTGCTAAGTGAAAAAAAGAAAATGAACTACAAGTTACCTGCCTCCAAGAAATTTTTCTGCAATCCCAATATAATCAGTTATCTCCCTGAAGACTTAGCATCTCTTTTGACTGAAGAAAATACAATTTTACAAAATGGATCAAACTATTCAACCCAAAGATTTCTACAAGTTTCACCACTGTGATGATTTAATAACTCCTCTGAGATTGCAAGTCCTCACTTGCTTTACTTGTTGTACTTTTTAACCTTTGGTAGTTATAAAGAATTTGAAAAACAGTCTTCCTTGAAACAGGAGGATAAAGCACTCCCTTCTCCTCCATTGCTCTACTATTCCCCTTTCTACTTTCCCCAAATTATATAATTCAAAAAGTCTCTCATAGACAAATCAATTTATCTGACACTGTGATCCTCTCTAGTGCATTTCTTAAGATCATCCAAATACTGGAAAAGATGTCTCATCCCTACACTATCTCACCAAAACTCTGTACTAGAAGAATATAGATGGTGTGAGATTAAACTTGGCTGTAGAGAGAGATGCTTCTTCTACCCCTACCCAGCTCATAAAATCCTATGACAAATTGACCACTGATGGCCTCCACATTAACTCTTTGAACTCTCACCATTCTAGGCAGGTGGAAATCATATTTTGACATCCTTACCAGCAGAATATAATGTAGAGCGTGTAGCAGCATTCACATAAATCGTTCACAAGGTTACACCTTTCCATCAAAGTAATACCCTGCCTTCTGCATCATAGTCCCTGAGCTACCATCTCTGAGCCTTTAGTGAAATGTGCAGAAAGCTGGGAGATTGAAACTCCTATTTTCTCTTGAGAGTCTCTGCTGAGCGTAAGCAGCTCCAGCACTCATAACTTGTACTTTCTGTCAAAAGAAGAAATTATGCTTTTGCTTCTTTCTGCTGATGACTTTTTTTCCCCAAAGAGGATTGAACCAGGGAAGCCTATTAAAATTGTAAAAAAACCAGAACTTGCAAATAAGCCCATGGGAAGAGAATAGAGCCAAGTAGAGTTTGCACCTTTATTGCTCCTGTTAAGTTTAAAGATAAATGAGTAGATAAAGCACCACTATAATATCAAAATATAGTTTTTAAGTAATCATTCTTATTATGGCAACAAAGCATTTGAAGATGCTGTTTAAATATTTTCCAGCTTATAGATGTCAATTTTGATAGCCAACCCTGTAAACTTAGCTGACAGGGTTAGTTTTTAGCCACAAAAGGTAACAAAAAATACCCAGGTTTTCTGAACCTATCAACTGTTGTGGGTGGAAGTAGCAAAACATTTTTTTTTTTTTTGAAAACGTTGTCATTTATATGCATTTATTCTAAAAGTTCTTACTGGGTTTCTTGTAGGAGTTTTATTGCTTTGGCTTTCTTTCTTCACAGTTCCTATCTTATTTCTCTGGCTTACTATGAAATTAGATTTTTTGCACTTTTCCATCTGTTCATTCAAAATTTCTCATTCCCTCTCACACATTAGATCAAATTTCAGACTTTCAAAGCTTAAAGGGCCCCAGGACTGCTGTTGACTAGCTGTAAAACCTTCTACTAAATTTCAAAGATCACTACTGCAAAATAGATGGATGATTAGGTATAGATATAGATATGTAAATATAGATATAGATATAGATTAGATATAGATTGTGTGGATATAGATGATAGAGATATAGATATGGATATAGAGATAGAGATATAGATATGGGTATGGATATGGAGATAGAGATAGATAGATAGATGTATATGTATATATATACATATATAAGTATTTTTAGGTGTACATTGAATTTTGCAATAATGTAATATTTTCACTATCCATGAAACACCACAACTATTCTTAAAAATACTTCTTCTAAGATATGTAATTTGAACACAAATGGGCAAGCACCATGTGAAAGTCTTGTAAAAGAGAGGTGAAACCCATTTTTGTTTAATGATTCCCTGCTGAAGAGATTGTGGGGAGCCTGGCCTTCTAAAAGTAACTTGTTTTTCTGAAACTTCTGGATGCATCACTTCACTGATATCATCCCTTCCTGTGCAATTATTCATGCAAGAAAAAGTCCATCACTCTGATCCTCGAAAGACACGACTGAAACAGCACATAAATACATTTGTTTGCAATTGAATCACCATCATTCGTGTTGAATGAAATTCAGCAAAATTTCAAAATCTTCTGCAATGCAGCTCATATGGGGGAAATAAGAGGATTTTAATAAAACAGTTTAATCTGGTAGATTTCATGCTTTGGCATGCAGATTTCTAAAATTGTGGAGTAATATCATAATAAATGTAATTTGCAGACAGAGCTCTAGTCCTTGTGAGATAGAAACGTAGAACATCCCTTGTCGGGATAGAAACATAGATGGATGGAGCCGGAATTCCCCTGACCTCTTCATAGGTAATTTAAGATATTTCCTTACCTATGGAAAGAGAAAACACTAGGTTATCAAACTAAAATCCAGTTTTTTGTCTCAGGTAGAAACCTGCTTGTGGACAGAAATGACTCTTGGTCATGGACCAATTGAAGTGAGGGAAAACAAATTCACAAAGTAGAATAACACCAGAGACATTAAAACATATACCAAGAGAGTATATTTTTTAAATTAAAGGGAAGAAATTAATTTTGAAATTGTCAGATTGAAATGCATGAATTATTAAATTAACACTTTTTAATTTTTTTTCTCTTGTTTCTTTCTTTTTACAGACAAACTTTGACATCATGTGGGAGTTGGTGCAACTCCCAACTCTGTAGACCAAATTATTTCTCTTTTTTAATCTAGTGAAATCTGTGCATTCAGGGAGGGGAAGGACAGGTCTAATGAGTTATCCAGAACAAAGTTGTATCCTTACTGTATATCTGATGATTTTTGCCAATTCCCAGATGCTGTGGCAGCAGTGATTTATTCAATACAGTCAAACATGTAGGACAAAGAAGTGGTTCTTCAGCCAAAAACTGTGGAACTAATTAATTATTGAAGGGAAGCCTAGGGACAGCCCACTGGGAGACAGAGACATTGATTTGATTCACAATTTCATAAGTCAAATTCCCCCAATCATGTAAGATTGCAAGATATTTGATTCCTCCATGTCAGTCATTTACATACATGAGGTACAACCCCTGTAGCCAAGCATATCACTGTGTTCATCATCACTCAGTTATCTCTGGATTAGACATTATATTTTTCACACCTTTAGCCTTGAATATCTGTAAAATGAACCTGCAGGAATTGTACAGAATATTGTAGTGGCTGGTACATTAGGTTGCTCTGGAGATATGAACTGTGGCAGACAGATAGAATTTGTTCTAATGTACTCTTATGAAGGGACTACTCAATATGTCAGAGTAATTTGGAAGGTTTCGCTGGTTTCTTGCAGGAGAAAAGATCCATTGTAATTCAGAGGCAAGATTCTGCATGTTAGCAGAGTTTATTTAAAAATGCTAATGTTTCAATATAACATTAGTGTAATATACTTCTCCACTGCCCTGCCACCCCCCACCCCGCAGCCCACACCTTATTCAGGAACAGATATCCTTTAGACACAAAATGCAAATACCAACTGTATATATTTTTCCTCAGGATAAGTGATTTCACTTTCAATCAAACAAAATATGAGAGTCTAGATGCCTTGAAAACGTCAAGAGCATTTCCCTTTCAATGTTTGTATAGATGCCGTTGCCAGAATGCTTCAAATTCTCGGTATTTCCTTACTCAAATACTGTCAGACCAATGAAAAATGATTGTAAATGTGTCCTTGAAACCATCAAACAACATTATTTTTCTATGTTGACGACTAAGAAAACTAGAGAGCACAATAGAATTCAATAAAACAACCATGATCATTATGTCAGAAAAAAGTTTGCTCTGACTGGTACTGAGCTACTGAAGTGATGGATGCATGAGAAGCACGAGATAATTGATAACCAAGGGTGTGGGATGCTGCTTTTCAAACTGAGCAGAAAACTCCATTTAATATCTACTCAATCATAAAAAATTGTAGAGCCCCTGAGGTGTCAAAAATATGCTAATACACACATTCTAGTTTGTACTTGCATCATGGTTCTGCAAGCAGAGAGGCTCCTGTGCTGTGATCTGCTTCCTACTGCCAAAACAGCATTTCAATGAACGAAAGCAGGAATAGCAGCACATCCTCTTTTGTGGGATAAGGTTTTCTTATCTGCCTCTTCAGCAGTAGATGTGTTTTGTTTTGTTTTGATTGTCTGTTTTTATACTGTTGTGAAATATGTGGACTTAGGCAATTAATTGTGTTCATAGTGATGGAAAAAGGAGCTTTATTGATCTCAGTTCCACTTTATGAATTCTAGTGAGTACAAAATGCTGAATATAAGCACCTAGGCACTTTACACTGTCATTCTCTCCTCACCTGGTACTCTAGCCATGCCTCTAACATATGAAATAGGACCTTATTCTAGGAATTTTCAGTATGAAATTTATTATTCTCCATTGTCTTGAAGCCAATATATTAATTTATATTTCTGTAAATAAATGTGAAATGCAACCATTTGGTGGTTTAAGAACATACCACAACAAAAAAACCCACAATAATGAAAGTAGCAAAATATCTTCCCTTTCATCTGAACTTTAAGAGCCATTACACTAAAGTACACCAGCACTTAAAGTGTATCTGTGTAAGCTTTTTTTTTTTAATCAAAATCCAGTATATTATGTAGAAAACATTTTAAAGACTGGAGATTCTTCTCACTTGTTCTAGTGGGTTTTGGACAACATTCAAAATAATTAAACATGATAAAACTTACAATGGAGATGATTAGTTAAGTAAGTTATAGATGAATTGAACATGCTTTTTGTTTTCGCATTTTTCCTTTTGAGGTTTCCAGTTTCAGAATTCTCAAGATGTGAGTTTACAAAAGAAACTGAAAAAAGATATTGTGGAAAGACTGTGCTGTCTGATCAATTACGTTCCCAGTATCTTAAAAGCCACAGTATTACAATATACAACATTGCAATTAAACTTGTATTGCAAAAAATGTAGTCTCTTTGTGTTTTAAGTGCTTTGGTTTCAGTGATTATGAAGAAATTATTTTTTGACTGCCATGATGTAAAGCTTTGTGATTTAAATGTAACAAAGTGAAACATCAGCAGCTTTCAATATGTTTTTGAAATGGCAATAGGAATTTTATTTTACTTTAGGCTGTGATTAGGTATTTGCAGGCTCAGGCTGATTATTTTGGAAAAAAAGCAAAAGCAAAAAATTCACTTTTAGAAAGCTTCATATACTCTGATATGCTGCTGAATTAAATATAGTAAAATAGCAGTAAATACCTATTAAATGAATAATTTCCAATTGCAGCCTACCTGAAGAAAATTTTATAGTCTTTTAAAAGTCATTAAGAAGAAATTTTGTAGGCTATTTTAAGTTAGTAGTAGTAATAGTAGTAGCAGCAACAGCAGTAGTAGTAGTAATTGTGTTTATCAGGCTCATAGCCTTATAATTATGCAGGTCTTATTAAAAATTATACCTTAATAAAATAATGTAAATTTAAATCATAAATTCTTTCATTGGATAAATATTTTTATTTCCATGTGACTCTGTATATAATCATAATTAGTATACATGAACTCATAGGATGGCAAACTGTTGTGCGAAGCTGGATTTTAAATGATGAGTTAAGACTCAAGGGTCCAGGACGGACTGAATTTGCTTCTTAGAGGCATTGTAAAAGTCTAAGCCAGAAGCCAATTGCTGTGAGCAGCTCAGAAATGGCTGCACTCTCTCAGAGCAGGCACGTTTGGCAATGCTGAGTGACCAGTCTGCCTCAGGACCAGGCACTGCACTCTGACCAATGCTAGTGACCTGTAAAACAGATTTTTGAATAGGAGGATGTAGGAATCAACAGCTTCTGTTAAAGAAATTTTTACTGGTATTTTTATAGAGACTTTCAAGTGTTTAAGAGGATACCATGAAAATCTCTAGACAATTAACTTACAATGTTCATCTTCACTATATAATATTGAAATCAAGATTACATATCAAAAATATGTGATTTAGAAAACAATCAGTTTGTTATCAAGGTTGCTGATGGAATAAATTTGCATATAGAATTTTAGAGATAAAAAGGAACACTACTGATCATATTTGAATTCAGAATTTTTTTCCCTGTTAAAAATCTCACAATTGTGTAATTTACTTTCAAGAATAAACTTTAGATGTCTTTTTTTCCCATTTGTTGTAGTAGCAGAATTTTTTTTCTTCTTTTTCTATCCATCACAGTGAAGAAAAATATTTCAATTCCAGCATAACTTGATTTTTAAAATTATTAGAGAAGTTGAATATCATTCTTAAAAGCATATTAAAAGCAAACACATAAATTGTATCCCCTTACTGTTTACATAGTTATTATATTTTCTGAAGCAATATAGGTTAGAATAAAATTAAGTAAGCATTCTTTGCTACTCTCTTCTAGCAAACTCACTTTTCCACACATTGCTTTGAAGTCTTAAACATGTCGTCACTTAATATTTACCACCTGAAAGCTGTGCAATTTTGTTAATTTCAGTGCAACAGGAAAACAGCAGATTCCCAGCCAAAATCTCTGATGTCTGCAATATTTATCTGAATATAGGATGACCTCCCAGACCCACTGTGTGCTTTGATGTTTCATTTGTGTTTGAACACTGTTAGGCTACACACTAGCTTTTGAAAAAACTTGTTCATGTACATGTGTTTTTAAAACAGGATAATATCCACGACCTTGCAGTCCTATAACTAGGTACTGATTTGCAGACCAAAGGCATTGCCAGTTAGCCTTTCAGATCACAAACTCTCAGGGGAAAATTGGTTGTGATTTCTTTATACATTGTCATGGAAATACACCACAAGACAGCACATCTTGTGAGTCAGGTCGCATCAAGAGCTTCTTTCAAAGCAACTAGGACTGAAAACATTATGCCCTGAGATGATTATTAAATCTAATGTGTCTAAGTGTAATGATTCTTTGGTAGCTCCCATGATGTCTGATACTATTTTCCTGAAAGCCAAACAGCAGTATAATCATATCTCATCTTTCCTCAGAAACCCAAGTTCTGAGCATCCATCATTTCTGAAGAAAGATAGAATGCCTGGTTCTAAAAAAATGCTTTCAATATTTGAAGGCCAGTTTTTGTAAAGCTAATGTTACAGTGTGTTCTTTTTGAAGCTAATGTTTTTTGAGCAGTAGGCACAGTATCACAAACCAGAAAAACCTTGAGTTGCTATGGTTAATGAAATCATTCTCTCATTGAACCATAAGCTGACTGAGTGCAACCTCTTGGTTCCCTCCCTGCAGTAAATTAGAACATGTTGATTTTAAACCATGCTCACAGTTTTCTTGTTTGATAACAAGGTTTTAGTCTAGAGAAGACTGAGAGGGGGTATTAATGCACATAAAAATCACAAATGCAGGTGCCAAGAGGATGGTGCCAGACTCTTTTTGGTGCTACCCAGTCACAGGATGAGTAGCAATGTCCATAAAGTAAAATGTAAGAAGTTTTTCCTCAAAACAAGGAAGAAATTATTCACATAGCAGGTGACAGAGCACTCTGTCACCTGCCCACAGATGTCATGAATTCTCCCTCTCTGGAGACATTCCAAGCCCACCCAGATGTGTTCCTGTGTAACCTACTCCAGCTGACCCTGCCTTGGCAGGGGATTGGACTGGGTGATCTCCAGAGGGCCTTTCCAACCCTAACAGCTCTGTGATTTGGAGTTATTTATATTTTGTCAATTTGTTGCATAATTAGGAAAAAGGGGTGGAAAGCTAAAAACTATTATTTGTGGAAATTTATTGAAATACTGTAACTGGCTCACCTTGGATTTCTATTCTTGTTCTTGTTTGTTACTGAATTAATTTTCTTCACAGCAAGCCAAAATTAATAAACCATTTCAGCTTTTTTTTTTTAAAGTCTGAGAATTAATAGATGTTAAGTTTTAGAAATATTTCCTGGATAGACAAATTACTGATGTCTTGGTGGACATAAAAGGACACTGTAAGGGAAGAATGATAGACCTCTGTGTCTATACTCCTAAGATAAACACATCGTGGCTGGACTTCCAGCATAAAGGGAAATGAAAAACTGATGAACTGTGAAAGAAATTGTGTGAATAAAGAATTGATTTAATTACTGATATCAAAAATAAGCTGATGCTCAAGAATGGATTTCCACTGCAAATCTCAAGTGAAAAGGAGAACTGGTAGCATGGATTTAAAATAATAGGCATCAATTCACTGAAGAACCTGGTAATGAAGCAACAGATAAAAAAATTTCAAGGTCATGATAGTGGATTATGAATTCATTCGAATTTCTATATAGTAAAACAGAATGCCAGCTGTTACAGAGAGAAAGAAAACATGAGATCCACTGTCTGATGGTCAGAAAGTTGCCTGTTCTTTGCTCTAATTAATTTTAAGGCTGCAAAATAAAATCAGAGGTATTCTACTGAAGTGTTGTCCATCACCATAATCTCTCTTTTTCTTCAGCAGTGCATCTTGGCGATTAGGCTATAAAGTATAAATCACTAGTTCTGCTTTATTGAGTTCTTCTCATTAATTGTTTGCAGAGTAATATCTTTTTCGGGAAGGATGTACAAATTGCACAAACCCTGACTGCAGTATTTCCAGATATTGTCTGAGCATTCTGCAGGAGATGTGGTCATCTTTTGGTCCAAGAAGAAAGCAAATGTAGGTTTCCATTCTGTAGCCATGAAGTTTTATATGAAAGCTTACATCCTCTTTTCTCACAAACTTTCTGAATTAAAGCATGAACCTTTTTATGAAGCGTAACTTAGGTTTGTGGATATAAGAAAAAGTTTTACTCTTTGAATTCCAAACTTCAGTTTGCAGCCACATGTGAGGTGCAAAAACCTGGAAAATGAGATTTTATGCATACTTGAATACTTGTACCAGGATGATTTTAGACATTTCTATCTGCAGGATTCAGGATGTTGTGAACTGAGTTTTATATGTTGTCCTCTATCCATCCAGTGTAAATAAACATAAATAGGAAACTGAATTTTGTTTTATATCTTTTCCTCACATACTGTCTCCTTTTATTTTTTGAATTGCAGTCTCTACATTATCCTTTAGGCTCAACCCTGGGCCATTTATAATTTTAATTTATTAGGTAAATAATTCAATTTTACAATAATTGTTGTTGAAATATGCTAACATTGTCAACATCTGACCTTTCAGGTCTCAATACCACTTGTTGTCATAATTAAAAAAACACATTTAACTGTTAACAGAGTTTGCGCACTCTTTCCTGCAAATTAAACACAGTACTGCACTCTTTCCTGTCAGAAAACACTACAGAATTCTTTCTCATTCAAGACTTCTAAGATGTTCAATATGAATGAATTTATTTTACTGTCATATTATATACATAATGGAGGCTCATTAAAAAAGGTTTAACTTTCTGTCTATATTCATATTTTATACATGCATATTTGTTGTGAGCCATAGACATTTGTTGTGGGACTACAACTACAATAAATATTTTAAAAATAAGTGTAAACTTGTTTTTAATCAGACACTGTACTTAGATTACATGGAAAATATATTGGAAGAGAAAGAGTGGTCATGTTATCTCAGTTTGTTTGTGCTACTGTAAATTCTATACAAATTCTGTTTTATATTTCTTATAGGTCTACTTTTCATTTTCTGTAGTTTCATTTTTGGTAGATATGTAATAAATTACAAATCAGTCTGCTTTCCAATTTTTCTTCATCACAATTTCATTTATCTTCTTGGAAACTAGATTCCTAGTACATAGACTTCTCTCCTTTCTCTGGTATCCATTAACTATTTTGATATCAGTTCATGAGGAAAGACTATGCTATGTAAGCTCCTGTGTTCATTTTTCTCATTGCTGCACCTGAGCACCCTCAAGAAGATTAAGGAATGGATCTGTGTACCTGTCATATATAATCCATGCTCTCATTCTCTGCCCAAGGAAAAGAATCTGTATGTAGCAGAGTGGTTCTTTCTGACTCCAAACTCACTGCTGGAAATCTGTTAAGAGAATTTTTTGGCAGAGGACTATTTGCTCATTCCTCTAGGACAATCATCAAATGCATTCCCTCAAAATAATGACCACTACAACCACTCCCCCATCTTCTCAGGCTTACTGTCTTTGTCTTTTGTTGCTTTTATGCTATGACAACAATGAATCCAAGATAAATAGCTTAATATACAAAGGGAAGATACTGATTAACCCATTTTCAGTAAACCAATATATCTGGTTTCTAGCAAATGCATTAGAATATTTCATTTTGATCAAAAATCGGCAAAAAAAAAAAAAAAGGTAAGACTGCTTACCTATGTAAATGCTTATATACAGTCACATCACAAGATATTTCCAAACTCCCTTTTCCATGCCACTCTAAAGAAAAATTAAAAAATCCAAAACCATAATTTCATATAAAATTAGTATTTTGACAACATGCTAAAAATAAAACATGATCAGAATAACAAATTAATTATAAATCCAAGTCCATTGTAAATCTGCCTTTAATAGCAACATTTCTCTGAGAAGAGAAAGCAGAGGCGATAAGGTAAATCAACTTCTCTTGATTTCTTTTCAGTGTAATCTACATTTTTTTCAGTATTTTATACTTATCCCATAGAAGACAGTTGAGGTTTAGAGCACAAAAGAGATACAACAGTTTTACAGAATTTTCTGAGCTCTGGTTTGAGGTTTTCTTTACTCTCCTGATTTTATCAAAGATTCTTGTGAGGCTCCCAGGAATCCTCTGAGGAGCCTGAAGGCATCACTGCTCCCAGGTAAGGATAAGCACAGCAGCCTTAACGTCTGTTAACCTTTGTAGCGGCCTCTAGTAATATTTAAGAAGAGCCCAGCTGTCCTTGATCACAAAGTGTATGAAGTTTTTGTTTCTTCTAACCCTTGATCAGGGAAAATCAGGCACGTTTAGCATAGCTAACAGGTTGTGATCAGTTTGTGCATCAATTTGGGAAAAGAAGAAAATTAAAAATGTTGGGGATTCGCAGGTCTGCTCAGACTGGATTTTGCATCCTCATGAATGGTAGTGATGTACCACAGGGCAGCCTCTGGCAGTAGTTAGAACTGTCCCTGCAGTTTTGATGCCCTTGACCCAGATGTGGTTCAGGAAGAGGGAGCAGCTCTGCTACAAGACTGAAGTTGTAAGTGAATGCTGTCAAATAAAGCAGCTGCACTGTGCTCAATGAGTCTGAAACCCAGAAGTGAATAAAAAGCAGTCAGTTATGGCAGTGGGAGCTTTCTTGCTGCAGAGGATGAAGGTCCTTGGCTGTTTTCCTGACCTGTCATCTTGGAATGTTTCCCACTCAGAAAACAGAATTCAGAGAGAAAGGAAGATGATGATCCAAATGCAAATAAGAAAGTGGTGAACAGGGGCTGTGTAAACAGAAAGGTTATAAAAACTGACAAGGCAGGGCTCAAGTGGGATTGCACCAAGCATATACATGTCAGTCTTAGATCAGGACCAAAACCATCCTTGTTGATCAGTAATTCTTGTACTAGTCATAATTAACTGAACATAATTATTTCAAACATTTACTGTACCTTTGTAGCTTCAAGAGTCTGTATATAACTTAGCCTGTTTTCTCATTACAAAATGTCAGTATTTTCTCCATTTTTCTTAAGCTTACCTAAAAATCCATGTCATGGGAGTAGCTTATTTTGATTTTTAAGTGATTAATTCTTTGTAAAAATCACCCTTACTTCAATTGATAACTTTAAATAATTAGCTAGAAAAGCTGTTTTTCAGAGAGAAATATGCAATCATTGGCAATGTGAGGGAGTTAAAAACTGTCTAGCAGTTTGATCTGCTGACCTTCTTGGTACATCCAAAAGTAAAACCATTTTCCCCAGAATTTTGATTACAATAGGATTAAATGTTTTCATGTAAACTGTTGATCCTTTGATGAAGATTCATTCTTGATTTGATTGGTCTAGTTGGACGGTGCAATGATATTAGCTAGAAGACCATTTTGACTTTTTCTTAGAGATTACTGCAGATGGCTATAAAAACAATTATAGTAATAATAGTAACAATAATCCAGTACTAAAAGTTCCATTTTGCCCCTTCGTGAAAGCCTAGTCAAAACATTCATAGAAGGTGAACAGTCACAGTAGAAAGTAAAACATAATGCCAGATCCTTAGTCACCAACTAAAATCCCACCAGACCTGAATTTTTTGTTCCTGTGTATTTTCAGTCTTCACTTGCTATCAAGAAACAGAAAACAGGATTTGATATCAAGCCAGGGGATAAACTTTCACCTTATAAAAGATGCATTTATTCAATATATGCAGTACAACAGCTATTCAGTTTTTATTTAGCCAAGTTTCAGAATACACTTTTATTCCAGAAAAAATGTTTAAAGGAGGAAGTTCAAAAGCATAGTTAGCCATCCTTGGTATCTTCAAATTACTTCTCTGCTAATTTAAACACTAATTGCTTTGGGACTACTGCTGATCACTGATGATTAGAATATTTCACATAAAAATCTTTTTCAACCTTTCACTTACTGGGAAAGACCTTTGGAATTGTTCGGAATTTTTGTCTGGAGCTAAACTGACGAAAAGTACAGTTCCTTTTTAGAAAACTAAATTAGTTTCTGCAGCATAATTTCTTCATAATTATCTATAGTGAAAGATTCATACTTGAATTCTGACTGCTTCCTTTTACTAGCATACAGTATGTCAGAGTGATGGATCTGTCGTGGTAGGATTCCTGGGACAACAGGGGCAGCATTGCCTCCAAGAGGAGGAAAGAAGGAAAGGTTTTAAAGGAGTGTGTTCTAGTTCAGCAAACCCAGTGACCAAAATGTCTGCCCCTGGATACAGACACGTTGAAAACTCCTCTTTCTCTTCTCTGATGTAGCCTTAATAAGCATATATGCTCTCTTTAAGCATCATCCTCTGTTTCATCCCATTGTTTCACTTTAAGCAACTGGTGGAATCCAATGGCCAAGCCCCAATTACAGCAACTGTAATTTTTTACTAAGATACATTTTCAGTTTAGGAATCGCCTTGAAGAAATCAGGGTTTTTTTCTAAAAGAAAAGCTTTAAAAACTCTTCTGAGTTCTTTTGTGACTGTATACAAGGGAAAAATATGGGTGTGGTTTCAGGTGATTGGAGGTTTTCCTTATTAAAACTTTATCTAATGTTGAATCTTTATTTTTCCACTTGTGTTTCAAGTAGAAAATTTCAAGGTGGAAATTTTTTTGGAAAAGTCCATTAGTAACACGAACAGTAAAGATTCATTACACATCAGCATGGACTTCCTATTGCAAGTTCAATGAATGCTCTCTTTTAGGAATTTTCAGGTGCCATGACAACACGATTTAAATCTAGTAGGGATGAGCTTCCTCGGAACAATGAAAAAAGTCATAGCTTCATACACAGTTAAACCCCAGTAAATTACTTCACTGTGAGGTGGTGAGACATTCAGACAAGTTGCCCTGTGACTACTCAATTGCTGGAAGTGTTTGAGGTGAAGGGAGATGGGACCTTGAATGACATGAAAAATATTGAAAAATGTCCCGGTACATGGAGTTGGAGTAGACAAACATTGAAGGTTCTTTCCAACTCAAATCATTCTATGATTTTTTGATTTTATGATTTTATGATTTTCTCTTGAATTATTTTCGCAGATATCAATAAAACTACATTTGGAATATGAGAAAATATAATTTTAAAAAAATACTTCTAAATTTGAGCCTCATGAACTTTTGGCATCATGTTAAAATAAGGCAGCAGTTTTAAGAAATATTGGCCAAATAAACTCGATGATAAACTATATAAATATCATTATCTAACAATTTTTTTTCACATAGTCTTCTGTGATACTTTTTGTGTACCAGAGTTTAAGTTTTGATCTCAATAAAAAAATCCTGAGGCAGTCAAGTATTAACTTCAATCACTATTAAAGATCTTACTTCAGGAATTTGAAAATGGATTGTTTGTAGAGTATATGTTAATATTTCAGGAGTCTTGCATAAATAAAAAATGTATTAATCAATTAATCATAACCCAAGGATTAATTAAAGGCAGTAAAATCAAATCACATTCTATAATAAAGTAATCTTTCATTTTTTCCTTGAAGAGAAGAAAAAATATGTTGCCGACTGCCCAGGCCCTGGCGAGGGTCTTGTGGGTGCCGCGACCTTCCTGGTGAGTCGCCCTGAGAAGGACGGCCTCAATTTCAGGGGGCACAGGCACTCCAGCTTAGTGATTTGCTCTTTTTTTGTGAATGGCTGCCTAAGCAACCAACCGACCAGCTCTGTTGTGAAGGGTTGACTGGGCAACCGAGCCTGCCAGCTCCCCAGGTGTAGGCTGTTGATACAGTGTATCCAAATCAGACCTGCCAGCTGGCCAGGCATTGTTGATACAATGTATCAAAGGCGGGGCTTTTCCCAGGTGGCCAGGAGAGAATCACAGGAGTCAGGGAATGTCTCCAGCAGACTCTTTATTCTGGAACCCACGACTCTCCGAAGCCTCGACCCTTCTGAGAGTTGGGGTTTTATGCACAACCAGGGGGTGGGGTTTGGTAAAGCAACCAATAGGGGTGCGGATTGAAAAGTTAACCAATCAAAGTAGAGAACTCTACGGTAACACAGCAACCAATCAGGGATAGAGTCATTAACATATCAGGAAGTAATTTAACTGCATGCCTTGGGCAACAGGGGATTGGCGGCTGTGACCGGGGGTTGGCTAATTGTGTTAAGGGCTGGATGCCCTCCAGGGAAGTGCTGGGAGTTCTGCTCCTTCTGCACAGCCCTCAGGGGCCTCCACAAAAATATGTACTTGAGAGAAAACTATATTGTATATTAAGAGAAGTTATGTGCCTTTTTTTCCTATCCAGAAAATTTTCTCAGGACCCCTACAGAGCCCTCCATGAAATTAGTGTAGGAGGACAAAGATGAGAAAACCCAGATCAACTTAAGAGTATGTTGCTTGGCCATCAGCTTTTTGTACTTTATATTAATCTGGCTTTAAAAGGTGTTCTCTTCATACAGTGACAATATGTATTTTCATAAAATTATTAGTATTTGATGTAGGGGTGGAAGTGACAATTAAGGGAGATGTCTATATCTATATTTAACAGCAAGCTTATGCTAAATTCTGTGTTTGTCACTTCATTTCTATTTTAAAATTACAAGCATAAAATTCATACAATGAACAAAAAAACATGGTAGATCACTGAATTTTCTGGGGTTTACACCATCTAATTCACACATGTGAACTGATCTCAGTTGAACTCATGTAATTTAGGATCATATCAGAGATGAGAAGAAATTGAAGAAAACATTTTGTGGTTGTTTGGGTTGTGTGGATGGAATGGGGAGCAGTTTATGGACATCAAGCAAAGGCAAACATAGTTTCCACCATAGTTAAGTAGAAAATAGCTATTATGACTTTGGAATACCTTTCATCAATGTGTTTCTACTCTCCCTTACTCAAACTAATCAGACTAAGATAGTTAAAAATCTACTAATGATTTTGACAACCCTGGCTTTGGAAAGTCCCATTCAAGACTGGATTTAATTGATCCTTCACAAAGACGACTGTGGTTTTTTCAAATCAGACCACTCAGGTGCTTCCAGATGAGCCCCAGCATGTTGCATAATCAAAATCACTACTCACATTCTCAAAACCATGGTTAGAGGTGCCTAGACATCATTAAGGGCATGTTTATTATTCAGAAGCAGACACCTCATTGCAATAGGTAATGTGAGTCCAACAGGTTTTTTCAGTAGTGCAGACTACTCTCAGAACAGCAGCAGCAGCGAAGCACTCTGCCCTTGGTGGCTGCATCTTACAAAGTCATGGCAGATGAAAACTAGCAAAATGAATTCGTGTCTGATGGGTTGTTTTTGCCACGACAGCTGTGCTTTGAAGGTGGGGAAGCCAAGGAAGTTAAGTTTGGCTCACGCAGAGTGTTTGGCTCTGAATCAGCTCTGTGCCCATACATGTGAATGAGCCAAGCTAGTAGGAATATTTTGGCATTACCTTCTGGCTGTCACAGTGACCTTATATATCACTTCACGCATTCTCCCTTTTGTATGTGTATAATCAGTTCCAATGGATCGACTAATGTTTTGGCATGAGTTTGCCTTGGCTCCAGCTTCAGATTTTCTGGCCTGTTTATACAAGTTCCATCCAGCATGCCTATAAAATTCATTAACATATATTTAAGAATAACTAATATACATTTTTATGTTCTAGAAAATGGGAAAAAGGATAAGGGATAAATCTGAAGAAAAGATGTTGAAAATAAGCAATGAAATTAACATAATAACTTCAACTCTTTTCAATGTATCAAAAAATGTCAACATAACACTTAAAAATTTTCTAGTTGCTCAGCTTAGCTATTATGTATGTGAAATGTACAGGGCTCTGTTCACGTTCATATATTTATATGTAGGGTGTATGTATGACTGTCAAATTATTTTGTAAGAATGAGGGGGAAAATCATTGTCAGTAAGTTATCATAAAGGAAAGATTGGAGTATAATCGTTTTCTTGCCAACACTGGAGGAAGTTGTTTCAATGTGATATCATAAGCCTCTACTCAGAAATTGTAGGCTATAGTTTTAGAATACATTCTGTTATATAAACTATATCTTTTCACAGAGTAGTGCCATCAATAACATTTCCTAATGTTAAATTAGTTTGGTGATTAACTTTTTGAATTTAGACATATATATGTGTTGTGTTTTAACTCCAGTTGGCAACTAAGTA
>JANPWX010000078.1:4988638-5073246 GCA_024734555.1 Trochalopteron elliotii | reverse complement strand
CCCCCCAGCCAAGTTCCCCAGTACAGGTATTGGGCATCGTGTTCTATGGCATGGTGAAATATTTGTCTGGACATATTGAATCAGCTGTCCTGGCCCTGCTGCCTCCCAGCTTCTTGTGCACCTGATCACTGGTTGACGATTGGCATTACTTAGCAACAACTAAACCATCAAATTGTTATCAACATTATTCTCATACTAAATCCAAAATACAGCACTGTACCTGCTACTAGGAGTAAAATTAACTCTATCCCAGAAGAAGCAAGGAAAATACAGTATTGATTAGCATAGAGTAGTAAAGGGGTCCCAGAGTTTATCACGGTGCTATTATATGTACTGGTATAAGCTGATAAATATTCCTAATTATTTTTAAATCTCTGCAGAACTTCTGTTATCTGAGATTGATTTTTTTGGACACAAGATTTGAATTGGCACAACAAAGTAAGGACGTAAATTCTTACAAACTCATGTTGCTGAAATTACTCACCTTTTTTCATTGCAGTGAAATGCAATGAAATTTCTTCACCACAGTGAAGAAATGAACTTCACTGGATTAAATACAACACATAAATATATTAAAAAATCTTTATTCCAAATAATTCCATCTGAATAAGGACAAGTAACCCATTATTCCTCAGAAAGTTGTGTATTCATTACATTTGATATTTCACCTGAAGGCCTTAAAGAAGAATATGATTAATTGAAAACTAAACAGGTAAACTCATGAAGAGCTATTATTCTATAAATTTCTTCTTCTATTAAATGATAGAAAATATTTTTATGTTCATGATGGGAAAATAATAGTAATAAAGAAAATAATCATAACCTTAGTTGTGTTACTGTGCACTATGTCTTAACTGAGGCTTGGAGGAAACATCTCTTGAGTTCAAATTCTGTGTCCATTTACTGCCTGTTCACTCTGCTGAATTGTGATGAGGATGTACAGAGAAGGGGTTATATTGAGGTCACCAATTGATTTCATTTAGGATAATTCACTGTCAAATAGTGGCAACCTATACTGTGACCTTAAGAGGGACTGAAACCAGTAAGCCAATGGCTAAGGAGAAAAATAAAATAAAGAACCTGTCTTTCTCACTCTCTTTAGTGAAAAAGAATGGAAATAATTTAAAAGAAAGTAAAAAATCTCACTTTTTGAATAACTTAGATTCCAGGAATGAGCTTTCATTGTTTCAACTGGGATAGCTTATCAGCAGCTTTCACTTGAGTTCATCTGGCTAGCATAGAGTTCAAACAGAGAAAAAGGACATCTCCATAGTGGAATTAAGACCTTAGACACCTAAGCCAGCTGCTGAAATTTAGAAAAGATGATTAAAAGTCTAAATTAATGTTCAATGTATTACTAAAAAAAAGATTAAAAAAACTATTTACAGAACTTATTTGAGATTTATGACTTTCATTTGAGATAACTTAAATGTCTCATAATTCAAGATAAATGAATATACTATTAATTCTGTTCACTGAACATTTTTCCATTTTATGCACTGAATATAGTTTGCTGCAAAAATGCATCAATTTTTTTTATATATATTTAAAGGGGAAAAAAATAAAATGGCTTTTTAATTTTAAAACCTACATTCACTGAATTTTCAGCTTCTCATGCAGAAAAAAAAAAAATCCATTTAGAAACAGTAGAAATGGGAAACTGGGGGTTTTTTTCTGCAAATTCTATTCCTAAGTGTTACAAACTGGTGGACTTCTGCATCCAGGCAGGGTTTCCCAGCCTGGACGGCCACAGTTACAGCCTAGTAGATGTGACTGATGTGGTTCCCTGTGTATTTATGAAAGGAGAGGAAGCTGCTTGCTACTTAACAAGGATATATTGGATGATGAAAGCCCGACCATGATGAAAATTATATGACATAAGTGGTGGAGATTCTACAAGAGCTGGCTGGAAGGAAGATAATTTTCTTCATAACCGCCTGTATGGTATGTGTTTATTACTTGTGACTAAAATGGTGTTGATAACACAGCAGTGGGTTTGGTGTGATACCTGTTTCTCACTATACCCCTTCAGCTGAGAGATGGGCAACAGGCTGGGAGAGGACACAGCTGGGACAGCTTACCCCAGCTGACCAAAGGGACACACATCTGTGATGTTGTACTCAACATTTCCTCAGGGGAAGGAGGGCAATTCTTGTTTATGGAGTTTGTCTTCCCATTTCACATGCTTTCCAGAAAGTGGCTAAACATCTTCCTGCAGACAGGAGGTAGCAAATAAAGGACTTATTTTGTTTTGCTTGCACATCGAGCTTTATTTCACTCATTACATAGGCTTTAATTTGATCCCTGAATTTTTCTCACTTTCACCCTCCCTGGTCCTACCAGCAGGAGAATGAATACGTTTGTAGGGCTTAGCTACTGGCCATTTTTCTCCAGCACCTTTCTGCCTTAACTATTCTGGTCCTTAGGCTTGTGATTTAGGCTACAGGCTGAGACTGGCCTCAGAGACTTTTCATAACGTGAAGATTTCACATCTCTTTTAACCTAATCACCTAGGTTATTTTTTGTAGTCAACGAAGAGAGACAAGCACTGTGAAAAACTGATTTATCCTCTCATTAAATAGGTACATAACACATAAGTAGAAAGAAATGTACTTTGAAGGTTTCGCTTTTCATTGACCATGGAGAGTATGTAATTGAAACCTAAATTGGAGTATGCTTGTAACGTGTAGCCTAGAGGACATGAACCCAAGAGTGAGTGTATACTAAGGCTCTGTTCCTTCAAAAGATTTAGACCCCACTTATCTTCATATCAGTGAAGTCAGCAAAGTATCTCAACAATTCCAAGGATTCAAGTTAAAGCCATTTTTGTCTATTTCCATGGTTAATAGACAGTTCTTCCACCAAAGGTTCATTTTTGCTGACAGCATACAAACACATTCACATGGCTTTGTAAGACTGAACACTCTAAGAAGTTTAAAATATTTATTCACTTCTATATAGTGTATGGGATTCTAGACATATGAAAATGTAGATCTGAACTACATTAAGTGAATCTTTTTGCTTTCTTTAAACTTTGTCTTTCTAACAGACTTTGTTCTCCACACACAAAATACAAAAAAAAAACCCTGATCTGTCTAATTTTACTGTATTATGCTTATCCTTTCATACACAACCTCTTATGCTACTTAGAGTTGTACTGTGGCATACACTGCAAAGCAAAATACTTAATACAAAAAAAGTTTAATGGGTTCAGCTGAAAGAGAATAAATCATACAGATTAACATCTCAAGATGGAACAAAAGGGTGTTGGAAAGTCAGTCAAAATGAATGAGTGCCCAAACTGGTTGGTAAAAAACATTAAGAAAAATTCTCATCCTAAAAAATTAAGGATGAGTAGAGAATTCCAAATCTAAGTCTCCCTGATCTCACCAGGAAAGCTTACTTTTCCTTTCACTGATGAGAGAGAATTTTGCCAGGAAACCAAAATTACATGTAAATTTTGTAATTGTGTAAATTTTACATTGGTAAATTGATATTGCTGCATGCAATTTTGTGATGATTAGAAACTAATGGGTAAAAGAAAGGATTTGGCAGGCAAAAGAAAATTAGGAAAGGATATTTAAAAGGATACAGAACGTTTTTGAGATGCTTTAAATAGATTTGCACTAGTATACACAAAGAACTTCCCAAGTGCTTCCATGAAAGATTTCTGAAATTTCAAAACACTGGGTAAAGACAAATGTCTATTTCTTAGGTAAAAAAAATAAATGAAAAATTATTGACCTTTCAGTCCTATTTCAATTTGTCACATCAACCAAACTAATTCTAAGGTTAGGACCTTAAGAAAACATGTAGAAAAATAATGGTCAGCATCCTTTTTCTATGAATATTTATGTCATAGCCATTTAATTTGTCTTTAAGATAAACAACAGTGAGGAAGAATAATGAAGATGCAGAAATCATATATGTAACCTGACCTAGAAAGAATTCATTTGCTCTGATGATGAAGTTTTCATTATATTCTCTTATATGAACATGGATATCTTCAGATACATCCTGTGGGCAAAAGAAAGAATTACTGCATCCTTCACGCCCAACCACTAACCTTAGAATGAAGCAGGGGAGATGGAACAGATACTAAGGCAAATTTTCTAATGGCAAAAAGTTGAACATTGAAATAGGTTTGTGGCAGCTGCAGAACATCCGGACTCTTTTTAGCATTTTTGTTAAGAATGAGATGTATTGGTAAACTAAACAAGGCCACAGATGGATAAGGTCACAAAATTATGGCCTTGTGAGCTGCAGTTTTCTGTCAGTTGCAGACAAATTGAACATCCTAATTTTATTTATCTATATAAACAAATTTATTGTGTAGGATATTGTTGCCCAGTGAAAATAACAGATAAAAAGATTTTTACAAAAGTGCCTTTATTAACTATGTCAGGAATGTCTGTCCATTCATTTAATGCCATGAATTATGAATTCATAAATCATGTAAAGGAAAATTAAAATTATGGAAATACTCTGCAGAATTTTTAAGGACAAAAATCTCAAAAACTACCCTTCCACCAGAGATATTAGTAGAACTGGTATACACATTTTTCAAAGTGAAAAGGTAACAACCAATAATTTCAGTGGTGGCTAAAGTGATTCTTCAGTGATTCATCAGTCAAACCACAAATCAATAATAACTTACATTCTAAGTCTGCTGCAGATCTGGCCATTTTTATTATACTATAATAATAAATTAATAATATGTCCTAAAATTTAAGGCCAAGGAAAGAAATATTATCATTAAATATCTATAAATGATCCATCACTACTTGGTTTTTCTCTCTTCTATTACCAAATGTGGACTTGTGGAATTTAGAAAAGCAGTCAAAAACTGCCTCAGAGGAGAAAGGCCACAGGTAATAGGAAAGTAATTCAGAGGCATAGGAGATGACTAACTCAAAGCAATGATTTTTCTATATCTACACTAAACTATTTCCATAGTGGACAAAACTGTGTATTAATGTAGTGATATGGTTTTTTACCCAATAAACACATGTACTTGATATTTTACCATATTTTAAAAATTATGTGCTTCACAGTGTACTCTTGAATTCAGTTTAGCACAACTGCCTGCTGGAGCTTTATCTAACTTTCACTTATGTCAGTTACAGAACTGCCTTTGGCAAGAGTGAAGATAATAGCTTTACTGAAAGTTGGTTAGATTTATAATTGACTTTTATAATTTTTAAGATTCTTTATTTCCATCTGATTTTTTTTGCACCTCTATTGTAAAAAAGAAAGTTATATTTGCACATCACCTGTATATTAGCTAAGCAATTCAGATCTTATTATGAAACATGGTATATGTTTCCTGGAGTCTTAAACATGAATTACCTGTCTTGCAAATTTCCTAATTAGTTCAACCAATTTTCTTTCTGTCTCCAGGTAATATGAGCCCGTGATCTGAATCTGATGTTGTTAACAAAATAGAATGCTGAACAAATGTTTTAGATCACAGTCTGTTTATAGCATTAGAAAGAGTGCCTTATTTGTTCCCTAATTTATATATTTCTGATTTATTTATTAATTTATCAGAAGAAAAACAAAACAAAATAAAAAAAAAAAGAGAAAGAGTAAGAATCCTTTTCTTTGACCCTCATAATGATTCACATCTGTTCCAAACTACCCACTGATATAGCTGTCAGCTTTCAAGGGATTGTTAAATGGAAGATTTCAGCATCAGAAAAGAAGGCATTTCTACCTTTGTAGAAATGTGATTCACAATTCTGTCTGACTTTCTACATGCCTGTATTAT
This sequence comes from Trochalopteron elliotii, assembly GCA_024734555.1. Lineage (NCBI taxonomy): Eukaryota > Metazoa > Chordata > Aves > Passeriformes > Leiothrichidae > Trochalopteron > Trochalopteron elliotii. The sequence continues at coordinate 5,067,476 of JANPWX010000078.1, read as the reverse complement.
ACCACAATTTTAAATGCCACAATTTTAGTTCACTCATGGTGATTTCTATTTAAAGTCTGAAAGAATTTAATTTTTTAAAAAATCAGATTAATAGAACTTGAATTTATTAATCCATCCAGTCATATTTTGAAATACAGTGCATAGCTTTGCATCTGTAGTGTATCTCATATTTGGTAGTGGAAAATTACCATAATAGCATCACTGACTGTAATGCAGAAGTAACCTGTGGAAATTCTTATTGTATTTTTGCAGTATTGAGAAACTAACGCAAAATTCTTGTCAGGATGAAATAAATTCCTACCTTTACTTTTAGCAGTGAAAAAATTAATCACTGAGATACCTTCAATAATCAATGTATTCAAATGGACTATTCAAAATTTACCCTCAATTGAAAATCCAGACTCTGTCTTCAGTTATGTTTGAAGTAGCAAAATTTTTCGAGTTATTTGTTCAGGGTGGGGTAAAAGTTCAGACAGGGACATAGCCAGGGCAACTGACACAAAATAAAAGAACTTTTCTGTACCATAACAGCCATGCTTGGCAATAAAATGGAAGAGGGTGTTACAAAGGGAGGGATGTTCCAAAGCAGGCATTGCTCAGAGGTTGTCTGGGCACAGGTCTGCTTGAGGGAGTGGTGAGTGGTTTTTAGGGCTCTTTTGCCTAAGTATCAAGCTGTCTTTTTCTTGATTCATGAGTCTTTCTCTTTTTTTTCTTTCTTTCTGATTTTCTCTGTCAACCCTCTAGGGAAGTGAGTGAGCAAATGGGCTGGGGTCCATCCACCCCACAGGGGAAAAGTAACTGTATCAAAATGTAAACTCCAATAGAATCATGGTTGTGATATTCAATTCCACTTCTAAATTATATATTTAAATAATTAATAGAACTTTGATATTGGTGTTATAAATGATCAACTAGCCAATCGGACAGAAAAATAGTAAGTTTTATTTTTCCATTTTAAATCTATCTGGGACAGCCACAGGGAACAACATTCGAATGTTGGGTGAAACAGCCAACTGACAGCAGGGTTGCTATCTCACACTGTTCCACCATTTGCTGGGGTTTGAGTCCGAGTTCTTATACTGTATTTTGTGCCTCTCGGCAGCAGAGGTATTGTGTTTTTCAAATTCAAGCCCAGTCTTTCACTTGATGATGAACCTTGAACAGATTTCTCGGTGCTGGGCCGAGTCTGAAAGGACCTTCCAGGAATCCTCTTTTGGGATGATGATGTTCTCAAATGCAGGGTCCACCCTCGAAATGGGTGTCGATGTGTTGATGGTGGCTTGATGGTGGGTTGATGGTCTGGGTGCCCAAGATCTGATTAGCTCAAGGAGCTACATCCTGGCAAGCCACCCTCCTTTCTGGCGTAAATCGAGATGTTAGTTTGTATACAAAGCATGTCCTGGTATTTGGTGAACGCGCATCCCAGTCCAGGAATCAAGGTTACTTTTTATGCTCACAGGGTTATAGAAAATATACATTCTATCATCTACTATAACTTCCTTCTATGTTTTAATTGCACGAATTTATAATCACATCTATTACATTGGTTATTCTCAGTATAACTATTATGTTGGTTATCTTTTTATATACTTAAATTGTGGTGGTGTGTTTTTAAGTTTTACTGTATGGTTCAGTTCTATGGACCGCATTTTGTTCTTTTGTACCCCATGTTGTTGTGCAACCCTCCCCCATACCTTTCCCCAGCAACTGCTCTGTGATTGGTTCCCCTCCTTGGGTGCCAATCTTCTGTAATGTATCCCTCCTAGCCCTGTCCCTCATCCCGGGGCCCCTCCCAGAGCCTGGAAGGTTCTGGGGGAGGCTTCGAGTGGTTGGCCAGGATCCAGTCATCCCCCTCCCACTCCCCTTTGATTTGTTACTGTATATGTCAGTTATGTGATCAGCCACTCCCCGGTTTATTCCTATTCGTGCTCTCTGTAACCCATCCCTGGAACCCACCCCCCTTTAAAAGGTGCTGTCCCTCTCTGCTGGCTGTCTCTCCTGGGGCACTGGCAGTGAGGTGAGGGCTCCCTGCCCAATAAACTCCTGTTCTGCTTCACCCCCAAGAGAGTCCCTGCTTTCATTCGCTTCTCTCCATTACTACACACGTGCCCTCGATGCAGGCACGGACCATCGGTTTGCGGCGGCGTCCCAGGGCTGGCCGTGCGAGGCGGACGCCCGACACCACATTAAATAATGATGTTATGTGCATAAATCATGATCTTTTAGGCATAAAATGTGTTTAGTCATTAATCCCACAGATGATTATATATCTATGCAGAGAAACTATGTTCATCTCTTACATTCCTGAAGGATTTCATGTTGTCATAGCATATGTAAAATCTAATATTAGCCATGTGAAGATTTAGTTAAGGATTTGGAATTGATTTGCACATTTTTAGAGTCTGAATCAAATTTTTTCACTTGCTGCAGGGTCTGTCTTTGAGTCAATAACCATTTTCATTGTGAGAGTATCTGCTATAAAGAAGATAAATGTAACATTATTTGGATTTATTTACAACTTGAAATAGTAAGATTTTAAATGAATCTTGGTACATGAGCATATGTTTCTGTAATTTCATGGAAGATTATTATAAGCAACTTAAAGAAAAAGCTTTGATGCTGCCACAAGCATGTTCAGGGGAAAGCCTAACCCCATGAAAGTAATTTAAAGTGTAGTCAAGAGGTGGCCATGAATAGTGTATTTTAAAGCTTTGCATTTTCACCTCCCTAGGAAGGGAGGATAATCTCATTGCTGTGAAGATGGTTGCTGCTTACAGAGACAGCATTAGGAATTGCAGAAAGATCCAGAAATAAAGCCTTTTTCAAATACTGCTTGTAAAGAAATTCTTAAACTATTCAAAGTGCACTATGAGTTTTGAGAATGCAACATGCAAAGCTTAGCTTCTCATGAAAAATAGGTCTGCACATCTCTCAGCCAAATTCAGTGAAATTGTGTAGAAGAGTCTCAGTCCCAGTAAAATGCATGAACAGAAAAGACAAGACCTGTAAGTACCCTGTATTTTTGCTCAAAAAAATACAGAATGGGTTCATGATAAAAAATGTTACAGAAACTTTTTTGATATGAAATAATGTTTCTTTTGTTTTTTGTGAAGCATTGTTAGACATTGGGTAGTAGAAAAGAAAGATATCATCCTCTAATTCATTCCTTTTCTAGTTCATATGCAGAGAAAAAAATGAGGAGGTAAATTCTGAAGCATTTGCATTCCCGTATCTCCCTCTTGGCTTTCTCCATGAGAAAAGACGCAGGATTAGAAGGACAGTTATAAAGATAAACAAGCAAACAAAAATTAGTTTTCCTTATTAAAAGGATGTTTAATTACCCCAAAGTGAAACATCTATAACATTTAATCTGATAATAGAAATAAGGGACAAAAAAAGCTTAATTAATCAGAGTAATTGAACACAAAATTGAAAGCAGTATCCATTAACTAAGAAAGAAAAATGACTACATTGGAAAGTGCTGTATGCATTATTAATTGTTTTAGCAGATTCTATTAGAACAACTGGATTAAAAGGTCCTTTGAAGATGTCTTCATAGGCTCCTTTTTCAGTAATCATAAATCAATTATAAAATATTATTATGTAAAAACTTGACATACTTAATTTAAACTGTAAAAATTATTTTATTTTGTTCAAATCCCTCCTCCCAAGATTCCATTTAACAGTTTCTAGAATTTCCTTTTTTTATACTGATTCTTGAAAAAAAAATTGCCATCTTCAGATAATTGTTTTCCAACACTTATACTTTCAAATAGAGAACAGATTGTGCAGAACATTTCATTCTTGCTACAACTGTCACAAAAAAAGTCTTCAGGGTGGTTATTTGACATTTTAAAAAGTTATAGCTATCAAAAACTAACCTTTTGGAAATTGACTATGGAACATACTATGATGTTTGAACATATGCATATGATTGAAAACTTTTATAACACATACTAAACAATAGTACTATTTGAGTATCGAACTAGTCATGAATTATCATCCTATCAGGGAAAACTGGGGACATTTGTTCTCACATAGATGGGTAAAATGGCAAAAAAAAAGGAAATTATTTGATCAAAGTGAGACAACAAGTACCATAGCACCATGACTAGAACTTCTAGAACCTGTCTGTGAAGTTTTCAGATTTCTAGCTCTTTGTTCCTTACAGCAGATTGTTTCATTTTTAACTCTGCCCTTTTTTGTGCCATTGCAATATTTCATCCCACAGTCTTTCTTATTGTGTGAAGCTCCCATGGAGGGCATAAAAAGCAGTACTTTAGCTTTAAAGAAAAGAAAACAAACAAAATTTAATAGAGGATTCTTAAAAGAAATAACCAAATTCTGAGGAATTTAGATCTACACATACAGAACTTCCATTTCAATCATGCCACCAGCTAGTATTTTCTTCCAAGCTGAAATGAGAAAGATACTAGATTGTCAGTAAATCTTGTTCACTCTACAAACCACAGATATTATTTCTTTTAGTTGTGATCACTTTATAATTTCATCACTTCCTTTTCTCATGAAGATATTAGGATATTGAAAATAAAATGCCTTATCCTGTGAGAGCAATTCTCAATGTGGCTCTTTGTGTTAGATATTTGTCTGTTTGTAGCCTGGAGTTTCTAGGCCAGGAGATGCAGTTTCCCCAACGGTTAAGCAGCAACTCATCTGTGATTACATGACACACATTTAATGCTCCCTAAAGCACAGAGACAGAATAGATTTGATTTGACAATATACATGTAAAGCTGAAAACATCATCAGCAACTGCCAATTTAACCAGTTTGCATTAGCTTGCTGAAAGTGTAGCAGAGTTAAACAGAATGAAAACAGCCATTTCACTAATACTGAACTTCATTCAAGAGAGGATGTGGTTCTCATCTGTGTGTGTGGCAGTGACTTATATTTTCAACAGCACATAACACTTGACAAAGGCAGGGACGTGGCAACAGACAGCACAATAACATGCTGCCTGCCAGGATCTAATGGAGAGGCCTCTGGAAAAGCCCAGTGACACATCTATCCATGCCTCCTAGTTCACTGGTTATGATTTTATTCCACAGATCTGGAAAGTCAATAGAGCTTTTGGAATGTAATTTAAAAGAACATATTACCTTTAATTTTTCTTCCATATTTCAAGTACAAATTCTTTGGAAGGACATGCTAACATGTGCATATATGAAGACTGATTATTTGTAGAGGAATTTTATGGATGAATGTATGGGTAACTGGAAGGACAACAGCAATGTACCTGAGGATGCACTTGGAACAGTTGACATTAGATCACTTCTGAGTAGCAGATATTAGAATAATACCATAAATTTTAGAATAGCAGTCTCAGTTAGCATATAAACATTATGTTGGAGCAAAGAAATATTGATATCAGTGATGCAAATGTAACCATTAGATACTAGTAACATGCAGTAGCTACAGTATAATTTCTGTACCTGTAATGTGTAGTGATAGATATATATCTGAAATGGATCAGTAGATCATTTTTCCATAGACTGATCTATTCAGTGTCACTCCAGAAAGAATGTTTCTCAGATTAGTTTGTGGTAACAAAAAATTAGTTGTTATCAGGAAACCACAGCTTGAAGGCTATTGAAGAAAATCAAGAGCTTGAAACAGAGACGCTGACTGTGTGAGTAAAGATCATGATGTCAGCCCTGAAAACATGATACTGGCCTGCCCAGGGCCACAAAAATGTGTCACAAATGTTCAGTTGCTATTCACTGAAGGCATGAAGTATTATTAACTGGGAATAAAAAAAAAACAGTTTTGAGGAAAACAAAGAAGCAAAGAATGAATATGCAGTACACTTAAAAGATCGCATATATAATAAAACTCGACAGTACGTGAAAATGGCTAACTGCAAATTAAGATGAAGTAAGTAGATGGTCAGCAAATATATAAACCGAACTTTAGGTACACTGAAGAGCAAGAAGAAAGAAATCCTTCATCAGTAAAAGATGTTTATTGCCAAATGAGCCAGGATGTTGACAACTCACTGTACTTACATATCTTCTTCCTGGGAAAGACTCGTGCTTTTGACCTTAGCATGCTGGGCAGGCTTCAAAGGTGAGCCTAACACCAGGGAAGAGGGTTTATACTAAAGTGTTTGTCTTTATCAGTTTCAATTCTGTCATTATAAGCTGTTATAGTAATTAATTGCGACTGAGTTAATAATATCTCCTTCACTTTAATTAATCTAACAATAAATCCTTAGTTCTGTATATAAGGTGTATTCCTCAACTCACATAAATTACATGCAGTCTTTGCTCTTTTACCCTGCCCTTGAGCTCATTTGTAATTTAGATGCAACATTGCAATGCCAAAATAGCAGAATGTCTAAAAGTATACACAAATTTTATTCACATTTTAGCGTTTATTCTGAGTATTCTTGCTTTAACTCATTTAAATCAATCCCTTGAAAAATAATTTTCAATTCCTAAACTGAGTTATTCTATAGTAGTCTCATTAACTATAAATGTAATTTCCATGCTTACCACATATTTATTTCCCAATATTGAAGGCTTTTCTAGAAGCTTGATGTGGCATTCTTTGGTTCACATTATCATGCAGACATTTTTAACATCCTTCATATATGCTGTCAGGTTGGGAAGCTTAGCTGTGGCTTGTGATCGTTTCATCCATACAAATAAAGCATTGGTTTTACAGCATGTATTTTAACCCTATGAATTTCAGAAATTCAGTCAGGGAATAACTCAGGAGATAACCAGGCTCATTTAAGGCTATTAAACATTTATATTAAGAAATAAAGATTCTGTTAAAAAAATCACTCATCACAAAATACCTAATATACTATTTTGATAGTAAAATTTTAAAAAACTGTGAAATTTAGCCAAAAATAGGACTTTTAGATATTTATAATATTATTTTTGCATCCCCAAATCACCCTACAGGTGCATGCTGATGCATGCTAATAACTTGACATAGTTACTGTAAATTAAAAATCATTGACAACTGTACACCAATATCATGAAAATCTGGTAAATCAGCACAACTCTGTAGAGGTCATTTTGCACTGCTGGTTTATATGCATGATGTCAATGACTATTTCCTGTTCCAAAAGTACGGGGTACATTTTGAGTGCAGGAAAAGCAGTCCATTTCTAAAAACAACTGATGAGGGTAGTCTCGTATGGCTTATTCAAAAACAAAATACAAACGAGCAGATAAAGAAATAAAATCACACTATGAAACTGAAAGAAAATGAAACCTGGGAAAAGAGAACACCCACCTGACTACAACCTCCTTTCAGGGAGTTGCAGAATTTGGTAAGGTCTGTCTTGCACTTCCTTTTCTCCAGTCTGAATAACCCCAGCTCCCTCAGCTGCTCTTCATCAGATTTGTGCTCCAGCCCCTTCACTAGCTTAATTTCCCTTTTTTGGACACAATACATTTGATTTGGGGGTTTTTGCAAGAAAATAAAAAGATAGATCCGCAGAGCCATGTGCCATCTACCTTGAGTTTTGCAATTCTATCTTCTCCAAATCCTTCTAAAAATCCTGGTCATTCACTTTGATAGATGCCTAAAAATGAGCTGCACAGCACTAGGCTTCTAGCTAAGACATCTCTCAGCTGAGTGCCCGAATATCAACAGTATAGCCTGTTGATTCACTTATGTTTATTAGTCTTCTAATTAACTTGTATAAAATGAAACATCCCCAGAAGAGAATATTTTGAGCATCCCTGTAGTTTGGTTTGAGTCACAATGGATGACAAACAGGAACAGAATAGTGATCCCTTGTGTCACCATCCCATCCTGGGAAGCAATTCTGCCAATGCAACCATAGATTTGCGTAAGCCATGCTAGCTGTTGCCTTTTCTCCACATCCCTATCTTCATAACTTCTAAACAGTGACTGTTTAGCACTCAATGTCAAAGAGGGGTTGAGACAGCTGTTTGTTCAAATCAAAATTACATTATATTTTCAGGAAAATGTGCACATACTGGCTGCACAAACAGATATTCATTTGAGATGAATACAAAGGAAGAAACGAGCAGTACACTGTTTTCTATAGCATTCTTTTAAAGACTGAACTGCTAGGAAGACAGAAGAGAGGACAACAATAAGAAATTCACAGATTACAGGACACAGGCTGTGCACAGTTCTATAGAAAATCAGAGCTAAAATTTACAGTTTGAGCACCTAATTCTTTCTTTTGCCTATGTCAGCTGAATGACACACACACAAATGTGTTCTGGTTCATATTTTTTTCACATAAATGTGAAAATAAATTAGGGTTTTTTGGTCTATATGGTGCTCTACATTACTGCTGAGTGGCTCAGATCTCTCCCAGTTTCATTATATAAGAAAGGCAGATTGAGTCCCTAATATGCAAAATACTGATTGAAATATTAAACTAATAGTCTGATTTCATTATGCAGACTTGACACAAATGAGATCAATGTCATGGATTAAATTAACAAGTGAATAACTTAAAAAGGATAATAGGTGTTTCCATCACCCTCAAAGCATTCAAAATTAAAACAAGCACCAGGTTTTACACCTGTTTTTCTCCCTATTCTTAGATAATCTGATCTGAAGAAATTAACATGTGGGGCTGTTTTTTAATGGTAGAGGGCAGACAGACACCCATCAAGCTTCCAGTTTTACAGAGGTAAATTACAGCTGCAGTCCCTGTCTTGGAATTATGTACTGGGACTTACTGAACAACCTAAATAAGAAAATAATTCTCCATTCCTATGGGACCTACCATGAGATTTGTGTTTGTTCACAGATGGCTTCATGAAATAAACAGAAATGCAGCCATACAGCACTTATGTGCCACAACCCGTTGGGACAGGTGGAGGGATAGGAACAGGGACCACAGACTTGCTCTCCCTAAACAATGTAACATGGAAAACAAAAGGCACTAGGAAAAACGTCATAAAATTTCACAAATCCTCAGTATAAGAGACCCACACACATTTTACATTTACTATTGGATAGGCATCCAGGCTCTGCACACCTGACAAACACATCACTAGCTTTTGAGTGAAATGTGGAGAATGAAGTTAGTTGCCTCACTCTGGTTTAATTTTTTTTGTTTCCAAGTTGAAGAGATGATTTTCTTTAATGAATGTCTTTGAACAGGTCTTCCTACATTAATTTGACTGTAATTCCACAATCCTAATTTAAAATCAAATGTTCAATATGTTAAGGTTAGTATTAAGTTTCTTGTATCTATTTAAAAAAGAAACAGCAAATGAATGCAGCATTCCAGAGAGGAATGCAAGGTCTCCTTTGAAGATGTGATTTATAATTCATTTCTGCAGTATCATTCTTTCTATCTCTTCAGATATTTCAGATTTTAAGGAGGTTGTCATACCTTAACAGTAGCTATTTCCTTCTAAAAAACAAACAAACAAAAAAAAAGCAACAAGGATGCCGTAAGATTAAACACAAAATTATGATTTAGAATTTGTTGTTTCTGTTCAATTTCCCACCGCGTTACAGAAGTTCCGTGCACACCTCTCCGCCCTCGGCGGGATGCGGAGCCCGCCCGGCCGGCGCTGCGGCGGCCGCAGAGCTCTGCTGCCATCCTGCGGCAGCGAGGGCAGGAGGGAGCGCTCATTCATCCCCGAGCGACCGCTCCTCACCGGGGCCAATTAACCCCCGAGAAACCCACCAAATGCCACCGTGGTCCTCATGCCACGGAGGAATCTGTGCGCCCATTACCATGGCGAACAGCACATTTAGTGCTTTCGGTGTTACCGGGCTGCCTGGATAATCCTCAAAATGACAAATTGCTGTCTGCACGATTAATTTTCTTTCTGTCAAGTCTAGAAAGATGAGAGATTTTGGGGACGTCGTGCAACATGTCAAGGAAATGCCAGCTGTCCCCATAACATCTCAGTGCTAACAATGGAGAGAGATTGATGATTCGTACACAGTGCTGTTTTTCATAACTTTAACAAATCTGAATTCCCCAGCAGATAAAGTAATGGAATCTGTCAGTCAGCAGGAAAATACTCAGAGCAGCAACAGATATTTAAATAATCAATATTGTAACACTTGAAGGTGGTTGCAATAAACCAAAGGAACTTAAGTTTTCACACAATAAAAGAGATATTCCTTCTTCTCATTCCTCATGATGGCTGTACTAAAGACAATCACAGAGACAAACTCTTAAAGGAATAAAGATATGTTTTTCTTTCATAAAAGGAAGTACCTCTTTTTGGTAGGTATTAAGATTTGATATATATTAAGATTTAATATATATGTGCCACATATTAAAAGCAATGAAAAGGTCTCAGAGAATTGAGCAGCACCCTTCAATTAGATATGCTGACATTAATGACTGACACGTACATGAATTGCAAGGCTACTCCTTCAACGTTTCTAAAGGCTTATATACGTCACAATGCAGACTGAGCTCTGATGGTCTAGGATTACTTTGTAAACCTGGGAAAGGTCTTCCAGGTCATGAAATAATAACAGCAGTATCTCCCATGCTTCACCTTATAAACTTATCAAGATGCTATTTGATAGAAATCTCAAGAGAAATCAATGAGCTCTATCAACAAATATATCTAAAAAGGAGAAGTACTGTATCAAAAAAAGAAAGTGTGGTGCCTCAGAAAGAGCAGACTATGGTTCTCTTTTCTCTGCGGAACCACTCCTAAAGATTATTATAGTTTCTGGCTTATAACATGATGGGACTGGAAGTGCCCTAACAGTACTCTTCTTGAACCTCCCACACAAAGGGATGTCAATTTTTTCTATACATTATATTTATTTTTCCAGGATTTGCAGACTCCTATGAACAGCTTAGATTTCCCTGAAAATGTGGTGGGGGGTTTGGGGGTTTTTTTTGGGTTTTTTGTTTGGGTTTTTTTTTGGCCAAAATTTGCTTACAGAAAGCACATGCTGTTTTTCTAAGTGATATATTTTCTGTACTGTATTGATTCCTCCATAGTGTGAAGAAGTTTATACAGAGTGCTCTTTGATGTAATCTTTTTGGATTTCAGTAAAGCTTTCAATACTCTCTCTCACAGAATCCTTCTGGAAAAAATGTCCAGCCACAGCTGGATAAACACATCATGGGATGAATGAGCAACATGCTCATGGATGGGGCACAAAGGGTTAGAGTGAATGGGGTGACACCTGTCATTAGTGGGGTTCTGCAGGGCACCATCCTTGTCCCTGTGCTCTTCAACATTTTCAAATATGATTTGGATGCAGGACTGGAAGGGATACTAAGCAAGTTCACAGCTGATACAAAACTGGGAGGAGCTGTTGACTCCATCAAAGACAGGGAGACCCTGCAGAGACACCTTGAGAAATGAGAAGACTGGGCAATCACCTTCAACAAGGGAAAGTGATGGAATCTGCACCCGGGATGGGGCATCCCTGGATGTCTGGACAGACTGGGGAATGAAAGGCTGTAGATAGGTGCTGCAGAAAGAGAGCTGGAAGTCTTGGTTGATGCAAGTTGAACATGAGTCAGGAACGTCCTGGCAGCCAGGACCATCAGTCGTGTCAGGGGGCATCAGGCACAGCATCACCAGCCGGGCAATGGAGGGGATTGTCCTGCTCTGCTTTGCACTGGGGCAGCCTCACCTCAAATCCTGTGTGCAGCTTTGGGCACTGCAATATAAAAAAAAGACATTAAGCTGTTGGAGAATGTCCAAAGGAAGGCCATGAGAAAGAGAAAAGGCCTTGAGGGGAAGCTGGGGGCACTAGGTCTGTTCAACCTATACAGGATGCTGAGGAGAAACCTCATTGCTGTTACATATTCCTTATGAAGGGGAAGAGGAGGGGTAGGCACTGATCTCTGCTCTGTGGTGATCAGTGATAAGACCCTAGGGAATGGCCTGAAGTTATGTCAGGGAGGTTAAGGCTGGATATCAGGAAATATTCTTCCCTCAGAGGGTGGTTGGGCACTGGAACAGGCTCCCCAGGGCAGTGGTCACAGCACCAGCCTGACAGAGTTCCAGGGTTTGGACAATGCTCTCAGACACATGGTGTGACTCTTGGGGATGGTTCTGTGCAGGGTCAGGAGCTGAATTTGATGATCCTGGTGGGTTCCTTCCAACTCAGCTTAATCTGTGATTCTGCAGTTCTCTTGTTCTTTCTCTCTCTCTCTTTTCCTTTACTCTTATTCTTTGTTATAATGAATCTGAATAAGAATTTTATTCAGGGCTCAATTAGGAAATGAATCATAAACTGAGCATGTTCTTTTGACTTGTGTGTTCTGAAAGTAGTGCATTATGTTTCATCCTCACACAGATGAATTCTGAAAATCTTCCATAGAGTAAAGGCCACACAAAATTGCAGACTTCAGTATTGAAAAGAACTAGTCCTATCACAAAAATTGCTTTTGTCTCCACACCTTTTCATAGGAAGCACATTGCCTCAGAATGATGGAAATTATTAAAGAGAGATGCTGAGGAAACAGACTTTTCCATCTGAGCTACACACTGAAGAGTTCAGATGCCCCAGAAAATAAAGTGCCCCACCTCTCCTCAAGAGAGAACGATAACAGGAAGAAAACTCAAGTAGTCCTCTATTCTGTACAATGGCGATGTATTATTTTGGATTTCAATCAATATTTCCAAATCAAGAGTTTTTATGCTGATCCTTAATTATCAGCCTCTGGGTGTTACCAAAGGAAAGGTGTGCTACAGGTACCTTTGGTCTAATTACTAGTGGGGGGGTTTTGTTGTTTTTGTTTGTTTGTTTGTTTTTTGTTTGTTTTTTTAATGGAAGAAATAGGAGTCATGAGGAATACCAAAAGAAGGGAAATCTTTGGAAGCAGCTAAACTTTGAAGACACCAGCTATAGAAAACATATTCATATTGTTGATGTTATTAAACACTTCATCTGGGATTTACTTCGAGGTTAAAATATTTGAGATTAGATGTTTGTTTGTAAGTGGTTACATGTGTGCTACATTATGGTTACATCTAATACAAGACTGGGTTGCCTCCTTTCAGTCTTTTTCAAGTATTTTCTTCTTTCTTTTGTCTTTTAATTAATTTTAATTCATCTTTATTTTTCTTCTTTTATCAGTATTTCCTTATTTTTGTTTGTACAGTTTGTGAGTGGTTCTTTTTCTTTTCTTCCCTCATACATTATCAATCAGGTGTCATTCTTTCCATTTCAAATTCCAGCATACCCCATTATATTAGGTACTTCGTTGCACATCAAACCATGTGTGTAATGAAGCCAGGAATACACAAAGGAAAGTTAACTCTCCTTTTCATGAATTTTAAGCAAGAATTCAGATTAACAGGATATTGATATATTTCTTCATATATTTTGCTTTTTTACTCTGTCCATGCTTCATCTCTTCATAAAATTTTCCATCATTTAGCCATCTTTTTATTTTCATGTCCACCACTGTCACCCAAAACTTCTTTCTAAATAACTAGAAGAAGTTATTTTGCTAAAGTATTTCCATGGGAATAGTATGCAGCCATAAAAACCATATAAAACTAACATATTCCCTAGATGTATCAGAAAAGCAGAGTTTGAATCCCATATTTCTGCCTTCTCACTCACAGGGAAAGCTGGAATTCAGTATTCTCAAACTCAGGAAAGGCAGACACAGACATATCAGGAAAAAAATCACCTGGAAAACATGTAGTAAAGATTGAAACCATTTGCTGCAGCAGTACCAGGCTGAAACTCAAAAGATAGAAGCATCCCTTAAGTCCATTTCTTCCCTGCTACAGTTGCCCCAGCTACAGACCAGGACTAACTTGTCTGAGCTGATAAGATCTGACAAAATCACAGTTTGTTGTGGAATAGCTTGAGGCTACCATTTTTTGTTGTTGACTTGGAAAATGGTATAAAACCAATAGGAAACAAAATCCAGTTGCTCTACTTAATGCTGCAGACGTGTAGAGATGGTTTCAACAGCAGAATTAAATTCATTTACTATAATATTCAAAAGATAAATACAAATATATGATATTCTAACTGTGAAGCTGTATATTTGGTATATTTGGTCCACTAGATTTTCAGATGGAATACAGAGGTGTATCTTGAGAGAAGCAAAAAGAAAAGGGCTGATATACATCATGTGAGAATCTCAATGTCTGCCCCTAACTATGAAATCTTCCTTTAATGCCCTCACTAATCATTCCATGATGTATAAAAAGAGTTCACAACTTCTAATTAACTGGCAACTGTTCCTTTGAAGAGAATGCACTGCTTACATGCTAATAATTATTTTATTTCATTCATGACTCTCTTTTCATATGATCTTCCATCTGGAAATGAAGATTTGGATTAGTTTGTTCTTGTTTTAGATATGCTGTTTGGGCATATGATTCATCTAGTGCCTTAACTCACAACATACCTTTCACACATTATGTCTTATGTAGTGTATACAATCAGAGTAATGTCTTCTCCTGGCTTTTCGTTTTTAATTTCCATTGTAAAAAGATGAGCAACCAACTGATTATTTCTATGCCATTTTTTTTCCACATGATAATAGTGGACATTGGCAGGTCTCATATATTCACTGCCCTTGACACTGTTTTAAAACTTAGTGCAGAGCAAATAACCACTTACAAGATGATCTGTGTATCACCAGCCATGAAAAATTATCCAGGAATCTTCTAGTAAACCTGATGACTTCTGTTAAACCTAAAAATTTCAAATTTAAGAACAAAATGTACCCCAGATCTAGGGAAAAAAGCACAGCATCATCAAAAAATTTGGTTGGAAGGAACTTCTGGGTTCATAAGTATGACAACCTGCTCAATGGACGGCTAGTTTCAAAAATTCAGACAAATTAGGAAAATCTCTATTAGGATTCCACAGCATACCTGTTCTTGTGTTGAAACAGTCTCATGAAAAGGTTTTTTCTTCATACACTGTTAGAATTTCTCCGTTACAGATTGTGATCATTGTCTTTTGTTTGAATCACAGAATGGTTTGGTTTGGAATGGGACCTTGAAGATCACCTAGTTCCAATCCCCTTCAGGGGGATTGTTCCTGGAGGGACACCTTCAACTAGACCAGGTTGCTCTGAGCCACATCTAACCTGGCCTTGAACATCTCCAGGGATGGGGCATCACCACTACACTGGACAACCTGTTCCACCACCCCACCACCCGCACAGTAAAGAATTTTTTCCTAATATCTAATCTAAACCTACTCTTTTAATTTGAACTCATTCCCCTTTTTCCTGTTACTACATGCTCTTGTAAATAGTCTTGCCTCATCTTTCCATCAAGTTCCCTTCCAGTACTGGAAGACTGCAATTAGGCCACTCTGAAGGCTTTCCAGACTGAACAAACCCAATTCTCTCTGCCTTTCTTTATAGGAGGGGTGCTCTGTCCTTTTGATCAGCTTGGTGGCCTCCTCTGGACTCACTCCAACTTGTCCAAGTCCTTCCTGTGCTGCAGACCCCAGAGCTGGATGCAGCACTGCAGGTGGGGTGTCATCAGTGCAGAGGGACAGAATACCTTCCCTTGCCCTGCTGGCCACACTGCTTTTGATGCAGCAGCCCAGGACACAATTGGCTTTCTGTGCTGCAAGTGGACATTGCTGGTCATGTCCAGTCTCTCATTCACCAGCACCCCAAGTTCTCCTCGGACTTAAAATCTGTTCATCCTCTAGCCTGCATTGGTAGGGGGGGATTGCCCCAACCCAGGTGCAGGACCTTGCTCTTGGTCTTGTTAAACCATATGAGACCATGTATCCACTTTAGCCTGTCTCAATCCCTCTGGACAGCATGCCATCCTTTAGGGTGTGTCAACAGCACCACTCAGCTTGTTGTTGTTGTGTGCTTTCAAGAATAATCTGTCCACATCCAATTTTTAACCTCCCACCAATAGATACCTGAAGATTAATAGACTCCCTGATACATTTCTTCTTGAGCTGAACAAACCACATTTCTCAAGCAGACCTTGTATGCCTTCTGTTCCATTTCCCAGACATCTGGGTGACACTCTGACAGTGGTCTCTATTTGCTGATATTTCTGTATCGAAAGTGAACCATTCTAGATGCAGAGCCATACAGCAGACTAATAGCTTCCCTCAACCTGCTAGCAACACTTTTGATGCTGTAGCTGGTTAGGATTCACCATCACAAAGAAACATACTGTTGATCCATGTTCAATTTGTTGCTCACACAACACCCAGGTTCTGTCTCTGCAGAGATTTTGCTCAGCCTGGACAATTTCATGGGGTCATTCTCCTCCAAGCACAGGACTTTTCTGAACTCCCTAAGCAATTCCTAATGGATCAATTCTTCCTTCATGTTAACATCCCTCTGTAAGGCAGCAATTAGGTGTCACCCATAGGCTTGCTAAGGGTGCATTCTTTCCCAAGATCCAGAGCATAGAAGAAAATATTAAACAATGTTAATGCCAATATTTATCCCTGAGGAGAATAATTTTGGTCAAAACTCATAGCTTTGATCAAAATATGAAGGTACATTGCTACCCAGCTAATATAGATTCATGGAATATGCTGAATTGAAAGGGATGCACTGCAGATCATCTCAGGTTTTTTTGAGAAAGCTTAGGTCTTTTTGCTGTACCATATCTACGGTCTATAAACAGATCTTAAAAACAGTATAGTAATATGGATAATTAAACAAGTTGTTGATGCTTATTTTCACCAGAGACAGGTTAGGAATCTAGGAATTCTATTTGCTTAATTATATGAAACACAACTTTAGGAAGAGTAATTTCTGGAAATATTTTATTTTGTGGTAACCTATCCAAATTATTTTCATCAGCTTCCCAAGGAGTACACTGGGAACTGGGTATCACTCATATGTAAAGTACTAAAGAATTACTTAGTAAACACTGATCTGTAATCCTTTTTCTGTTAACAGTGTCAAGTTACTCACATAGCCCAAAGTAGATGTCTTTTGGATTTTATCAGCTTGATTTTTTTTTTCTCTGGCATGGTGAACCTGGCAAAGTTGCACTGGTATTACAGAATGTAAGTTGCACATATTTCATTATCTAACATGACAGGTCTTTGTGACTGGGCATGGCTTGGGCAAAAAAGGGAGCACTAACTGAAAAGTGCTTTTCTCACACAGTACCAAGAATGTAATTCATAAAGATAATATTTAGTCAAAACAGACAGAAGAATGCCTCTGCCTTTGACTGAGCTGCAACAAGACCGTTACTAAATCAGTCCTGAAATGTCCATTAAAAGACCCTTTTGCATTTTACTTTCTTAACAGAAAGCATGCATACAACATGCTTTGTGAAACAGTGAAAATGGCATGTTTGTGAATGTGACTCTGCACGTGTATATATGCATCTGACTGATTTCTTAAGGTCTTACCTTCAAATTTAATAGAGAATGCTCTATCAAGGCCTAAAATTTAGCAACTCTATGTTGTTAAATCTTCCAGGATCAGCTCTTTTGTTTTACAAATTCCCCTAAATATAGAAATTACTTTACATCTGTCTTTGTAACAGCTTACCTCTTATCTGAAACTGTTCTGATTTTTATCCTTTGTCCTTGATATTTAGTTGTTTCCTTGACTTCCATACTCAAGAATGGAAAGATATATTGCAGGCAGAGGAGGTAGCATCTCTTTGAAACAAAGTATGTTGTGTTTCTGATCAGATAAAAATGACTGCTCTTTTGAATGCTTGTGAAGGTTAAACAAATGCACAGTACTGGAATAGGTTTCTGCCTGAAGGTCAGAGTCAGCAGATAATAGGCCTCTTGCTGATGTATCAGCCACTCCCCTTCCTGGGTTTTGCTCAGAGCTGGATGTGTACCTTCCCTTCAGAGCACCTTACTTAAAACAATAGTGGCACACTGAAGGAAATCATATTGTTATCCCACAGAGGTCTGGGGCAATTGAATGCAGAAAGTAGTCCCTTGGAAGTGACTGAAGGTGGCAAAATCAAAAAAAGTTGTGAAGCTGAACACTGTTGCTCCTCAGGAGAATCACACGTCCTTCGCCATCCTATTTGCAGATTTTTTCCAAATACTGCCTATTCATTTGTTGTTTTAAATTGTCTTACACTACAAGGCTGTGGTTCTCAGGAATTGAATTTCTTGTGCAAGTCTAGATCTATTAATCTTGTTGTTTGTGCTCTGTTAACTGTTGTCAAGATTCTTTGTTGTATTGCAACTAAAAATTATTGAGATCCTAACACAGACAGAGAGACACACAGACAGACAGACACAAACACACACACACAGAGGCATTAATGATACAGGGAAAAAAATCAAAGTCTTTAATCACAACAATTAGTTGAACTAGTAAGAGAATGAGTCCTTAGACTTTTGTTTATATTTACTATAAATTTCATATCCTCATACCGTTATGATTGTTATTTCAAAAAAAAAAATCAGTTTGGGATTAAGCATCTTAAAACCAACACAGTTAAACCTGATGAAAATTTCTATGAGAATCTGAGGGTGCTGAAATTCACAGTTGTTTATTTCATCTGAAGCAGAGTCTGTAAAGGACCATTCATCTGTATGGAGACCATGTGAAAACAAGATGTATAATAGCCTGCACAATTAGAGGTTAACGAGAAAATCATTAATTTCAACAGGACAACAATTGCATTTTATAGGCAGTGTGATACTTAACCAAAATAAAATATCTGGGCTGCTACACAATCATGTCATTAATACACATGCCTGTTCCTGATAGTAGCTTCTGGCAGTTTCAATAGGCTAAATTCTAACTTTTTAAAGAATTAAGAGTCATAAAAAGAGGTACATGAACTATAGCTTGCCATTAAGTAGTTAGCAAAAATAAAAACATAGAAAAATAATGTGTTTCCAGTTTGGTTTCTTTTCTCCATTTCAGAGACAGTACAGTTGTTGTATAGAGACCCATTCTCTGTCATTCAGATTTTTCTTTAACAAGTACACTGAGCACTCAAACAAGTGGAGAACGTGGAATTTATCTATGTGAAGTAGGCTAAAAATACTAACAATGTTAATATGGGGAGTTGTTAAACATGGAATGAAATGTGTGAGTTCAAAAAGTTCAAAAAGAGACTCAATTTCGAGACATAAGGAGAAAGACAAGTATTTGCAGGTTGAGAATACATATAAAAGAGTAAAACATGAATAGTAACCACTTGAAGTACATCAAAAGTTTTACACAGTAATTGTTAGCTGATTTATACCACTTGCTTCCATTTTGGCAACAGATGACAAGTTAAATCTGGAAATGTAATGAGATATTTATAGCTTTCAAAAAAAAAAAAAAGAATCACAGATTTCTTAGGGAGAGATTTACATCCAAGGTTCTCTGGAAAAAGTGAGTAAGAAGGATTTCAGCCAAGATTATATAAAAGTATGATATTAGTTGATTAGTTCCAAAATAATTAGTATTATAAAATATTTAAAATAAAATGCAGTAATCTGTAACCAAAATACTAGCAATACCTTTATTTAAGGCCAGAAAAAATAAGACATTTACATTGTTATTAACTAGAAGTTGCATCTATAATTTTAGAAGCTCTAAATCAGCTGTTGCCATTCAAGAAGAAGTAACTTGAGATTCTTTGGATGGAACTATGGAACACCAGTAGGGTTGAAATAGGTATCAAAAAAAAGGTAAACAAGACCATAAGAACTATTAAAAAAACTAAGTAGATAGCGAAACGCAACATGTCAATATGTTCCTGTTTAAACACATGGTGAATTGACATCTTGACTGCTACGTGAAATTCAGTGTTCCTTTTTTTATTTTTCTTCTCAATAAAAAGATATTGAAGACAAGCAGCTCTCCAAAATTAAACCTTTAAAAATGCTACCATGAGATAATATAGAATCCAAATGTTTATGAGTTCTAAAAATAAAGCCGATAAATTAATAGAAAACATGAAAAACAGGTTCATCAAAGATTATTAAAGATAAAAATGTCCTAACGGCAGAATCATAGAATGGGAAGAGACCATAGTGACTCATCACATCACCTTCATTGTTCATTCAGGGTCCTCCTAAAGCACATAGCACAGGATTTTGTCCGGACAGTTCTTGAGTGTCTCCAGTGAGGGAGACTCCACAACCTCCCTGGGCAACCTGTTCTAGTGCACAGTCACCCAAAATGTAAAGCTCTTCCTCCTGTGCAGGTGGAACTTCCTGCACATCAGTTTCTGCCCATTACCCCTTGTACTATAGCTTGGCACCACCAAGGATCCATCTTCCTGATATCCTCCCTTCAGTTACTTGTATACACTGATGAGCCCCCTCTGTCTTCTCAAGGCAGAACAGGCCCAAATGCTTCAGCTTTTCTTCATAAGAGAGGTGCTCCAGCCCTTTAGTCATCAACCTGCTCAAGGAGCTCCATATTTGTGTTGTCCTGAGGAGCCCAGAACTGGACACAGAACTCCAGATGTCCCTCACCAGGACAGTGCAGAGGGGCAGGATCATTTCCTTCCACCTGCTGGCAATAGTCTTCCTAATGCAGCCCAGGATATCATTGACTTTCTTGGACACAAGGACACAATGGTGGCTCATGGACAGCTTGTTGTCCACCAGGACTCCCAGGTCCTCCTCTGCAGAGCTGCTTTGCATGAGGTCATTGCCCAGAAAAGAAATTATAATAAAAAAAATCCCTGATTGGAAGCATTTTGAGGGTGTGTCTGGGGAAGTAACACGGTAAAGATCCCCATTTCCCTAAATCTTGGCCATTATCAGAGACAGGCTACAGACCAGAACAGTAAATTTAGGTATTTATAGGCTTTCCTATGCTCTTCAGTAATGAGAACAATGAATAACAAATCAAAGTAGACCTGGGATGTAGTCCTTTGCACATCCACATGCAGAAATACATGCAGCCAAATTTGCCTGAGTTGTAAAAATTAGGAATTACAATATAAAAATCCACTGATGTGGTTATCTCACTAGTGGATATAACAAGTATGAAGTGAGGTCAGATTTTAAAAATGTGAAGACATGTTCTGGGAAGACAACTTCTGTGAAACAATGAAGTGCTAGGATTACAGAAGGTAGCCCATCCATGGGGGGAAATAACTGCATAAATAATCTTTTAATGTGAATGCATTTAAAATGCAGCATTAAACTGGTACCAGAAGAGACAGGAAATTGTCAGGTTTTCCTTCCCACAAGTCCATGGGAATTTGCTACTGCCTTGGAGTGAGGGTGGAATAAAGAGTGAGCACTCCTGGCTCACTGTTGGGATCCACCTCACAGACCTCTGGCTGTGGAAATCTAAAGCACTCTTCAATACAGTTTTAAAATGTCACACAATCCTCCCAGTGGTGGTAAAAACATAATAATGTTGGTGATACATTTCCTCCCAGATAATTTGTATCTACTGGAAAAGTAACATATATCTAATCAGATATGCAGTGGGGAATGGAAGTGAAGCAGACATTAATCTATTCACAGTTCATTGACTCTCTGAATGAAATTCAGGTGTGTGGCCTCATTTGTAACAGAGGAAAAAGTCTTGAAAATCTTATTTTTAAAATTATTTTAATTCTTTAAAAAGGCTAATTGTATATTCAAGACACTAGGTTTTAGCTTTCTTTAAAATAAAGCAAAAATGGTATTTTGGTTTAATCACATGGCTAATAAACACAGTTTTATTACAGTCTACTGAAAAAACATAGAAGAGTTTTCTATATTTTTACCACATTTGCCTGCAATGAACACAGTGACATATGGACTGGGATGTTTTTCTCTTGAACTACAGCCAATTTAATTAAAAAAAAATAAGGGGAAAATATTGGCAAATTAAAAGAAAAGGGGAAAAAAGGAAAAAAGAGAGAGAAATACTTGCAGAAGTTCAAAGAAATACTTTGACTCCATTCTTACAAGTTACCCATTTAGAAGCTGACAGAGCATTTATATGTGCAGTTAGCCCATGCTGTCTCCCATTGAAACAGAGAAGAAGGGGACGGAGCAATTCCCACAGAAATCAACTGTAGCTGACTTCAAGCTGTGTTTTCCTACTATTAAGACTTGCTTTGCAGATAAAGTGTAGGAAATACTGATAATCTCTGTAACCTCACCCTCCGTGCAAATCCTACAAGATTTGCTGGAACATGCTGCTTGATTAATGCAGAACTGAATAACCTTTCTCAAACATTCACATTTAAATAAAAAGAAAAAAGGAGAGAGGTGATGGTAGGCATCAGGACTTCAATCTGGATTTAAAATCTTTGCTACGGATTTTCTGTGTGACCTTAGGGCTTGCAGTAATTGCCCATATGCCTGCTATTATCTTGTAGTAAAGCACAGAATCTTCTCTTCCCAAGTATCTCAGACTAGCTCATACTTTTCATTCATCATCTGACTTAAAATAATTGAGAATACACCCTATCCTGTTTATAAATCTATACTACAGTATGTCACCCTAGGTTCTCCAAAACCCTGCTGAGCTGCCTATTAACTCCACCAGAGTCTACGTTTCCACCAGATGAAGTGTGAAGAGCTGCAAACGCTTGTGGCTACCAACACATGGGAAATGCTAATTTACACCTACTGAGCTTCCAGCAAGGCTTTCAGGAGATGTATTCTTCACAAAAAATGTTTAGGTCTGTAAGTGGTCTGAGAGCATGCTTACCTTACTAAATCAAACACTACCAAATCCAATGCTGCATATTAGACAATCACGCCCAAACCTTTTTGACCCTGACTGGTGTTAGTGTCCCTTTATTTCTAGCTGCTAGAGGAAGAAAATACATTTGGAAAATGTAGGGACTGTTACCTAAACATGGCTCTATCTAGTTTGTAGCAAATAAGCAGATTTTTACTAGTCACCAGGATAATCCATATTCTGTGATGAGGCTTGTTATCTTGTTGATACCTCTTCTTCTTCCATATGATCTAATTAGATGAAAATTATATTTCTTTTCTGTAGGATAGAGTCAGTGGGAACCCTGAGTCTGCAATGCACGTGCTTTACCTGCTTCACTGTTCCAGAGCTAACAATATTATTTCATCCCACAGCACTGCTCCTGCAGTGGATCATGTTGCACAGCACCAGAGGTAGCAGCAGGACCCACTCTCCAGGTGAGGACAAAAGGCAGAGATGAATGAGACAGTGGATCCTAGAGAAAAGTGAGAACTTTAGGGAAATTGGACTTTGATGGGAAGTAATCGGGGCTGAAGTTATTGAGCTGATTTGGGAAGACTCAATATGCAAGAAAAAGTGAAAAGCAATATATAATACTGAAAACTGCGGATTTTATGACCTAGTCACACATTGAAATGTTGCATTCTTAGCTATTAACTGAGAGTAGGAATGTAAGATTGCTTATATTGAACAAGACGTGGTGATATAGCTAATTTCTATCCATGACTTGGGAGAAGACAGGTGGGTTTCATCCTCCTGTGAGACATGGGAAGTATGGGAAAAGTAGATGTTACAATTTCTGTGTATTTTTAACCCCATACTAATAATTGACCATATCTGTTAACAAAACTCTCAAAACCCTGATTGAAATATTCTTGTACCTGACTGACTTTGGATACTTTCAGCTTCTTTTTTTCTCCTGATTTTCTTCTGATTAGTTAATACAGTTCCCTATTCCACTCACTGAATCTTATTTTTAGCGACAAGAGCTGAGGAAAACAGAGATACTTAATATCTTCTTTGCCTCAGACTTGAATAGTAAGACCAGTTGTTCTGTAAGTACCCAGCCCCTCAAACTAAAGACAGGGATGGGGAGGAGAATGAAGCCCCCATAGGGAGAATGATCAGCGAGCTGCTGGACCATTTAGACCCACACAAGTCTATGGGACTGGATGGGATCCACCCAAGGATACTGAGGGAGATGCCGAAAGTGCTCCCCAAGCCCCTTTCCATAATTTATCATTGAAGGTAGGAAAAATTTCTTCACAGAATCAGCAGTGGTACAGGCTGCTCAGGTGACAGTCACCAACCCTGGAGGTATTTAAAAGACATATAAATATGGCGCTTAGGGATGTAGTTGAGTGGTGGACTTGGTTAACATTAGGACTCAATGATCTAATAGGTCTTTTCCACACCAAATAATTTTAAGATATATAAATATCACTCTTCAAAATTGTGGTTTAACCAAGTACCACAACTGAGCCAGCAACCAAGTACCATGCAGACGTTCGGTCTCCCATCAGTTGAATCAGGGAGAAAATTGGAAGCATAAAAGCTAGAAAAAATGCGTATTGAGATAAAGAGTTCCTTAGGGAAAGCAAAAGGCCCACACTCAAAGTAAAAAAATTTCATTCACTGGTTCCCATGAGTAGACAGGTGTTCAGCCATCACCAGAAAAGCAGGGTCCCATCACACACTACAGTTACTCAGGAACACAAGCACCATCACACCATCATACTGTTTCCCTCTTTCTCCTCCTTACACCCACTTTATTAAATGAGCATGATGTCATACAGTCTGGAATATCCATTTAGTCAGTTTGGATCATCTGTCTCAGCTGTGTCTCCTCCCAGCCTCCCTTGCACCTCCAGGCTCCTCACCAGTGTAGGAATGTGAAAAGCAAAAGAGGCCTTGGTTCTGTGTGTCCTGCTCAGCAATAACGAAAACATCTCTATATTGTCTACACCATTTTCAGCATAAATCCAAAACACAGTCCCATACTAGTCACTGCAAAGAAAATTAACTCTACCCCAGCCGAAACCAGCACAAAGTGTTGAAAGGTAGTCTAAATGGAGTAAACTCTCTTACAAATTTATAGGTGCAGACTACGTATTTCAGTATATATCTTTGCAGATGTTTCCAAATTCAAATGCATTTAGATTCTCAATTATAATTCAACTCCTAAATTCCTATGTATTTAAATAATAAATGAATAACATAAAGATCCTTAGGACATTTATGTGACAAGACAAGGTTCTTCTAAGTTGGTTCAGAAGGAGGTAATAGCGTTAACAAGTAACACCATCAGTCACCTGATACAATTGAAATTAATCAAAGGGATCAAAATACATGAAATAAACAAGAAATAATCAGTGAGCAACTTTCTTGTAGAATTCCTGGAGTCACTATGATGAAGCATGACTTCTAGTGAGGAATATGCTCCACATACTGAGTGCTTAATAGTAATAATTCTACAAGCAAGAAAAGAATTAATTCTGCATTCCAGGTGAGTGCTTTACAGTAACTTAAAAGCTACTTTCATTTTTCCTCTTTTCTTGACAGTGGTATATAAATCCTTTTTCACATTGGAGATCAGTCTATATCTTGATGTTAAGATACAAAAGATAGAAGAGTGACTGTGAAGGGAACTGAATCCAGTTTTTCCATATTGTGTAAGAATTCTGACTTGCAGACTAGTAAGCCAAGGGAAGGATGCAGCATTTGTTTTTTCCTACCTGTGTTTTTACGGAAAGCAGTTGAGTTTGCTTTGTTTCATAAAGACCAAGCCATCTGGTAGGTATGATCAGATGCATGGGGTCCCTCAGGGGAAGTAGATGAAGGAATGCATAGTTTGTGAATCTTGATAGGACTTATATATAATACAGCTCTGAAGCCTCTCAGCTTTGATGAGATGAGACAAGTTTCAGGTCCTACTCAGACTTAGAAATTGAGGCAAATAGGGAATGGTAATAATGAAAAATTTGTTGAGTATATAACGGCTTTAGATATTATGGAATGTTCAGTCTGTGGGGTATTTATAAAATGTAAAAGATAAGGATAGCAGAACCAGATATTAACTCATCAAAGGTATGTGAACAGTAAACTTTAAGCAAGAATACAACAGTAAAAAAATTTGAGATAGAGGTTTTAATAAGATTAATGTTAAATTTGTTTATGGTTTGTATCATTGGATCAATCGTATAAAACAAATGTTGGAAACATACATCTGTAAAGATAAGTATGTGTGCTTTTTAAGGTACTGATATTAGTGGTAGCATTTAGAGGAACAAAGGTGGGTTTAAATGCCATTGCAGTGCATATATGCTAGAATTACGTTCATAAAATGTAGCTTATGCTATTCATTTAATTAAAGACAGATTTTCTTATTATTCACCCTTTTGAAAAGTAATTTATTTGATTTGAATAAAAACCAAAATACAGGTAATAGTAATTTTTTTAAAAAAATATTATCCTTTTGTTCCTAAACATTTCATGTATTTTGCAAAAATGAGCACTATTTTTACTTCCATTGGGTTTAGGGTTTTTTTTCATGTTGTCTTTGTATATAGGAAATTTTTGTGAAATTAGATTTACAAATCTGAATAAAGTTATAGGGTTAGCATTAAGAGTGTACAGGGTACTGCAGCATTAGTGCTGCCTGAAAATTTATAGACAGATGATGTTAAAATCTAGATTTCCAAAAGAAAACAAAGGTTTTAAGTATCAAACAGTGTCTGTAGTCAATCATACATAGTATTTGCCATTATATTTAAAATACTTTTTGTGACTTTTCTATGGATTTTCCTATTTAAAATATATATACATATATATTATCTGTATGTAGATATAAAATATATGTTTAGTACATTGTTGCCCTCAGTTTTCTTGCTTGCAAGTGTTTGAAATCTTGCAGTGCAGATTCTCACACAGCTTCAAGAAAACAATGCATATTTTTAGCATTTATCCATTGTTTACATTTTTCTGCTCTGGGTGGAGAAATGTGATGGATGGTGATGTTCACCATCCAGGTCAAAGAGGTGGCAACCTGTGCAGCCAATCTCTTGACCTTTGTACAAATGTATATAAGTAAAGGAGTCAGATAATAAAGAGGAAGAGAAGCTCTCCCTTGACCTGCTGCATCTGCCTCGTTCCTTCGGGTTGCCCTGAAACTGCCAGAGTACATGGAATTAATTTTGGTAGCCAAAAATATTTTTGCTATTTTAAGCACATCTCCCGTGTGTAAGGAGTGGGTTTATACTAGATTCTAGGCAGCTGCCATTCTGGTCACAGTTGCATGCCTGATTTATTAGGGAAACTCTCCTATCCTATTGTTTAATTGTTTTTATGGGCCTTCTCACCCAGAGGGAGTCTGTTAAGGTTGGGTCTCTATGTCGTGTTGCCCCTGAGATAAAAGCTCCTAGTTCCACGGGCAGGTCATAGTGCAGTCAGAGCCCTGCCTTTCACACCCTCCACGGCTATAACTCATCAGTTATATCAGTTGAATATCAAGGTTAGTGCTCACTACCTAAGGCTACTGCCTGTAGTACCAGGCCTCTCTGCTCCTACGCCACATTTTCATTCTCCTCAAAATGATTATCTACTAACTAGTACGAGACGTTGCATTATACAATTGCACAAAGATAAGCAAGAACTAAAAATAATTTAGGTGTCAGTGACATGACTGCTAGACAATGGTTATCGTAGCCAAAACAAGCTAAAATCAGTTTCAGCCAAAACAAGCCAAGGAAAGATGTTGGATCCTGCACTGCAAGGTCAAGGGAAAGGCCTTTTCTTAGTAATGTGAGGGCCAGACAAAGTGGGCTAAAGAAGTAATAGCTTGATTTCCATTCTTTGAGTGAATTCTTCCTGTAACAGCAAATAAGTAAGAAGAAATTAACTTATAACTGCCTGCTTACCTACCACCCACGGGCGGAAAAGGTCAGGTTCAAGAACACCTGAAGAACCTGGAGATACACAAATCCATGGGACCTGATGGGATACATTATAGGATTTAGTGCACCTTCTGCAAGTTTGCAAACAACACCAACCTGCGTGGTGCAGGTGACATGCTGGGTGGAAGTGATGCCATCCAGAGGGACCTTGACAGGCTTGAGAGGCGGGGCTATGTGAACTTTATGAAATTTGACAAGGGCTATATTTGTGCTTAGGATTACCTTGACCCAGGGCACTTGCACTTGTCCTGGAATGCAAGTGCACATTGCAGAGAATGCACTGCAAGCAGCCCTGAGGAAAAGGACCTGGGGATGCTGGTTGGGCAGAAGTTCTCCATGACCCAACAGTGTGCACTTGCAGGGCAGAAAGCCAAATATATCCTGAGCTGCATCAAAAGCGTAACCAGCAGGTCAAGGGAGGTGATTCTTCCTCCTCTGCTCTCTTCTCATGAGGCCCCATCTGGAGTGATGCATCCAGCTTTGCAGCCCTCACATAAAAAGGACATAGACCTGCTGAAAAAAGTCCAGAGGAGGCGAATAAAGATGATCAGAGGACTGGAGCACCTCTCCTAGGAAGGTAGACTAAGAGGGTTAGGACTGTCTTCCTGTAAAAGAGAATGCTCTAGGGAGACTATATCAGCCTTCTGGTACCTATAGGAGAGCTACAAGAAGGCTGAAGAGGGACATTTTACAAAGGCATGGCAAGAGGGCATAGCTTTTAACTGAAAGAGGGTAGGTTTAGATCAAAAATTAAGAAATTCTTTACTGTAAGGGTGGTGAGGCACTGTAACAGGTTGTCCAAAGTTGTGTATTCTCCCTAGAGGTGTTCAAGGACAGGCTGGATGTAGTGGAAGGTGTCCCTGCCCATTGCAAGGTAGCTGCAACTAAATTACATTTAAAATCCCTTCTAAGCCATACCATTCTGTGATTTTATGGTTCTGAGCATTGTTTAAACCTATATATGCTAAATTCCCCTAAGAATTATTAATAACATTTAGACCAACATTCCTAAATTTGCAATTAAAAATACATATGAACAAATAGATACACCTATTCACATGGAGACCTTTCACATAGTTCTAGAAGTAAAAAATATTAATTTGGAATTTTCAAGCCTTGCATATTTCTGCCTATATTCAGTAACATATGTGACCCATGAATAGCCTCATTGTATGTACAGTTCCACTGATTTAACTCCGTCATTTATAGAATATGCTCAAGTGATCTTTTGACACTTCACATAAAGTTAAAAATCAAGTATAAACTTCTGAACTAAAACTTATTCTAAAAATTATGTTATCTGTAAATATTATGATGTATGATAGCAAAAGTACCACCTCTTTCGCATCTATTTACATGTTTTTTTAATTCCAGAAAAGTTGACTATTATTCTTATCACTCTCTGACTACTTCAATATTTCCTTGAAATACAAAGTGTTCTTTGATAGAAAAATATGAAAGAGGAATAATAATTTGATGACTTAACTTGAAATATATGTTGGTGTCCTGAGCTGCTTTACCAGTTAACTTATAAGGAAGGTTTGGTGGATCTGAACCTCAGGCTGGAGCGTGGTTGGAGGCATTGAAGAAATGGAGGACTCTTCACATAGGTTTCACTAGGCTTTATTACACCCAGGGAGCTGCCCACGTGCAGAGTGAGCCCTGGCCCTCTGAACTCACCTTAAGTACCCCGGGGGCATACACTGAGCAGGGGGAACCCAGAACCAATCCAGGAGGGGGGGATGTGACCCAGAACAGGGACTCTTAACAGAACAATGAAGAAAGGTGGGAACCTGAGGACCTTGCCGAACCACTGAGCATCTTCACCAGAATCTTCCAAGTTTTTACAAGGTGATTGACAAGGTCTATCAGTAGGGAAAGACCACCGGGGGTTTGGGGATGGGGGTGTCAGAACAAACCATTATAAGCAAATAACAAAAACATACAGAATTATTGGAAAACCCAAAAGGTGCACCGCAACAGAAATACATAAGAAAAAACTCAAGGTGTTGAGTTAGCACTATGCTCAGCAGAGATTAAAAGGTAAAGGATGTTTCACAGCAAGAAATATTCTGCTGTGTATCTGAAAGGTTACAAACATGATTAACTGTGGCAGGTCTCATGTGCTCCACTCATTAATCTCACACCTGGTAATGCATTAGGGATGGCAGGAGTAAATATGATGAAAATGTGCCATTTCATAATGCCACACAATGTTAAGACAAGAAAATTAAACTGGGGTTTGGAAACTTTGAAAAGGAATTATTAGTATTAGTATCATTTGTTTATACTGCTGTTGTTGTTAGTATTGTGATGATGATGATGATAATTACAAAATGCTGCAGCTAGGTTTAGATTCAAAGTCATCAATATTTATGAATATTTGGGATAAAATCCTCAAAAGTATTTCTAATGGCATCTTGCTGGTTACTGGTGTCCATATGTACCCAACATATGTGCTCTGGAAAAAGATCACTTACTAGACATTATGGCATATGTTACCTTGGCAAGGAGGGCACTGCTTACCAAACTCTTTAAACACAATCTCTCTCATTTGTGTGCTAAACATGATTTAGGTGAAATGTTATAAAATAAAGCAAAAAAGAGGTTAATTTACCACATCCTAAACAAGATTTTATCAAGTATGTACTTAAAATGCGACATAATTTTAAAAGAATTCTACTTCATTTTGACCTGAGTAGGAATTTGCTGACTCTAGGTATGTTTCCAGTGTCCCAATAAACACAGCAATTCTTCACTGTCTAGGAGGCAAAGGGACTATATTGATATCAAACACCACATACACACACACTACCTGCCCCATCAGCTTTTTCACAGAATATGGTTGCACCATCTGGGATGTTTGAAATAAACCGAGTATTGTTGTAAAAGTTAAGAGATAATTACACAGTAGAATTTTCTAAAAAGTTGTTTTATTTTGTTGTTTTAAAAGAATTACCACTTTCGCTTTTATTGTTTCATATTTACATCATGTCTTTGCTTTACACTTTCTTCTTTTCTCCTAGGGCATGTTCTACTCCTTCTCTTACCTCTTTAATCTCAGTTCACTACAATTTTACCTTTAAGTAATTCCTTCTCCACACTCTAGTGTCTTGTCTTTCTGGTCACTAGCCATCTTTCTCTCTCTTTAGTAATAAATGGACAGTACCAGTACAGCATTAATATCTTACACATTGCTCAAATATTTAAGGGAATAGTGTTATTAACACATCAATTTCTTCTTGGATGAAATATTTAATGACAAAAAAGAAAGACTCTCTTAATTCTGAAGAAATATTTCACTTGGTCTCCCACAGTTTTGAGCCAATTCCCTTAAAGCCATGGTTTGCTTTGGCTGCCACACCTAGATGGTAGCTCACTTGCAGGTGGGCTGTTGGTGGACTTTCGCCATCAGTGCTGACAGCCTGTCAAACATGTTTGGTTTCATTGTCTCTACAAAGACACAATAAACCACATACATAGATTTCAAGCATTATAAAACCCTTTGCAGTAATTCTGCTTGTCAAAGATAATTAGAACACTGGGTCTTGGTGAGAGGGATGTTTGTCTTTTTTGGGTATATTTAAGCTATTATCTAACAGCTTGCAAGAAATGCATCTAACTTTCCATTTGTGATTCTTTCTTTTTTCATTTAACCTGGTCTCATCTGTTGGATAGTGAAAGTGATGTAATTTCAGTAATAGTCTTAAAAAATGCATTGATCATTCATACTTTCTCAAACTTTGCTCTACTGTTATCTCATATCCTATACCTCAGGAATGCCTGAAGTGTCTAGGGATGACATACCCTAAATCAGAAGACAGGATTATGATTATCAATAAACAAGCAATTTCCACACCAATAAGCAGATCATTGCTATGTATGTAAATAAAAAAAAGTATTATTTTCAGTTTCAGTTATAAATATTTAAAAGATAAACATGAAGAAAGCAAATTATAAGACCAATCATTATTACTGGAATAATTTATGACTTTTGAACACAGACAATAATTATGTATTTACATGTTCAAGGTGATTACATCAAAAGATTAAGACCTAACTTGGAGTTGATTAATTCAAAAGCAATTCTTGAAAAATAATGGTGTCGTATATGCCTGGTTAAACTACTTGGAAAAAAAATTTAAAAACTCAACTGTTTTCTCTTTTAAAATTTTTTAGAAATCAATGTCTTCAAAACTGCTGAAATAAAGAGAATATTTCCCTAACATTCCCTTACAGAGGAAAGCTTTAGAAAATTCAGTCATAAAAAGTGTTTAGCACTCCTAACACATCTATTACTCTACTACAGCGGACAAATAAGAAAATCCTAAATGTTTAACAATGTGAAAGATATGATCCAACAGATAGTGGATGATACATTACTTAAATTCTGCAATTACAAGGTACTAAAACAACCATTGCTTCATTCTAAAGACAGAAATTTACATAAGTCCTTTAAAATTGAAATAATTTTCTACATTTCTACTATCTTGTATTCAGATATGCAATTTAAAAAAAAAGGAAAGAAATTATAGTCATGTAGAAAAATAACATACATGCCTTGAAAAATAGTTCTAAACTATTGTGGATATAGAAAATTGCCAACAAAATGAATCTTCAGCCATGTTTTCACTTTCAGGAAAAGGTTTACTAGTAAAAAGTTAATCCACATTATTTTTCCACCAAGAAACACATTATTTCAGACATTATTTATCTTGCTTTCTTTTTCTACTATACTTAAATCCTAAGACAAAGGTAATATAATATAATAATACGTATGATTATTCATAAATTACTTCAAGAAGTAGATTTTTTTTTCCTTCAACCACATAAAACCTTTTCAAGCCCCTTAACACATCGAAGTAAATCCCGATGGTCTTTTTTTGGTAGCAACTTATCACACTAAGCTATCAAAAAAGTATATTAATTGTCTATTTTAACTTAAATAAGTTAAATATTCTCAAAAATGCAACATAATCCTACAGAAGCACACTGTTTTCTTCAGAATGACAAAAGATTTACAAAGATAAAAGTCAGTGAGTAAGTACTGTGTGGACTTCATGTTCATTCACTCTCTGCCTCATTAAGGAATGCAAAACCTATTGGTTTCTGTCTTGTTGAAAGAATTAAAGATATAATCTACAATCAAAAAAGGTACTGACAACTTCCAGTCTCTGGTGATGCAGTAAGACCACCATGAGGAAAAAAAACAATAGCTGACCTTAGCCAGTTTCTATGTAAAGGTGCAAAAATACAGCCACAAAGCACAACCATGAATGGAACTACATGAAAAGTCCTAAGCTGTGCTGTGATTGGGTAAATTCTGGTGCCAATTTTCCCCGTCTGTATTTACCTCTTTAACAATTTCTTTTGGGAAGAGGATTTCAGTGTTCAGAAAGGCTCTAGAAATTTATTTATTTCTTCTTCCTACAGGTACAAGTGAGTGATAGCAGCTTTTTCCAGGACTTGGTCCTTGGAAGGTAAGGAAAATCAAGTCATGATAAAAGGACTGTAAGGTTTAAGCTCTATGTGTTTGCTTTCTTCTTTTTATTGTAATCTTTTCCTTCCCATCGCCTCTTCCCCAACAAAGGTCATATTATTTATCATTACAGGTTTTTTTCTCTGAAAACTACTCAGCAGAGGAAAGCAAAATGGAGGATTTATTGAGTTTTAATATATGCTTGTGCATTTACTGTGCTCACAGTGTTTTACTTACAGAAAAAAGAATGCTAAATAACCAATATGTAATGTCTTACTAACCAGCTTTATGATATTTCTTTGCCCGTCCTGTTCCTAAAATGCAGATTATATTTAGAGGCTTCTAATAGTAAGTTCACCTCTGTTTTCAGTTCAGTTTATCTTTTTTGTCTTGCAATTTTCTTTGTATTTTTAGGATTGAGTGTTTTGTTGGTTTCTTTCTCTTTCCCATTTAAATTTCTGTAATGTTGTTACACCATTATGATATTTTCCTTCTGATCATTACAAATTATGAGTTCCTATTACACAGAAATGGAAGAGTTTCACAATCTAATTTCTCACTGGCAAAAAAAAATTCACCTCATGAATTGTTTATTTTCTTCCTGACAATCTTGGTGACATGTGCTCTTTGTGGAAACCTATTCATGGACTTATTAATAATTTACAAGGTTTTCTTCACTGGAATGGGCACTCCTAGTGTCACTGAAACAAGTGACAAAAGTTGCCCCCTGAAAAAAAAAAAATGGTTCTTTAGTGGCAACTATTTTATTGTTGGTGATACATCCTGTATCTGTCTTGTACACTTTTCCAGTGAAGTTTTCTGCAAACCGTGATGGGATAGCATTGGATCACACCTTGTGCATTTTGCACATGCCATCATCAGGATGAACAAAGCAGAGAGAATACCAACCCTTTTGTGAGGTATCTGGTTACACTGTGCTTTGCTGTTTTCCATGGCTTTCTTGCTTATAGATTTTTATAAAATTTTGATCTATTACCCTTTATGAAAGAGGCAAGAATACTGAAGCTCCTGTCACACAGACCTTACCCAGTAAACCCAACCAAATAATTTATTCAGATATTTTCCTGAGACAAAAAAAAACCCCAAAACTGGTTGTCTGCTATTCAGTTCAGATTGTTCTAAATTTTGAAAAAAAGTAGGAATTGAGATACAAACAGAATAACAAACTTCATTATATATAGTTGAGAAAGGCGAAAGGTGGATATAGTCCAAAGAGTCCAAAGTAAAAAATGTGAATTTAAATCACCAACTGTGCTTCAATAAAGTAATTCTTCACTCACTCAAATAATGTAGAAATGTATGGCAGTGAAATGCTAAATCTCACTGAAGGGAAGTGCTGTATTAAGGAGCACAAGTGAAAGGGAAGGACCGCTGTTACTGTGCCCGTTTCTCAAGCCGGCTGCCCTCGGCACAGGTAACACTCCAGTGGGCTCTTTTCACTCAGCTGTGCCTGCGTGGCGACGGCTGGAGGATGGAAAAGGGGGACTCCAGAGCTGCTGGGTCACACGACTTTATTGGAACTCTGGCGTGGAGTCCTCACCTCGAGTGTCAGCGTGCCCGAAGACCTCGACTGACCCTCAAGTGAGACCTTATAACTGGGGGTGTAACACAGGGGGGGACCAGTAAGGTTTAATGGGGAGGTGGCTCATATCATAAACAAACATATAAAACAACCATACAATGAACATTAGAAGGTGACAATCAGGATTCTGTCCAATCACTCGACACCTCTCTCAGAATCTTCCAGAAGTGGGGAGAGACCCCCGAAATGATGGACAAGAACAGGAGGCTACCTGCCAGGTGATGGACAGATAACTGTCTCTGGGGGGAAAATCTTAGGGAGAACACAGAACCAATCACAGAACTGTCACTGGGGAGAAAACAGGGATAAACCAATAGTGGGTAACATAAAGGGTACAAGGAACAAACCATTTTACAAAAGAACATTAACTTATGAATTAAACTTAAAATTGAAAAATACACTCCCACAGACTGCCCTGTAATTTCATGGCAGTGCTGGGGTCTAATGGGTCTAACAGTTACTTAATCAAAAATGGAATTTGGATGTCCCATCAAGGTTCAGGATTTCACTGATTTAGACTGCATACACAAAAGATCACAGTAACAAGTCTCTTGATAAAGAGACCTTATAATCTGAGAGAATTTAATTCACTTTCCTAAACACGAGCATTTATATTTGTGAAGCTGTAGGATATCTAAAATACCCACAAAAGGGTGGCAGACCCAAAAGAGTTTCTGGAGATATGTCACCTCCTGGCAAAGACCAGTCTCAAATGCCAGTCAATACTTGTATGTAGGAAAGTGAATTAAAAGTAAGCAATGTCACATGGCTAGTGCACACAATCCAAGACAACAGTAAGAAAATTAAAATCAAAACCAGAAGCACACAGGCACAGCTTCACAGTTGCCAAGTGCTTAGATTTACTATGACATGCATGAGTTCTAACAGAAAGGCTACCACAGAACATCACAAGAGAATGGGAAGTAGCAGAAATAATTAGGTGTACTGTAGTTCATGCAGTTGCCACTTTCACTGTGCAGCTTTTATGCCAAAACTGCACAGAAGGGTTGTTAAAGTATATGGTTTCTTGGAATAGGCTACATCCCACACATCCAAAATTTTGCTTTATTTGGAATTTGTCACTTCAGTTACTAGGATCCCATAATTCATGAAGTCTATTGGAATATCAACAAAATGCGTGAGGAGTGGGGAGAACTCCTGTGTATGCAATCTGAAGAATTCTCTAGAGATAATAAATTGTTCTTTGCAGACAAATAACTCAGTGTGAACATGCAGATACCAGTATTCCACATTCTGATTCACAGTCTGGATACAGAAACACAGAGCTGGAACAAGCTCAGAACTGACACCTTTGGTCTGACCATGTCTAATTAGCACTGATATTACAACATTTTATTACATAAACAATGGCTGATGTAGTCTCTATCTCCCGTGCAGCAGCAGGTAACAAGAACACTTACCCAGAAAGTCAGAATGTTGAGGTGCTTTAACTCCCAAAACAATGTTATAACCCATCCTTGTAACACAACAATTGGAGATGAAATTAACTCAGTGTAGAGATGATGGACCTCTTCGAAATGTAAATTAGCTGGAAAATGTGTGCTGGAATACAGGTGTTCCTAATGCCCTAAAAGCTCTAAACATCATTCCCAAGAAATTTGCTCACTGAATCATTTTGAAGCTGCTTCTAGTGGGGAAAAAAATAAATCTGCGCTCTGCAGCCTTATTATAATTGCAAACAAAAGTAGCTTCCAACGCTAAGGAAATTATTAGTATGTTCTCTGGAAAATTAAAGCTGGAATCTTCAGTGGAAAGAATAGGATTTTCCTAATGGTGGTAAACCTAGTCCACTGTGTCTTTGTGCTTCCCTTCTCTCCCCAGTGCCAGCCCTTTTTCTGCCCTTTCACCCTCAGGAAAAATGACAGATGAGCTACAAAACACAGCCTCTGTCAACAGTCTAGATATGTAAAAGTTGGACATCAGACTAGTGTGCATAACAGAAACAGCCTCGAGGCATCCACGGCTGACAGAGAGGCCCTGTGCCAGTGTTTCCTTCTGTTCAACATCTCTGTGACCATCTTTAAAAGCTCAGATGCTGTTGATGTTTAGGCATCAAAACAATAATAATCTTTCCTGTCTAAAAGATCCTGCTGATAATTTCATTTGGTGGGTTACACACAAGAACATATAGATACCAAGATGGTCATCTTGATGTGTTCACTGCTTGTCTGCCCTACCATCAGCTCCCAGATCGAAACAGGAACAAAAGTTTTGGCTGCTCCTCAGGGCATGCACTTATTTACCCCCTGGGATTTATAAGAAATACATAGAAGTGCACTTTGAAAAAATAAAGAGCAAAGTTGAATTCTTAAATTCTCAGCTGGTGTGAAGTCAAAGTCACACAAATAACTTCTGCATATGGAATGTGAAACACTCAACAGAGCTCCAAGATGCATTATCATGCATGCAAAGCCTTTCATAGTCACATCCTTCTAAGCTCCACTGTACATGCATCTCACGATACTGAATGTGCAAGCAGGGTACAAATGCTTGTAATGTTCATGTTCCCACAGTACTTAGGGAATTTTAATGAATATATGTATAATTCATTTAAAAGGAGACAACTGGCATGTGGCATACCAGGAGCTGTGACCTGTTCCATTGATGTTAATGATAACAGCCTCAGCCAACTGCAGTGATGAACCTCCTTGAACCTTACGGTAGCTCATATATTTTCCGCTTGCTATAAATGTTTTATTTTACCTGATACAGTAATGAAATTGTCAAGATAATGAACAGAGTAATCATTTCACACAAATGGCTAACTTTAATTAAAAATCAGTGTTGACTGCTAAAATATGGGGGTAACAGGCCATTGATCAGATTACAGATCACTGATAATTGAGATGTGGCTATAGAAGCAAAGACCTGTGAACTCCACCTCACTGAAGGACATAATGTGTGCTGCCAGTAAAAAGTAGTCTCAACACATCATTAGCCCATATATATGTGATTCTTTACTCAGCTGTTAAATCTGCAAGGACAAACATTACCTGTTAGACCACCTCCAAAGTAACAGTTTGAATTAATGACACAACTGCCAACATAAGGGATGTCAATGTCCTGAGAATGTGTTTTCTGGGAGCAATAGGAGTCTACTTGTTCTGGATGGTATTCCTGAGGAGCAGAAACTCTCCTACCCTATAGCATGTCATTCCATGGCTGCCTAAGCAGGTAGCACGTAGCACTCAAAGAGGGAAACTGAAGTTGGCTTTTCTGAAGAATGTCTCAAACCTCTGCTCTTCTGAATGTAGTGATCAGTTTAATGTCTTTCTATATTCTATTCTATAATTTTCATCATAGTCACAAGGTTATAAACTCATCCCATGTCATAATAAAAAAGCTGGATATTATTTTTTAAAATTTGGGGAGTTTTCAATTAGAATAATCACTGTTTCTCATTCTCTACTTCTTTTTTGAAGGATATGGAAGAAGAGAAATAATAAAATTTGGCTTAGAAATCAAAATTATGAAGGTCATGTCGAAAGGTCTGACAGGGTCCAGAACAATTTTCAGCTGTGGATATATGTCTGGTCATTGTGGACTTGATGTGAAATGCCAAGGTCTTATGAGACTCACCCCAATGCTGTCTTCTTAAAATTCATTTTGTTTACTAATGGCAAAGAAATCACACCCTTTCCTCCCAAGTGTCTTTGCTATCTTTTTGCTATATTAAAACACTGGTTTGTGTGTATTATTACATTTGAAAGACATATAGCTTTCACAGCAAGACACACTTAGTGTATCTGAGCTGTCTTTGTTGTACCAGTTGCCGGTTTACTGTCTGATAAAAATTATTGTTTGAAATTTCCATGTAAAACTCTACATTATATTATTTTTTAGAAAAATTTATCTGAAGGATAGATGTCTGAATCAGCATAAAATTTTTATGGAACTCATCTCAAGCCATGTGGCAAACTGTACCTCTGTCTACTATGACCCCATGGATACTTTGATTTGCTGTTAATAAAGACTTAAGAAAGGTACCCCCTCTGATGGTATGTACAGAAGTACCCATTTAAGTCCTACATAAAGCATTTATTAATCAAACCTTTGTTTCTCATCAGTGGCATTACAGTGAAAAGCAGGATGAGCACATCCCACTGTTTTAGAAATTTATTGATAGAATTTCTTTACTTGTCTTTTTTATGTTGAAGAATGTTGATTCTTTATAAACAAAATTTATCACAAAGAAAATTCAATATCCAGCAGTACAGTAGAAAGTTGGAAAAAGAATTCTTATTGGATGCTTCCAGTTAGACCTATTTAGACAGTGGCAGCTTTCAATCAGTTTTGAGCCATAATTTTTTCTGGGATAACAATTTAAAGGCTGTATGACAATTCAACCATGAGAGTCACTAGAGCTTAGCTCTTCTAGAGGAGTTTGAGATTTAGGAACAAAAAGGAGGAAGTAGTATGAGACCAAGTGTTAACATATTGCATTATTGCACAAACCAGTAATTAAAGTCTTTGCACAGTCATATTACAAAACACTGCTACAGATGTCTACCCTAGGATAATCAATGTGGACTACACAGGATACTGGCAGACCTAATAAACCTAAATAAACAACTGTATTTACATACTATTCCTTTTGGCCAGTCTGTGTTTCTGTAGGACAGTCTACAGTTTTCCTAAGCCCCCGTAACATGTAAACCTGCCCTCCTCTCAGATTTGCTATTCTTCACAGAAATCATACCAGGAGGTCAGGAGACAACACACTATTTATTCATATAATCATAGATAACAGGCAAATATGGAGAGTGGATGGTACTGAATAAGTTGTTCTACTACGACTCATCAATATCCTTCAAAGAGAAATGGCCAGTAGCACCTTTGCATTCCTTGTGCTCCTACAGATGCAGAGGCAAACAGTGAGAACAGCAAAAATTAACAGTTTTGATGAGCAAAACTTAATGGTTGATCCCTTTTAAAGCTGCATCTCATATTCTCATAAAGTGAAAAAAATCCTAAAAGGCTAAGGACACACAAAAGTGACTTTATATGCTTAATAAGCTAACAACGTGTTTAGCGACAAGAACATTCTGTTTATATGGCCATGGACAAGAATTTTTGGAATATGACCATATCCTTGACAGCAGAAATGACACAAATTCACTTAGCTACTCTGACACAGTAACAACATTCAGTAATTATTAGTCAAGATCTATCTGAACAAATGACCTAAGGATAAAAAATTCCGTATCTATTAGTTACTAAAAAATCTTCTGGCTGCTTTTTGTTTGCTTGGGTTTTTTTTTAATGAAAAAAATACAAGAAGTTTTAGTTAAGCAAATAAAGGCCTAAACATATTTCAGGTAGGTAAATACATAAATACTGAATCAAGACATAAGCAATTTCAGGAGGACTATCTCTGATAGAAAATCAACATTTCCTTACCTATGAGTTTAAATAAACTGGACTATGAGCGTTGAATTTCAACTAAAGTCCTGTTTAGTCTATATGGTATGTAAAATACAGTAGAAGCACAGCATGAGACCAAAAAAGCTAGAAAGATAGTGCCTTGTGAGGTCTCTAATAATAGAGTTTGTGCTAGTTTCAGTATGCTTGAGAGTATTCAGCAATTATAAGATAAAGCTCTAAGATGCCTCCATTACTGTATATATGACTATCAATAGTAAGTGTTATATATACAGACACTTATATCCTCAAAAAGCAGATATATGCAGGTTGGGTTTGTTTTTTTTAAAAAAAAACCCTCCTTGAAATTAACTATGATATTAATATTATGCATGATTACACGATATTAATTTATTTTTTGAATTTTATGAGTACTTAATGAAAGTTATTAATTCAACTTTAAAAACTCAGGCCCTGGTAACTCATAAAAGCAAATAAATCCACTTTAAGTGGTAAAACTGAAATTTGCTTTCAGAGGAAAACTGGATAGGAGAAAGACAAAACACTAAATTATGCCTATAAGAAGAGACTTTCAGAGATGTCTGTCACATATCGACATGCACATGTATTCACTTTCTTCCTTGCACAGTGTGACCAAGTAAGCCTCCTTCTTCTAAGTACATTAACATCATCAACTTTGTTAACACAAAGAAATTTTACTGAGTCTCAGTCTGTATAAGAATACTAGTTTATCTCTTCTGAGCCTAAATGCATACAGTTTGAAGAGAACTTATTCTCAGAAAAACTACACATTAATTTTTCCAATGTTTGTTCATGGTACTGTTAGAAGAGTAACTTGAGAGCATTTCTTTATCATATCCCATTAAATCTATTTATTCCCTTATATAATGATGAAACAGTGTAAGTTAATGTAAAACTGCTTTTTATATAGCAAATGTTCATGACATGAAGTTTTCCCATAATTTCCCAAAACAAAAAGCAGTTAGCATTTCCCTTTTAGCTTCTTTACTCTCCCAGGAAATTCTCAGGTTGCAAATGCATCCATTATATTTTTTTCTTTTAATGCGACTTTTCCTTTAGTACAGTGCAACGGTAAATACTTTTGAATATGGGGAAAATCAACTATGACAGCATTTATTAAATGTTCAAGAACGACTTGTGTCTAAAACTGACCTGTCAGCTCTCATATGATGCAAAGAAAGGAAATGAAACCTAAAGTACAGGTTAATATTAGCCATCAATATTTTACAAGGCCACTAAGTAAATCAGTGGAATTGGTTGTGTTCTGGTCTTGTTCTTGATAACACAGATGTTTTTCCATGCTTTTTTACAGTTTTCATGTCACGTTTTTAAGTAACAGTAGCCTGCCAATAAAGATTATATGATTTTCACTTCTCATGGATCTTCATTTACGAAACAATCAAACTGTATAATCTTCATTGACTTCTGCTCTATTTCCATCTCACAGTAAGCCAATGTCAGCTGTTCAACACTGTTAGTTTCCAAGCAGTATAAAGTCTAACAGGCTGTCAAAATCATGCTGTCATCGTATTGGGAAAGAGATTGCAAGTAAGTGTGGGAAGGGGGTAGTTTTAAATTATCCCTGTCAATGATTTTAACAAAAGAAAATCATACATTTGGAGTCTACCCCACTCAGACTCCAGTGGTTTCCCATGTTAGTGGAGCCACCATATCCATTGCTAGTGGGTTTTCATGCAGCTGACAGGAAGATGAAAGTGGCTTGTTTGGTTTAGAAGTTATATACTCATTTAATGAAAAATACTTAATTACTAAGGTCATGATTCCAAACTCTGCAATCCCTGTGATGGAGAGTGAACTGCACTGTGGTCTAGGGTTTCAGCTAGAACACTGAATTGGGAATACTATTCCTAAACCAAGACAGTGCTCCACTGTGGACATTCATGGGATAAAGGGGCACAGCCTGACTCGTCATGGTCTTTGCCACGGGCTGCTGGGGAATCTCTGCTCCAGAGCCTGGACCACCTTTTCCCTGGCCTTCTTCACTGACCTGGGTGTGTGCAGGGCTGGTTCTTTCACATTCTCACTCCTCTTTTGTCTGGCTGCAATTACTTCTGGATAATAATCTTCTCTTTCTTTTTAAATTATGTTGTCCCAGAGGCACCACCACCATCTCTGATGGGCTTGGCCCTGGACAGCACTGAGTCCATCTTGGAGCCAGGTGGCACTGGACAAAGGGAAGCTTTTGGCAGCATCTTATAGAAGCCACACTTGTAGCCCCTTCATACCACAACCTTGACACACAAACCAAATGCAATTTTAAATATTTTTTTCATCGAGCACTACTTAATTATACTTATGATTAAAAGGAGTAATAATTTTCCTAAATATGTTTGGAGTTCACCACCTATGCATGGCACATGATGGAAAGACTATACCCAAATTTTAAAAAACTAAAAAAAAGCTCATATTTCAAAGTAATTTAACACATCATATGCTGTAAAAAAGCAATATCTTTTGACATTTATAAAATATCCATATTATACTATAATACACATGCAACTTGTTTGTTACTACCTATTAAAAATATGTACTAAAGATATGTTATTCACTATAAATAAACCTCTTGGAAGAAAGCCTTTTCAATATGTGCAACACACTGCTACCATTAATGAAGCATCTGAATAAAAACTAGTCACATTTTTTATGTTAAGTGCAACCTTGGGTCACTTACACTGCTGGGAAATGCAAGATGGTGCTCATTTTATTGACTCTTTAACAGAGTTCAGTTCATAATATTTTACCTGACTCAATTTTCCTCTGATCTCATAAGAAGAAGGGAAAGACATGCTCAGGTAACTGACTCAGTGTTTCTAGTTTTGCTTTGCTTCAAGAATTTATAAAAATGGAAAGACAGGAGAAGGTAGTTTTTGGAAATTTAATGCCACTGCACAAACACAATTATTATGTCAATTACACTGAACAGTAGGCAACATCTAAGTCAGTCCACAGGACTATTCAATTCACTTTGTTGACCATTCTGTCACTAAATGCAGGAAAACCTTTCTGAGACTGACATGAACTGCTAACATTCTTGAAGAACGTTGAAGCCACCTTGCCCTAAAAGAATGCGAATTTTCATCCACAGTTTAACCTCATAATTTGGAAAACAAGCAAATAAACAAACAAACAGACAGACAGACAGACAAGACCACAGTTCTGTCTTTTCTTGTCTCACACCCAGAAGGCGTCAGCTGATCACCTACATTTGTGTTTCTGTCAAATCCATCACTGAAGGAGATCAGTGCTACTCATTCAGCCCTGGACCTTCTGATGAGACAGACTGACCCCATGGATCTCTGGAAATGTTTCTCTCATTTAATAGGTTTGAAATTTATCACAAGAGATAAAGCTACTCAAAATTAATGATGTTGGGATTTTTTTGTTAGGACGGAATATTGAGATCTGCTATAAATGCATCTGCTTTGGGTCAGATACTTAGCCACTGAAAGCAATTAAAAGATTAACATTTTCTCCAGCTAATGATCTGATTTACCACATACAAAGCTATTCTTTATCTACAGTCTAGATTAATTTCATTACAGCTGTTGTATTGTAGAAAGGCTAAAAGATTGGAAAAGGAGATGTGTCCCCTTTGTGTATTAGTGTAATTAATACTGGTAAGCTTCATGCATTTCTAGATTCTCTTTGTTCTATAATATGAAATTATTAAAAACAATTTTTTGAAGATTTTT
This sequence comes from Trochalopteron elliotii, assembly GCA_024734555.1. Lineage (NCBI taxonomy): Eukaryota > Metazoa > Chordata > Aves > Passeriformes > Leiothrichidae > Trochalopteron > Trochalopteron elliotii. The sequence continues at coordinate 5,023,759 of JANPWX010000078.1, read as the reverse complement.
GCTTTGTGATGTGTTTATTTTAGATTTTTTTAGTTGGTTCTATTGAAAACAAGCTATTTGAAGACTGGGGGATCCATGTGAAATCAAAATATTATGCACAGGGTTTTTTTCTTATTATTACAGGTAACATGGCATGAGAACCAGCTTGAGATGCCTGAGAAGATATTTTCAATAAATGTCAGTTATTTATTTAGTCTGTAAATTCAGCCATATTAGGAATTTTAACATTAATGCCATTTTGGCTTTCAAGAACTGTTTATCGCTTTGACAAGTAGTCCATGTCAAAGTTAAAATGTGGAAATGAATTCTCAGGCCCACACTGTCATTTGCCTTTTCTAGTAGTCTAAATATTTTGCAGTTTTACTGCATTTTCTGTATTATGTGTGGGCCAAATGTGACCTTTGGTGCAAGCAGCATCTTCATGCTGTTTGCAAACCCACATTACCTGACAAAAAAATTGTTCTCTAAATTTACATATATAGCTGTATCTAGATGAACGTTTATAATTTTTCATTTGGATACCAAACAATTATATATCACTATATATCATGAGATATACAAATGCTAGTGTGTTTATCCAGTACACGTAGACAATTTTAAATATAAAGTTTGTTGCTTTAAATACAGCACAAACTTTGACAGGATTAGTCATCTAATGCCATCATTGACAGGAATACATGAAACAGTCTCAACTTAAATAACCTTTTCATAAAACCCACAGATTAATTATGAGAGACTGAAAAAAAGAATACAGTTAAAAGAATGAAACACTTAAATTTTTCATTTTCCCTCTTAACAATGAATTCTTAGTTTTGTTGGAGCTGCAACAGAAAGGTTTAGACTTCTATCACTCTTAACTGGGTTTTTCAGTGCCACTCTTTTTGATCACTTTTCTGGCACTCTTTGTCTGCTCTGAAGATAATAGATACCAACTATATTTGACCCAAAATAGTTGCCTGTCAAGTCCTTGGAAGATACCCATTTTATTCAAGCAAATGTTTTCCCACATACTGAGAATTACCATTTCTAAACCTGTAGATACATTAGTATGTGTTTTGAATAAAAACTAGGAATGCAATAACAAATGGGTAACATTTGACAAGGGAAAAACAGAAATATTGTTATTTTTTTCTTGAATTCCACCCAAAGAGAATGCATACAGTTTACAGACTCAACAATGCAAAAGCCTAAACACTTCAAGACTAATACTTGTAATGAATTATACACATGTGCTAGCATGAGAGGTAAACTTACTAAAAAAGACTCTATGAAAGTGTCATAAATTGCTAAACACACTTGCAAATTGTTTCAATATTCATGATAATGCCTATCTATATTTTATTTCTTCAGAATTAAAGATCAAGCACAGTTTCAGTTGCAAAGCAGGAAGCTCTATACTGGAAATTAATAGATATTAAGGAAACACCATTCCTTTGATCAAAATAGCTTCTCCCAGATAATCCCAGACAAGCTCACCTGCACCAGGTACTGAGAAAATCAGTAACAGAACAAGATTTTGAAGGTTTTAGGACAATGACATCCAGTGGAAGTTATGCAATTTCAAGCAATAGAATGACTCTGACTTCCTAGATGTCATCTCTGCATGGATCTGAAAATACCAAGTTATATCTCCTGTAGAGAGCTACAGTCTATCCACTCCATGAGCCACTGTGATGCACTGTAAAAAATCTCTAGCTAATGCATACCTTGGACATATGTCTGGCTGAGAATCCTTCAGTGAGTATGTAACTGCTGACAAAATACCTCAAAATCTATACATCCATTAAAACAATCAATTGACATTTGTTTTTCTGCCAAAAGCTTCCAATTTTATGCTATTTTTGACAAATATTGTGTCTTCCCATAAAAAGAAACCATTGAAAAGAAAATTAAAAAATAATTTTCTTTCTTTCATTTTTATCTACATTTAGTGTCAGAAAAACAAAAGGAAGAATAGAATATAAAGGTGGTAAAAAGAATTTTAGGGTTTTTTTCTGACACCCCTAGTAATTTTGCTCTTAAGGATGTTTGTCCAAGCATTTCAACCCACCATGTCATCAAAACTAGAATATGTCATAAGCTAAGGAACATTCACTGGAAAAGTTGATTCAACACAACCTTGAGAACAAGTAGAAAGGAATATTTCAAAGCAGCTCAAATTTGTCCCAAACAAAGGAACCTGAATTTGTTTACAGTAATTAAAAATCACCAACTACTCATTGATCCTAGATATTTTTAATGAATAAAAGAAAAACACTTTTGTAAAAGTGCATTACCAACACAGATTAGTAAAATTTCACCCCTAAGGCTTATTAAATTTTGTAAATGATTAATATACAGCTATAGCACTACTGTGGAAGAAAAAAAAAATTCAGATGTGGCAGTAGAGTAAGAAGATTCCTACCACAGAATAAAAATATTACCAGCAATGCTTTAAGACAGGGCTTTCCCTGTGAATAAGATCTCAGAAGATTCTTGTCATCATCACTGCTCTTCTAAAGTGTCTTTTTCAGAGACTTTGTGATTGCAGTGGCCATTGCCAGATACAGACATCCTGCTGCATAGAGATTGAGGATCATCATTGGGTTGGAAAAAATGTTGTATTCATTATTAAAGTTCAGCCATAATTCTAATTTCATAACCGCACAGTAGCAAAGAACATTGTACTTGAAAGGGCTGTTACTGAGATTCCAGAAAAGAAAATTGCTAATTCTTATAAAATCCACTTGTTTGAAGGATAGATTAGACATGGGAAAATGGTTTAAAAAACCATTCAATGTATTATAAGTCTCCAGATTTTGTAATGATTTCTCTGGAATAAGGAAAAATAGTAAAACAGGCCAAGGAAGCAGTAAATAAATTTAGGTAGAAGAAGCTGCTATGGCCAGACAACACAAAAAAATCCTCACTAAAGGATGACATATCACAACACAATTTCAAAAGGTTACTATGGTGTCTATGATAAGAAAAGATAAATTGCATTAAAATCATGAGATAACATTTTCAAGAATGCCTCAGGCAATATTCAGAATAGCTTACTTATCTTGGAGACTTTAATTTCCCTGAACTCCCTCTGTAGACAGTGTGTGAGAGTGATCTCTCTGGAAGGAAATTCAGACTGGCTAAGTAGGCTCTTCCTTTAAAACACATCTATTTGGGAGTCCAGAGCAATGCAGAAACAGTGATAGCCACAAATATTTTTTCAGCCAAACATGTTTTTCCACAAAAATCATTCCTTTATTTAATGATAAAAAAACATTTTTCTGAACTGATCTCTTTTCAAGTCTATGGTTGATTTTATTAAAAAAAGAAATAATGAACTTCTTTTGGCATGTATGGAGGGTTCTTGCTTTTGGAAGGGTCAAAGAAATTGTGAAGTATTAACATAACTTTTAATTCTTAAATTGATACTACATTTTAGAGGGATGAACACACTAACACTTTCATATTTTTGTTACTGGCTAAGTACCACAGTGTGGATAAAAGCTGGATGGGATTTTGGCCACTATTTTGTCAGAAGCCACCAAAAATTTATTAAATATCAGCTGAGGAGTATGAAAAATGAATTTGGGTTCTTTATGATTAAACTGCTTTCCTTCTTTGATACTTTCTGGTACACTACCAGCTGTGGTGCAATTTGAATAATGAGAATTTTTTATTACCAGTTTTTTAATGGCGAAGAAGTTAACAAGTCACAATTTTTATCATACATTGGTACAAAAGTGACAGTGAGGAGAAAGTTTAATCTGAATCGATAAATAGAATGACAGTAATACCTTCCTCCCTATAAGAGTGGGGTAGTTAAAGTAGATTTGAGAGTTACAGAGTACTTCAATATTAGTGGGACTCCAGCTGGTCAGAAAGTTCTCAAAAATTTACTCTGTCCATCCTTGTTTTAGTGTTCATGCTCTTTGATAGATGTGTATGTATTATGCGGATATGTTCATCAAGCACATATAATCATAAAATAGATATTCCAAATAGCATTAAAATTTATAAAATAGATTAAAAATAGTGTTAAAATGCTCAGAACTGCCTGTTAGTGAATCACAGTTTCCTTCTTTTTTCCAAAAATATTTATTTACTTTGGGTACTACTGATATCCATGCTGATCAATAATATCAGAATCAAAATTGTACCACAATAAAATTGAAATATTCCATAGTTTCCTGCAGTGATTATTAACCCAGGAGACTAGGGTCTATAGGATGTACTAAAAATCTGAATCAGACTCAAGAGTTTGTGCTAAAGCACTTTTATTACACACTCTGATGTAGTTTCCATGGAATACGTAAGGGTTAAACATATCAGTCTTGTTCTGATAGAAGTCATTATCCACAGAAAGCTGAACTGTGCACACAATGTCAATTTAGAAGTCATTTTCACACAATGTCAATTTAGAAGTCATTTGCTTCCAGTAGAATCACTCATTATATGAAGGTAAAGGCAGAGCTATTAGTATCTCCTTATTAGGTCAAATACTCTGGGGAAAGAAGAATTTAGAGGCTGAGATTAAACACTTAGAAAGTCTGCACATTTTTATGTGGCTGCCTTCTGTAAATAGGGTAAAGAAATTACTCTGATATGCACTTAAGTATGTGAAAGATTATGTGGAGGAATTTCTGTTACTATTGTTTTGCTTGCATATTTATATTCCAACAATGCAATGCCTGAGAAAAAGCCTGTATTGCCAGACTTATCATAAAGAAACTTTTATTTTATTTACTTTATTTCTATAATTTTGTGTGGTGTTTCTAAATTTTCCTTGACAGTATGACTTCTATAATTAAATTCAGAATTATTCAAAGTAAAACAGCAAAAATATTATGAAGATTGTTTTCAAAAGGTGTTATGACATTTCCAAGGTTGTACTAATGACAACATCTGCGTTACGGGAATCACAAAGTAAAATCGTAAATACTGATCACAGCTTAGAGACAACTGGGTTACAGAATATGAAGATTAAAAAATGTCAAACTCCCAGAAACAGAAAGTGAAAAAGACACAGAAGGAAAATATTCATGTATTCATGTATCATATTCCTATAACAGGAAAAAGGAAGTAAAGCTTACCAAGCAATTTATTTAGCCTCATTAAGTATGAGAAATACAAAAGGAAAAGAAGTCTATATGAACTGTGTAAATGGAGTGAGTAAAGGAAGAGAACTTAAAACATTGGTCCAGCATATAATCTGTTTTAAAAGAAAACAAACACAAACCCACAACAATTTCTTATCTAACAAGGAGTTCAGTAGAGAATATTGAAAAATTATTGACTGGGCTGATAAAAAATAATATTCATTAAATTTATGCTAAAAATGTTAAAATTTTGTGGCATAGGTCCTGATATTAATCTCAGCTGAAATAGAATAAACTTAAGTCAAATAAATTTATTTGGGAAACACCATATTTATATAAAGTAACTTTTGTCTTGTTCTAAATATATTTTTTTCAAAAATTCTATTTCTTTTAATATTCTATATAAATAGCTTTATGTCAATATTTTAAAAAATATTCCTGTGAAGGAGGTAATATTACAATTTTGTCCACAGTGTTGTGATTATCCACTAAGAATATGGAATAACTTAATTCAGTTCCTTTCTTTGCATAGGTTTTGATTTATCCCTTCAAGTATAATGACCTCTGAAGGCATAAAGACTAAGAGGTCCAAGCAAAACATCCAGGAAAATTGAAATTATATCAGCAGGCCATGCAAGGGTTTGCATTCTTTATTGTAATCTGTTAGTGTGCTTGGTATCAGAAATAAACCAATAACTGAAAGAGAAAGTGTAGCAATGACCTTCTGCCCCTGTCCTTAATGCTTTTTGGGTCCTATTAGAGCCATTTCACATTGTTTCAGCCACTGATCATGAAAATGTTAATGCATGAAAATAAACACAACAGGATTTCCAATGAGAATGATAATTCCTGAGATATGCAAAAGTACTTGTGGCTTTCCCATCTATTAACAAATTGGTGAAACTGCGTTTAATTTCCTTTCCTTTTACAAAGACTCAGCAGCACTGTTTTCCTTCCAAGTCAAAAGGAACATTTTGAATCAAACATTAACTCCAGATTTTCAGTTTGGAGAGGCATTTTCTTCTCCCAGACAAACACAAATTTTAGCTGACATAATTTTTTTGAAGCTCATAATGAACTGCAAAGACTCAGTTATTTGTACAGTTTTCCATTAAGGTCAGTTGATTTCCATTCATTTTATGTTAATGAAGTTTGAATGACTTATTCTAAGCCACTCCCAATTTATGATCCTCAGAGGAAGAGGTAAAAAGCCCATCGCTCGTCATTTTAAACATGAACAGAGGTCCCTGTGTGGCTTTAAAATGCTGGCTGTTTTATAGGGCTATCCATTGTATATTCCTGCATCATTAGTAGGAAAGGTCAAGAAATATTTACTTATATTAGACAGGAACCTCATGAAACTATCACCGTGAAACTATTCCTGAGACTACTAAACTGATACATGTGCAACCCTGGTTAATTCACTGTTCAGTGAAATCACAAACACCACTGCAGAGTTCCAGTTCAACTCCTGTCCTCATAAACAGATACTTTATAAAGAAGAGCTAGTTTCATCAAACAAGAAAGGTCTTCTTCATGGAAACAATAATATAAATTCAAGAAAGAATAAATGTGTTCCAGAGATATGAAATGCAGCAGCTTTGTCCTTATATTAATGGCTTATACATAATTGCTCTTTGCTTTCTATGCAGAGAAACTATAATTTTCAGTTCTTTATTTGATAACCATGAACTCAGAGTATAAACTCAATCGTCATGAGATATTTGATCTTTCAGAGGTGAAATCTCTTTATGCAAATAATTTCCTGGTAGAGAAAAAGATCGTATAATAATATCATATTGTTATAATAATATCATAATAATAGCATTAAAATTAATTTCAAAAAACAATGAAGGCAGAGATTCAAGTGATTTCCTTCTCTTGCATATCAAATATTCAAAAAGAAAATCTCTGGACTTTGCCTTGTTCAACCTGCTCTAGATGACCCTGCTTGAGCAGGGAGGTTGGACCAGATGACCTCCAGACATCCTTTCCAGCCTCACCCATTCTATGAAAGCATCATCCTGAAAAGATAATTCCCATCTGAAAATGGAAAACCAAAGTACCTTTTTTTTGACAATATTTTTTAAGTAGATAAAATATGGACTGAAAATATAGTAGCCGACAATCTCAAGGAATACATCTGCAATTGAAGGAAAATATCCTTGGCCAGATAACATATTTTAGTGTCTGTGTCTCTGAGGGAGAGCTCAAATGTGCCTGAAATTTGTCATTCAGTAGAATCATCCATATTTTTCCAGGGATTACCCAGAAAACCAACTGATGGAAGACAATGTCTTTAAAGTTTCCTGAATTCCTCAAAGACATTCATATCTGAATGAGGAATGAACACATACCACAGCAAAAAAAAAAATGTCAATGTTTTGAATAGTTTCATATGTACCTGCTTAAACTACCCTGATTATACATGGGGACGTCCCTTGACTATATCCTTGATGAGGCTGACTCACTGCTCACTTTGTGAGTCTCCTAGGAAATGTCAAACTGCTTCATCACAAACTTTGTCCACTGCAGCTCCAAAAACTAGACAGCACATAACAGACTTTTCTTAGGGCACACTGCAGTGCCGCGGTCTGGGTGGTGGAAGGGTACCACCGCTTTCCTCACCAGAAGTGTCTTTAGAAAGACACCCTACATGCTGCAGGCACTTAGAGTGATCAGCTCTTTAGTGATTGCTGCCTTGGCAGCAGGGATCCATGATAGCCACTCTGGGAGGCACAGGAGATAGAAACACGAGAAGGTGTCTTCCAGTCCTTAGGAGTCCTCCTTATTGTCCGGAGTTCCAAGGAGAAAGAGAGAACGCAGGGGAGCAGGGATTATATAGGGAAACCAGGGGGTGGGGTTCTACAACTTGGCCAATAGGGAAAGGAATTGGGAAAGGGACTAGTCAGGGAGAGGATTGAAAAAGAACCAATCAATGGGGGTAAAAACCAGGAACTGGAGAATGAACCAATGAGAAGTAATAAATTAACAAAATGTTGCAAAGGCTCATGGATTTGACCCACTTTGCTCACCATGAGCTAAAGAGAAGTCTCTTAGGGAGACTTCCCAGAGGGAGGTCACTACAACCTGAACCAGCCTAAAGGCTGCACACTCTCCTTGGGATGATGATATCCTCTGTGGATGGCCCATGGGTCACTACACTGCCAAAGTTCATGTCCAAGACCCAGGAACAAAATATTTGGCTGTTCTTAATGTGTAACTTTAATGAATTCAGCTTAATGATCCCCTCCTCAAGCAGGAAAAAGACATTTTCATTTTACTACAAAATTGAAATATTAAATAATAATAAGAAGAGGCAAAGTAGCTCTTGCTGTAACACACTAGCTACCTTGTTTGTCCTACTGATAATAAATGCTTACAGACAAAAAGTATGTCCTGTTCCCAGGAAGACAAAGGTGTTCATATTTATAGTGAGATACAAATACCCCGATAAAATGCCTCGCTTTACATCCAAAATTCTGAAAGTACACCTAAAAACAAGAAAGACAAAACAAGCAGATTTCCCTTTGCTCCAAGAGTCATTATCAATACATGTTTTCAAACTCACTGCCATTAATACAGCATAGACAGATGAAAAGTTCTGTCAAAGCAAAAGAAACAGATGATCAAATGTTGAATAATTTGTCAATGTATAAGTTACTGATGCCCTGCAGCTCTGGTAAATAATGTAAATTTAGGGAAAAAGAAAAAAAGCTTCTTTTTATGATAGAGGTCAGAAGTAAAAATATTCCTTCTTCAAAACCTCAGTCCTCCTTTGAATTTTTTCACTCCCTGGGAGCATAATTAAGAAGCATGCTCTGCATTGTTCAAAAAGCCTTTTTTAAGTTACAGGAAAATCGGACTTTAGATTTTAGATATACAGCTTCAGTTAAGTTGCATGATGATAGCATGGAGCCAGGCAAAATCAATTGGCTGTGTCCTTTCTCTTCCTTGCTGTGACTATAAAAACATGTATGTTTGGAAAGAAAAAAGTATCAACTCTGTCTTCAGCAGCTGAGAGTAGGCACTGCCACCAAGGTAGAAAGCTGAATGGAAGAACATAGTACTTTACATTTCATAATGAATTCTTTAAATTTCAAGACTTCTGATGAAAAGTGAGATGTTCTCACTTTCTCTTCTATTGTAAACTCTAAAACTGGGGTGTCGAGCTGAGGGGTTCTTCATAGAAGAGGAAAGAGGCTGGGTTGTTGTAAGAATTATTTATTGCATGGCTAGATCAGTCTCACGAAGGCAGAGTTCAAGGGATAACAGTTTGTGCTATTATGCAAAGCTGTTTGGCATAAATTCCCCATGTCACAAGCAGCAGCAGCCTTCTCAGCAGCAGCAGCAGCATCCATCCATCTCTAGCATTCTCAAAGCAGTGCATTTTTATTCTTTTTTTTACCCAATCAGCCACAAACATGATTTTACTACTGACTTCTTGGACTTATCCAGACCTAACATTGATGTGCAAAAGTGGTTGTAATTTCTTACACAAATTCTACCTACAAAGTTCTATCTGTTCTATCTACGAATGCTAGACATGCTACATTATACTTTCATTATGTCTAGGACTTAGTTAACTTTGTAAAAGGTAACGTTACTGAACTTTAGGATTTAGGGCTTTTTTTACTAACTAATACGGGCTCTTTATTTGCTTAAGGCACTTAAAATATTCTGTATTTATTTAAAACTAAACTTACATTTCTACCTCATGTCTGCGTGGATTTATGTATTTTAGTTTCTCTGAAGGTTTTTATTCAGCCCTCACATTTCTGAGAACTTCTGAGCCTGTGTGAATGGGGCCCAGAGGAATTAGCACCCCAACACTGGGGTTTTAAAAAAAAATTAAAAAGGTAAAACTAAATCAAACAAAATTACAGCTGACACCCATTATAAACTCCAAGAATTATTTTCAGTTTTGGATCCCTCTGCCCTCCTTCATTGTTCTCAGAAACATACCTCCATTCATTTTTAAAATGGAAGTTTAAAAATAATTGCTCAGTTTAAAGGTATATCTTAGCAGAGATATATTTGCATATAGATAACATATAGTATATAAAAATTCTTAAACCTGTCATTATTATTGATAAATTTAAAATTCAAATTAGGGATTTGAAAAATTCCGAAAAGTCCTAAACTATGAACTAATGCAGTGCCATTCTACAAAAGGAGAGAGAACAAAATTGTGAAGATCACAATTTTGCTTGCAGGGCTGGCTCCATATATCTCAAAAGCCTAAATGGATTTCAGAGGATTATCTTTGCCTAGATTGCTGTCACTCCTATTAATCAGTCTTCATTGATTGCTTAGTCTTTCGGTCTCCTCAAGTTCAACAAAAACTCTATAATATACTGCCCTTGAACACATAAATAAATCTATTTGAATCACACAGAGATGAAGTATATGAATATATGATTTTTATGACTCACATAACCATGAGCTTCAGAGAAGTTTGCAAGTATTTTTAACATATTATCTCAATATATGCATCAAATCTCAGCTGTTCATTATGTATCAAAAAGTAGGAGAATTTGTAAATGTTCTACATCATGTATATGTAACAGGAATCTATCTTTAAATTATTAAAATGAAAGTCAAAAACTAAAACAAGACATGAGGTAGCTGTTCAGAAAATAAAGTATTTTTCATAACTGCTCTGTGTACTGATGCAGAGTTTCTCTGACATTTGGATCTTACCAGAGGTCACATAAGATAGAAAAAAAAAAAAAAAAAAGAAAATAATATGCAAAAAATTAGAATATGGACTCCATGTTGGAGTTGTTTGGTTTTCTGTATAAACATTGCTTTATATTTTATTTGTTCAATATGCACAAAAATGTTTGCAGAAATTAATTTCATGCAAAACCAAATGTGTTTGGCGGGACTTCTATGAATGCATAAAAATAGTGGTACTTTTGATAGGTTGGTTGATTATAAAATATTGTGGAACTTCAATAACCTGCTACAAAGTGCAGATATATTTTACAATTAAATACTTGGATTTGTAAATTGTCTTCAATACTGTCTTTTTAATAAATTAATTTAGGAGCAATTTTGATCAGGAAGAAAATTCATGTTTTTACCTGCTTGTAAGGAACTCCAAATCTTCATCATTTCCTCAGAAGTTTTTGAGTTTCCTTGTTGACCACCTAAGCTTAAAGGATGATAAAAAATATTAGTTACATACTGTTACATTGTGAACCTAAAGTCGTCATGCAAAGTATGCCATGTTAATAAGAATTTTCCTTTCTCAACAGAGAAAAGTAAATGTCTTCATAAATTATCCACCCGATTGCATCTTTTCCCTAATTTAGAAAACGATGATTCCCCCTCAGAAGGTGCTTACTTCTCTACAGGAATCTCCAGGTTGAGAGAGCTTATTTCTAAGCTTATGTTTAAACCGAGTATTAGGAAAAATGAATTCTGGTTGTGACATATCTAATTTTGTTCAAGGAACTTCAGTGTTTTTTCCTCTCTTTCAATCTCTTAGAAACACAGAAACATTTTGCAGCATCTCTCAGTCATAAGGACGGGATGCAGTCAGCTGAAACTGCTATCTTGTTCCTTTGTAATTGGGCTTCTGTAAATTTATCCAGCAAAGCTCTCACAAAATTAGAAAGGTTTTGTAAAAGAAAGGACGAGTCTTGATGAATAAACTCAATTTAAAAAAAACCCTACAACTAAAAAGAAGTTATCTTCCAAAAATTAAAACTCCATTTGATGGATAAGAAGCTTTAGAAAATTAGGCTGATAAGGGCAGCAGAGGGTGATTAAAAATTCCAGATTGGACATTTTAAATTTATGGTAGATTAGCAATGATAAAACTTAAACAAAACTCTCAAAGTTATGAAGCCAATGACAAAGTTTAAGTGCAGAATGCTATGATGAAACAAGTTACGATCCATATGCTCCTAGTGGTAGATAGCATTTTAATGTGATTGCTTAATGATACGTTTAATTTCATTTTATGTTGTTTCCCATAAAAGGGAGGAAATGGCAGTAGAAAAAATGGCTGGTTTCAACTTTTATATACTTCATGTATGCATGTCCTGAAAGAAAAACAGCACTATACCAAAAGAAATTGTCTTCAAAAGTAATAAAATATATGCTCCACAGGAGCCTTACTGATCTTTAACAATTCTTTAAGGGAAACCAGTGGCTCATAACATTTTTAAAATAACATGTTTGCATAAAAATTACAGTCTAAAATAAGGGCATGGATGACTAAGAACTTCTCTCTGTACATTCTTCTTAAAAAGTTTAGATATTTCAAGATTGATAGAATATATTTTCAGAACAGGAATAAGAAGAACTTTCAGATATAATATTTAAGTAATATAACCTATTTATGTTACTTACAGTTAAAAAAATTAACATGACCAGATCATTGCAACATATTTCAACACATAAGAGATGTATATTCCTTTAAAGAATTGGTCCTCTGCACTTATCACATGCACTCAAACAGAAAATATGATTTGTAAGTCAGCCATCAGCAATGTTTTCTTCACTTTCTAGAACCTTGTACCAATTCTTTTAATGAAGGGGGAAGGGATACAGAGAACTTTGCAATTAAAATGCGATTTTTAAATGAATTTAAGAACTGATTCTAGAAGTTTCAGGAAATAACATTTATTGTCAAGCTGAAGTAAAGACCTCAGTATGCTGGAAACTGCCAAAATGCGAGGGAAGGTAAATGTAAATATAAAAACATGGATATACTCAACAAAAATAGGATTTTTTTTTGCATGAGGATGAAAGAATGAAAAGAAGTATGGAAATTCCCTCTCCCCCGCTGGTTATCACAAACCAAATTACCAAGTGAAGGATTTGATAGTGTATTTCTGGTACTACTTCTATAACAAGGTTCATTACACTACATGGCTCTTTTTGTAAAGGGCAAAACTGGAATAATTCAGCAATTACTTTCCTGTCAAACTGCCCTCTGGAAGTGAGGTGGCTTTGGGAAGAAAATGTCACTCATGCTCTTGATGAGGAAAGCCTAGGAAAGTCACAGATTGAAGGCACTGAAGACAAATCATGGAAAGTATAAAAACCCCCAAATTATATCTTAATTTATTTTGTAATATTTTATGGAAAAAAAAAATTAAATTTCTAATGGCATGAAATTTTAAGAATTCATCAGCGTATATCCCATCATTTTTTTACATTTTATCTTTCCATAACTTTGATGTACAGCACAGAAAACCATGACAACTGCAACTTCACAACTATGAGCAGTATGTTATAAATAAATAGTTCAACAGAAGCAAAAATCTGTACTATGAATGTTGACACAACCTTCCTAATACTGCAGCCACAAAACTGCCTAAGAAATTGCAGATGTGATGGTTCTTTGAAGCCTTTTCCAGAAATTTGCTTTTTATTTTGGTTTTATCTGCCTCAGCCCACCTGACTCCTATTGTGGGATCCCATTTGGTGAAATAAATGCCATACATTTTTATAGACACTGTTTTCTGGCACAGGAAATAACTTTTATTTCAATGGAGAAAACTTATTCATTGTGAAGTAAAACAAAACTATTGTTTTTCTCTGCAATGCAGTGCGTGGATATTAGAATACGTATAAAAACATATACATCTGTATGTATGCAAGTGCTTTCCTATAGGAAACATTGTAAAGATAACTGAATTAATAACCCTAACCAAATGGATCATAATGAATATGGTCTGAAAATAAAGTTATCATTTTACAGGAGTTTTTAATTTCAAGTTACGGGTGACATACAGAGTCAGTCAAGGACAGATGGCCACAGAACCAAAAACCATTGTGCCTGCCTTGCCACGCTAGTTTTAAATTCACAGGATGACTCAGTGAACTTGAAATGTCATGCCAGATTCTAGTAAGAAAACTATGCAAGGCTTTACACTTTATCATTGGCATCTTAAATTAATCCTGGAACTAATTAGAAAGCTTGCAGACAACCCAGAATCCAAGTGCTATCTGTTCCTATTGACTTTTTGAAATAGAAAGTGAGGGTTCAGAACTAAGAATGTGTCATACCACAATCTTTTGTTCTTGTCATTGTCAACTAAAAGAAGAAGACAGTTATGTGGGAGAGAACTAACATTTCATAATTTTCACTGTGGTAAAATATGAAGGTACACTTGGTTTGGGCTTTTCTTTTTAGAATTAATCTTCTTAAAGTAAAATAGAAACAAAGAACAAAGGTAACAATGATAATTATGGGGTTTTTTCAAACATTTTGACAAAATTAGAGTGAAATGAAATAGAAATAATCACAATCTGAGTTATAACAAAACCATTTCCACACTCAAATCAACTTTGCAATCATTAATAACTAATTAGCTGAAGAAAACACATTGGGGTTTTGTGGTAGTGTTTTGATGGATTATTCCAATTTGCCCCCTACAGTGTTGGTGTAACCCAAGTTGACTCCTCCCTCCTCTAGTTGTCTGTCACTCCCCAAACCTGCCCTTTGTCCCACCCCCTTGGATGTAAGGACAATCCTTGTTTGTCCCTGCCCTCAGTTCTAGAAGTTTCTGTGTTCCTCAATGCACCATTGGTTTGTTCACGTTGTATTTTTCCCTTATGTTTGCCCATTGGTCATTGTTTTGTAAGTCCCTTCTTGTAAACCTTCCCCAATTTACCCTATTGGTTGTACCCTTCCTCAATACCTCCCCTGTTTACAAGTTAGTGCATAGCCCTGTTATTGGTCTTTCATCCCTGACCCTCTCACAGAATAAACTTCCTTGAGAACCACACGAGAGATGCTTCTCTGGTCTTTGCCTGGAGCCTTGGCGCTTTGACATCAGGTGTGGTAGAGAGCAGCCTTGCTGCTGCAGGAAGCAGCCCTGCTCTACCTCCACCCAGATCAGTCTTGGTCTGGGGGAGGCCACTCTTGGTGCAGTCCGGGAAGGGGCTAGTGGGAATTCTCTGGCACCACGTCAGGGGTTTTTTGCATTTGATTGTATGCTGTGATCCTTACATTTGTGATTGTGAGCGGTTATTATTTCCTAAGAATGAGGTATAAGTTTATAATCCTGTAAAGCAACCTAACCTGTGAGTTCTTTTTGTCAGAAGTTATGAGCTTTCCTCATATTGGTGGAGAACAACATAGTAGAGAAATTACTTTTTTTAGTAAAATGTCCAAAAGTCAATATTAACATCACTTGCACCTATATACCTGTCAGCTATTAGTAGGATTTTTGAATGTAGATGAGGTTTTCAAATAGAGATGCTTAAATCCTATACCTTCTGGAGTTTCTTTTGTTGCTGATCAGTGATCTCCTTTTCAGAAGTGTCATGCATCCAGGAGTTTCATTTGCTGATGGAAACTCATGACCACAATTCCATGTATACAAACGTAGATCTAACTTTAAATTCATAATTTATGAAAATCTAATTTTTTCATAATTAAATAAGTTTCTGATGTTTTTTGATGTAGAAAGTGTCAGTTTGTTTGACAGCCACACTCACTTGTGGGCACTGATCACTACACTGAGCTGGGTTGTGCCTAAATAAAATCTTGCAGCTGTGCTGAACTAAGCTGAGATGGAAAAGCAGGGCAACTGAAACCAGGACTATTTGGAGAAATCTATTGAAGTGCTTACAACTGACATCAAATGGAGCCATTAACATTCTGGATTATGTACTTTCAATTGATTTTTTTGTCCTAAAAGGTTCTTTTCAGTGTTTTTGTGAGAACAGTGCTATGATATGTTCGGGTATTCATTTTCAGGCTTTCAAGTTATTAAACTACAAGTAGTCCATCCTCCCTATCTAAGAAAAATGACAAGAAACACAAGCAGTAAAAGCACCAACTGTACCAGTGTCTAGGTAACCATGGGGAAAAAAGTCTTTGTGTGTCTCTGTCAAATCATTTTAAAATTTCAAGCTGAAATTGTTGTTCTGTACACAAGGAAACATGAAGGACAATTACTGGAAAAAACCGCAGGCACTGATATTATTGCTCATGGAATGTACTGTCCAAAAGAAAATATAATTTTTTTTCCTTTCCTCTTTTATTCCTCTTGCTGGACTACAATTCTGATATAGACTGAAATAACCATCAGGGTGGCTTAAGGAAAGTGGAAAAAAGTTTTAAAACTGTATTAGGTCATTGTGTTCACTCCTTAGATTTCACTCTTACAAATGTAGTGTGCAGTCTTTCTCCTCCCACACCTTTCATTTACAGGGAAGATTGATTTTTCTGTAGTATTAATTCTAGGATAACCACAAAGAATTTAATAAAACATTTCATCATTTTGTGTAAGATTAACAACTTTGAAAATGTGTTGGTCACAGATAATGAAAATGGCTTTTTTTTTTTTTTTGTAAGATGACACTTTGGTTAAGACACCTCCTCAGAGTAGTATTTCAGACACCTGGCCTGGTTGGCAAAGAAATTAAGGAGCAGAGGAGATGCAGCTATTTAATACCTAAAAAATCCAGTTAGGTCCAAGGCCCAGCTGCAAAAATCAGATGGACAGAGTACTATAACACGTAAGATACTCCTTTTCTCTTTGAAACCAGGTAGATGTGAAAAATAACTCTAAATTTAATAAGAGTAGGATTGTGTCCAGTATCAGAAGTTCCTTGTATAGCACATTTTTGTCAAGACAAAGAATGCATGAAACCATCTCCCATCTGGGTCCGCTAATGCTCTGTTTTCAGAGTACTGAAAGTGTAGATACTTGGTTGATGTTGATGTATTACAGGCACCCTGGCTCCAAGCCACACTCAAAGACATGGACTAGAAAACATATTTCAGAAGACAGAGATTGCTGCTGTGTTTTCCCACACCCTTGAAGTCCTCAGCAAGAACCCACAGGACAGACAAATAGATCCAGATAGAGCAGATATCTATCTCTAGTATACAATGGTGAGCTAGATGCCAAGGCCCAGTCATTTATGAGCTCCAGAAACAGTAGTTCAAGGGCAAGCAAGTGATCCTAAGAAATGTGAGTGTGAAAAGTATACCTGGTAAGTCCCTGCCACAAACTGAGCATGGAACTGTGAATCCTGCAGGCTGATTCTCATAACCGGGTACTAATAAAATAATTGTTTTCAGTGGTTGGATGTACTGATATGTAGAGCCAAAGTAGAGAGGTATGAGACCTCTGGTGTCAATACCTTTTTTCTGTTAAGTAATATCACAACTTATGGTGACTTCAGTGTTGTGGGAAGGGATTTGCAAACGCTACACTTCATGCGGTTCTAGAAAAATTAGTTATTAGTAAAAGTAGATATTGGAAGCTTTGGCTGTAGGGATGGCTTTGACACTTAGCTGAATGACTTTTAAGAATTACTGTTCTGTTGGAAGTGTGTTTTTTTCCAGCAAATCTCCCCATTAGCCCACTTAGTACATTTGGATTTGTTTTGTGGACAGCCTTGGAGTGTGAAGAACTTCAGGAGTCCATCTAGAACACTAACTAGGAGTTAAGGCCGTTGGTCTGAAGATCAGAAGCAAACACACACACACATAAGTATAATGTGTTTATCAGTTGCCCAGTACCAACCAGTTTGCTCTGTGGATCTGCTGGGTTTGAACAGCACTGCTTGCAACTGTAGACATTGGTAGTGTCCTGGCAAGCAAGGACCCAAAACAAAGGAGAGCACCTTCCAGTTTTGAAATTTCATACAACCTCAGCAGATCACAAAAACTTTCTACTTCTTCATTCATTAAACAACTTGAAAGCATCAGTTATGGGAAACATAGAAAACTGAAGTGCCACCTAACTTTAGCACCACAATTTTATTTTTTTACTTTGTCTCCATATTGCTTTTTTTGTGAAATTGTAGACACCTTTTATGTGAAAACATTTAACTCCCTAGTTGTGCTCTTGTTCATCCTTCAGTATCATTTCTGAAAAAGACTCTTGTGTTAAGAAGACAGAAACTGGAGAGTGGAACAAATTAACTGAACTGGTTGAGGCATAAGAAAGGTTTCCTCTCCCTTCATATTTAAAAGCCAGACCTAAAAGTTTGTTGGTCCTCTTGCTTGATATTGTGAACTGAAAAGATAAAGAAGCTAATCCTCTCAGATAAGTGGGAGCAATTCCTGCTGTTAGAGAGTGGATACTCACAAAGCACACACTGTCTGACTACTGATCCTGTGCTGTTGTAGAAATATGCAGAAATGCAATAACATGCAAAATTTTCTGTCCACTCATCTGAAGTTCATACTATTAATAAGTTGTGTTTTTTTCACATGCAAATAAACGTACTGTGTATGTAACTTTAGCTAACAGATACTTATTCTGTTGATCAGAGTATTTGGTACTACTAGCTTTCTACTTCAACTATTCATGCAATAGATTTTTAGGAAAACCTGTAATATCAGTATTAATATCAATCACAATCATTAATACCTTCTCTATTGCCATTGTACAAGAAGAGAATGCATTAAGTGAGACAATAGGGTTGCAAAACCAAAGCATGTATTATGTGATTTGAATATACCATAAAATCGGAAATGTATCTGAATTATGAAGTACAAATTCAAATCTGAATATTATCCCTCTTATGGGCATTTTAAAGTCATTCTGCACTGTGACACATGTTCATAAGACTTTTTTCTAAGAGTGAAGCATCTCATTTTTCTGGGGACATTGTTTTTAAGGCCTTAGTTGATGCTAGCAGATTTGCTAGCATATATATACCTTTGTAGACTAAAGTGAAATAGCTATAGAATCCTTCTGATCTTTTATCAGAGGAATAATAGTGGACATCGACACTAATTAGACCTTTCCTAGACTTCAGTCCTAAGATTCTAGTTCAGAAGATTGTTTGACTGTTGACATACCAAAGGTGGATTCTGTGTTGCCTATTCAAGACGATAGATGTGCATTCTGTGTTGCCTATTCAAGGTGATAGTTGGCTTTCTTGTATTCCCCAAATTAGTGATTTGTTTGCCTATCTTAATATGATATCTCTGGTCTAATGGCAAGAAAGTGATGGTTACATAAGTTACATAAGGGAGGAAGTTGTATGTTGCCCCATTCTATTTTTTTGTGTTGAAGGCAAAGGGTAAAGTTTAATGAATTAGAACTGAATATTTTGACTGAGACTCATACACCTGTACTTGGAGATGTACAATCAAAGTAGGAACTATTTCATAACTGATTATAAAAGCTTAGTAAGTAATTCAAAGAGAAACAACAAGGATTGGTACAACTTTTTTTTTTTTTTTCCCCACCTTGTAGCCGATTGAAAATTAAAAAAAAAAACCTCAGAAATATGGATAATACTTTACTGCTGAAGGTATCAGATGCTTTTAATTTTACTGGTCAACTGCATCAAATTCTAACCTACATTATATAAGGCACACAGCTTAGAAAAGATAATCTTTTCTCTTTGGATGTTCAGTCCTTGGGCTACTGAAATGTAGAGGTTCAGGAGAATGAGCAGCAAGCAGTAAGATTCTTCAGAAATTCTTCAGGTCTTGCAAGACCACTAATAAATAAGGCCTTCTAATGCCAGTTCTTCACACTGATAACATACTTACCCATTTCCTTTTCAGGATCCTTACAGTCTCACATAGGAAGATTATGGTAAGATAGACACTTTTTTAATGTGAAAGTTATGTGGTTTGTTTGGTTTTTTGCAGCAGTCACATTGGTAAATGTATTCTTTTTATATTCAATAACACTTAAGAAGCTAGTGGCCATTAGTAGAGTATTTTCATAAATATCTATGGTAGATCCTTTATAAACAGCTTAGCCCTTCATTTCTCTGAGTCTTTTTTTCTTCCTTTGCAATCCTTCAAAGACATGACACAACTGATTGCAAAAATTATAAAAATAAACTCTTTGTATAATAACCAACTCTGAGCACACAGTCTTATCCACCCCACAACCACACAGACAGTTGTAACATGACAGATAAAAAAGCAGCAACAAGAATGAGAAATTCAGGTTCAGGAAGCAGTCTCTGCATAAATTGGCCTTGCTTCCAAAAACAGTATCATGGCCTAAGGGTAATTGTCTATATCCCTCAAGCACAGTATTCTTGAGATTAATTCAAATGGAAGCACCAACAGAATGACTGCAGCTGGAGGAAGAGATACCCAGACTGTCATCAAGATCCCAGCAAGCAGTGAAAAATGACAGCAGAAAAGACACAAACCAAAAAGACATTTATTTGCTTACTGAGTTGCAAGTATGACCTTTCATTGCCAAATCTGCAAGAGAGGTTTTATATGTTTCTGCTTGCGGAGACAGAGGGAACTCCAGAGCCAGAACACAAGGAGAGCTACCAAGGCCTCCTCAGGGTCATACAAGGAAGTCCAGACAGAATCTGAAGAGATGAGGGTCACCACTGCTCTAGATGTGTGAATTTCACAGGTGCTAGACAGAGGATCTCTGTTTAAAGAATTTGTCTAAATTTTCTATCCAGCCCCTAGAGAAATGTGGCATTGTGAAAGACAAAAAGCAATTTTAAGTTTTATGTGGATTGAGCTAGAGCACACCTACATTCTCATCCACCACACCTGCCAAATGAAAGAGATCAGTAAGGAGAGTGGAAGATCTTGGGCTGGAGCATGGAGCAAGGGGGAGGGTGGATTTTTCCCCCATTTTCCTCAAAGACTTATGGTCACACTTAAGTGTCTGCATGGAGCAGGATATGGTCATCTTCCTACAAAAATTTAGGGTCCACCATCATGCCCTAGGCACTCTTTGCCATCTGCCACAGACCCCAGACTCCCTTTGACAGAGGTAGAAGTAGAGCCAGTGAAACCAGTCAATAGTGCACAGTCACATAGCTACTGACTGTGGGAGAAGGACATTAATTGTGTCCATGCGGGCACAAATATGCATGTATAATAAAAAATCAGGAGAAAATAGATAAGGTGAAACTTTCTCTTTATTTTTTAGTTTCTTTCTTTCTCTCTCTCTTTCTCTCTATGACCATTGGATGCATTATACAGTATTCAAAAATCTGAGGAGCTGGAAACTCATACAAAACAAGAAGTTACTATGCAACTTTTCTGACAGATTATTCTTCTCTAACAACTAGTTGAGCCATAAACTTCTGAAATGGTCCCATAGAATATTCTACAGAATATTCAGGCTAGGATGCAAAGGTTGCTACATTAGTATGTTGTGGATTTTAGTAGGAAAAAATAATGTGCAAATGCAACATGCATGTTTTTTGCATGTTATACCTTTTTCGGTCAAATTTTCATGAATTTGAAACAGAAGGTATCAGCAGTGAAGATGGTCATCTACCTCCTTTTACATCATAGTACTTCATATTGTAAATTATGAGTCATAATTTTAGAGCATCAAACTGTCCCTCTTTTCAGTGTGATATGAAAGATATTGAGTTGCAAAACCTTTGGGTCATTATTGATATATACACACAACAGATAAGACTTGAATTTAGATTACCTGGGTAGTAGTCAGTAAAATTATTTGCAGGACTTCACTGTTTCAAAATGTAATCATCATAATCAATTTGTAAATCATTTTCTCCATAACTGACATAGACTTGATTAAATTGTGATGTGATTTTATTGATCTTCATATAGAATGGCTTAGAGAGGTTTACCTATGACTGACTACCAAAATAAAAATTAGTGTGGGAGCTTTTTTCTCACAGAATAATTTTCTGCTGGCTATACAGTAGGTAAGAAGATGTTCATTTAAACAATGTGCCTTTAAGAAAATTTAAGCATAATGACTCACAGTAAAATGTTCAGTCTTTAATCACATATACCACTGAATATTTCCCAAACATTCAGAATTTCCTTATACTTAACAAAAGAGATCTAAAGTAACTGATTACCCTGTGGGGAAGCTTTTGAAGAAAAAACAATTTTCCCACTGTCAGAAGTGTCAGCTCTAATGACACCGGAAAGAATTATTTTTGCAACACAGGCCAAATGGTATAGAGTCTATTTGGGTCCCTAATAAATTAAAACCAGCAGACCACCACATACTAACTCAGATATACAAAGCCAATGTCAGTGTTTGTATAGCTCTTTCTGGTATGCCTTGTTAGCATTTCTTGGCTTTACAAAAGTTTAGGGAGCATTTTTTTAGCATGATGATTCTAAAATATGGTACATAAGAGAAATCACAGGTTTTAAAGTCTTCCTAGAGCAATAGAAATTTATGGTTTTGTAGATTTGACTTAAAATAACAATTAGGTCTGCCATGCTTAGAAGGTTTGCTTTTTTGGTTGATTTAGAAATTGTTCATACACACCCAATAAAAGTAATAAAACATTATCTTGGCAGATTTGATGTGCTTTTGTATTACTTGGAAATTGCTTATTTGGTATGCCCGAGGAGCTTTATTTATCTTTCCAGACAGGTAGCAGTACAATGACTATCTTGTCTGCCTTCAGATTTCAACTGACTTTAACACTGATACAATCCAAATCTAAAGTTTTATTTAAACTTATTTAGCTCGTGTTTATGTGTGAGAGACAAAGCATCAGTGGAAGGTATTTTCTGCAGCATACAAGAAGGAGGGATAATCCCTCCTTATTTTTAATTTGTACCTCCAAGTTCTTCCACAGAAATGAGCTGTACATTTGTCAAGATAATTACTGAGGATGCACTTGGTGATTTGACTAAAAATATTTATAGATGGTAAAAGAAGAAAACTTTCTCTTTAACTTTTTTGAGAAGTATGGCAACATATAGGAAACAAAAAATCCTCCCTTTTTGGCCTTTTTACCAGTTCAAATTTTGTTATATATGCAAACTTGTAGCGACATGAGTTTCAGGGTTTTGAATTTGTATTTGTATTTTTGTTATTTATCTGTACTTGGTATGTTCCTTCCACCCCCCCCATTCCTACCCCTGTGGTTCCTCCTGATGTAACCCCTCCCCCTTCCCTTCCCCACTGGGTCAGTGTTTCCCCGCCCAGCCCCCGAGCTGGGAAAAGGGGACACACCACACTCACTCTCTTTCTCCCTCCACCCTCTCACCATGCTACCACCATGGTGAGAAGGGGTTCTGGCAAAACCCCTTCCACATGGCTGCACTGAATAAACATCCTTATTAACCCAAGAAAGAGCACGATTCCTTCATTCAAGCCTGAACCTATGCACAGCCTGCTGAGCTGACAGACCCACACGAGATGTTTCTGTGGTCTGGGGATTCCTGCTACCCGGCAATAGCACCCCACCACGAAAGAAACATCTAAAGCAACATAAAACCTTAAAAGGAGGATCCCCTGCAAAGTTAAAAATTATCTGATAACTATTAGGATATAGATTCCAACACAATTCTTCTCTGTGAACCCCCTTTTTTTTTTTTCAATTTTATGTCAACACTGTTCAGCCAATCTCTCCTACAAGGAATTATGCCCAGTCTTCTTATAATAATGAGCCACCTGAAAAGCAAGTCTGCAAAATCCAAAGTGGATTAATTCAGTTTCCTATCTGATTAACTGTCCCATCTCCCCTGATTGATTACAAAGGGAGCCTATAGCAACAGAAAAGTTATTGTTCCCCAGCCAGATGAGTCCTACAAACTATTCTGTAACAACTGTCATAGGAACACAATCACTTACAAGGTGACAACCAAAGGAAATTCAAAGCCTTGAATTATATGCTAAATAATTAAATGCCAGCTGCAAATTCCAGATATGGAGCAGTGACTGTACACTACCTTATATCCATCCAGAACCCCTTGGAGAAATATACCTGTGCCTGCATTGTATACATAAGAGGTCCAGTGCCTTTGGCCTGTGTAGCATTTTTTGTGTGTGTGAACTAACTGTACAATGTGTGAACAGTAAAACTGACACTGCTGGGAGTTCCCACAGACAAAGGAAAGTCATCTAGTGACTCCCAGAAGCTCCCCCTAGGCTGTCTGATGCCCTGAAATACAGATAAATAAACAATGTAGTCATAATTCACCTGCATAAGCTAATTAAAAAAAAATAATATAGAAGCTGAGAAATCCAGCTGCATGGTCATATTTGTTTGTGACTATGACAAACCTGAGCTTGAACATCATGTGGCATACCACGAAATTTCCAGCAGAAGTTTTACCAGAAAAAAAGATGTTTAAAATCCTTAGAGTTTTTACAAAAAACATCCCCAGCCCCCAAGAGGGAGACTTGGCAAAAATGCCAAGACTATTCCCTAAAATGTATTTACATCACTAATAAATGCCAGACAACAGCATTGGAGTATGCTTCCAGAGCTAATGCAAATTGCAGCTCAGTGGGCACAGCTGCCAAGTGGGGGAGGGGGGGATTTTTTTTCCATAGTTCACATCTCCTCAGAAAAATTATCACTTACCCAGCAGAAAAAAGTGACAATGACCAGGGCATTCTGATGATTTCTGTGTTCCTTTACATCACCCCAAAAATTTAATTATCAGAACTTTTCAACATTTTCCATTAAACTACAGCTACATTCCTATGTTACATTATTTGTGCTGATTAAAAAAATAGACAAACTATCTTATGTTAGATCAAGTCAGATTAATGTTAATCTCTTTACTTGACTGTAGAGTCATTTCTGGTGGGAATTTTATGTGAATTCCTACTCAAATGGGATAGATTTTACCTAAAATTTTAATTATAACTGTATATAGCCACTACTTTTCTATTATTATTAATAATATTACTGTTTCTATATTACATTTTAATAAAAGAATAGGTAACCTATCTTTCTGTGTTAGTTACAGGGTAGAAATAAAATTTAGCTACTTTTTCATAAGTGCAAGAACTGAAGTCATTCATTCATACTGCTTTTGCCGTAAGTAACAGTTAAAAGGCGCTTTGAGTTAATAGGGCTGGATTCTACTGCTGTTTCAAGTGTGGCCTCAGGCAAATAATTTCACCTCTCCAAGCCTTTCAATTTCCACCCAGAAAGAGGGGCTGTTAATACTTATCTACCTCAGAGGTGGTATTAGGCTTAATTCCTTACTGTTTATAAAAGAGCTGATAAACATCTAGTTTCCCAGATACGCTCTCCATTATCACTAATGGATTAGATCCCATTTGAGACACTATATGAGTTCACATTCTTTATGACATTCTCATTTAACTGGAGCTAAACAACTGTGACTCTCAACTGCAAAATGTCAGCTAAGACTTTGCCTTTTATTTTTAGCCTGCAAAAAAATTATGAACTTTGAATGGATATCTCTCAAGAAAATGTTCCTAACAAATAATTGATTTTTTTTCTACATGCTGATCCTTACAAACAAATAGCTCTTACATCTTCACTTTTATGAAGTTTAGCATTATTCATACTATGAACCATGTCAGAGTAAATGAAATATATATCGTTGTGTCTACAGTACAGGCTGGCATCTTGACAAGAAGAGATAATGGTACAAAAATAATTTATTGAGGTGAAACCGTAGCACAGAAATTAATCTCCTGTTTCCCCAAAACACACAAATAATACCAGTGCTTAGCAATTCTTAGAGACAATGTCTTGTATCAATTAATTTCTAGTTGCCATGTGATATCATGACAACAAAATGAAGGAGTGGCATTTAACCACCCCATAAAGAACTAGAGAGATGTGACTTATCCATATGAGCAGGACTCAAAATGAAAAGGAAGTGCATGTGGGTGGTTTCAAGCACAGTAGGAAAGAGCATAGCAATGGATTTAGAAGATAGCAGAAGTAGCAGATTTCTTTTAAAGGAGAGAAATCATGCTCTGCAGATGGAATTCAAGGGAATTCAAGCCTTTGAGAGGAATACTTGATGACAGCAAGGAGCCAATAGTCACAGGAAATGAAGAATTTAACCAAGGATGCTGAGGTCTAACCAACTCACTACTTGTAGACAACTGGTCTGTGTTCTCTGGTCTCCGAGTGTGGCTCTTAGCAAATGGGTCTTTCAGTAACAGTGCACCACAACAGCTCTAGGCAGGCTCTGAGTTCAGCCACAGGTCAGCAAAACTGCAGGGTCAGTAAGATTCATCTTTTTTCTTTGAGGAGCAAACTTTCTGGTCTTTGCTAAGCTCATAATTTATTAGGATCTATGATCTAGTAATCTCTGTCAGTATGGATAAAGTCTTCTTGTCCAAAAAACAGACAATAAGACCAAAGTTTCCATTTTGCTACAAGTGGATCCAATAGTTTTTATCTCTCTCCACTGTGCTTGCAGAGCCTCAGAGAGCACAGTGGCTGATAGTGAGTTCCTACAAATATTGCAAGTAGAAATACCTATCTCATAATTTAAATACAAAGATTTTACCATTGGCTTTAGGCCAAAGTCCTCTTCCCCTTTTGCAAAGAAGATAGCTGTGGAGTCCAGAGATAAAGTGAATAGTTTTTTGTTGATATAAGAATTTACTGCAGATAAACCTTAGTCTATGGAATAACATCATCCCCAGGTCATGAGAGAAAGGAGGCAAATGTATTTTAAAGGCTTTTCTGGGGCACTTCCAGGTGAGCATTTACTAAAAAAAGTGCATTAACTAAAAAATGCAAAAACAATGAATACTCATACAGCCCTGTCCCAACCTGATTAAACATCATCAGCCACACAGAAAAGCCTGTAAATGTCTAGATAAAATTAGAGATGTTTATCAAGGGCGGACCCAGGCCTTCCTCAAGAGCACTCCAAACAATCTTCTACTATATGAGGCTACAAGAATATACTGAGCTGTGGCCAGAACACATTAGCATCCCTGTGCCCATTGTGTTGGTTAAATGACAGACACACTCACACAATTTGCCTCCATATATTCAACAAGAGAATGATGGGGTTAGAAAATCAGCAGGATCTAGACACAGTCTGCATGAGGCCTCTGCCAGAGGGACTCTTTCGCTGAGGTATAATTACATACTTCATGTGTATTGTTTAATTCATTCTTGTTTAAAGTCCTCAGGTTTTTTAAACTGAAGAAACTCTGTTCTTTTATACTTTTCCTTCCTTCATTGTCAGAGAATATATCTATCTTCCTCTTCTTGGTCTACTACCAGAAATCATGGCAGGACTCTATACACTTGAGTAATTCAATCTGGGACCTCACTGTAGTCTGGGTAGCAAGGGTTAATTGGACTGTGGTTTCCAGCTGACTGAAACACCATCTGGTCTCTAATTCAGTGGTGGACCTGTCAGGTACATTTAGATCACCATGCCCTCTTGTAAACAGGACAGCAGGAAGGAGTAACTGCTGAAGAATAATGCAGGTTAACTCCTTAACTATGAAATAAAGGCCTACGCATAAGACAGATTTAGTGAATTTAATTTTCTTTTTTTTTTTGTACATGGTTCACTGAGACTAATCTGCCTACTATGAAAGATGTGTACCTCAGAGAAGGAAAAAGTCAGTCAGAATCCATTGTTTCTTTCCTTTTTTTCCTAAAATCTGCTATAATCAAATTCTTCCTATGAGAAAAAAGGAACATCTAGCAGATACAAAGTCAAATGAAAAATCTGTGGTCTTACACTAGGAACTGCAAAATTACCATCATTACTGGAAAGTGGTGTCTCTGAAATGTATACATGTGGAACACCTTTTCCCAGATTTCTGATTATAAGATTCAGCATTGCATTATGTGTTAATACCAAAGAGGAATAAATTAATGCTACCTTAACCCTGGAAAGAAGTTGTAAAGGAGCAACTGGTTTCTTGGTCTCCTCTTTGTCCCATACAAGGGTGATACCAATATGCTGTCTCAGCTGAAATTGTGTGTAAATTGAAGAAAAAAAGTCCATATATAAAAAATCCTCCACTCTATAATTTATTATTAGTAGTATTATTAGTATTAATTACTTGTATCCTGTTCAGGGAATGTTGTCAGATTATTCAGTAATGCAATAAGGAAGATTAAGATACACTTGGAATTGAATGTGGCAAGGGATACCTAGGACAACAAAAGCTTCTTCAAGTACATCAATAGCAAAAGGAAAACTAGGGAAAAGGCAGGCCTCCCGCTGAGTGACAGAGCTACATTTCATGACTGAGGAACAAGTTCATTCTCACTCTATAGTATGGAGTAAGTAGTTATTTTTCGAAATGGATTATGTCAGCATGGAAGGTGTATGTGTGTCCTTTTAAATACTGCTTTTAATATTTTCCAATGTGGACACAATCTGAGTTACAAGAAATATTAACTTCACAGTTCAAAGCAATCTCATGGAGAAAGAAGCTGCAGTACCAGTTCAAAGACCCCTGACCAAGCCTAGCAAAAAGGCAGTCCTTCCAACTCTGGACTCCAGAGATTGCTTGGGATCATTTCTCATTCAAACATAATGTAGGTATATACAATACCTACAGCAGCTAACTCCTGCTCTGAGATTTAATTTTCCTCATTAAGTGGTCTAACTGGCAGATGGGCCAACTATGCCAAGTACTAGAGTACTGCAACTCAGACAAAGTGGCTTTTAAGCTTTTCTGTGGTCTTTGCATTCTGTTTGGTTTCGCTCTACTGTACTTGCTCTCAGAGTCAAGAACAGTTATGGTGTATTGAATCTAGTCTGGTTTATTTATACCTGAAAAGATGCAGGTAGCTTTAGAAAAATATAAGTTTAAAAATTTCAGCAAGGAAGACTGAATCCATCAAAGCACTCTGTTTCCTATCTGTTTACTGGATTCCTGTGAAGACAGCAAAAAACATCCCCATTGTATACCTCTTTTAAAGAATGCATTTCCTATCACAACATGCAAAGTTTTTGCACTGACTTAGCATTCCTTTTTTATAAATTGGCATGTCCATGGGGGTGCTTTTACCAGCTAGCAGTTCCCCAGGCCAATTTATAGCAGTCTGTGGGTCCTCCAATTAGCTGGTTGAAGCATGGATGAGGCTTGGAAATGAAGAAGCGGGTCCTGGCTTGGGTAGGAAAAGGTGTTTATTTCTTGTGGCCCAGCCACGTGCAGAGCAGAGCCAGAACTGGAAGCCAAAACCTCTGCCTGGGCCTCTGTTTCCCCTTAAGTACCCAGGGATCGGCCTGGGCGGGGAAGAAACTTCGGGCCAAGGGGGGAAGGGAAGGGGGTGCGGTTACATCAGGGGGAAACCACAGGGGTCATCGGGGGTAGGGGGGTGAAAGGGACATACCAAGTGCAGACAAATAACAAAACACAAATACAAATTCAAAAATCTAAAACATGCACTGCAACACTTTTTAATTTTTTTTCCCAGAGCAAAGACTCTGATTTCCATTCCAATCACATTTTCCACTTAATGAAAAATATTTTCACAATGTTCCAACTAATAACTGATTAAACTAGCATCAGAAACATAATTTTGTGTTTATTAGTTTCTTTCCTGACATCCAATGACTATGAAGACATAAGGTACTCTACCTTCTTTTGAAATATCATTATTCATGAGTATGCACTTCCACTTCTAATTTAAATACTCAAGACTCCTATTTTTTTTTTTTTCAAATGGCTTCTGTATTACAATTTGTTTTGGGGGCATTTTTCATATCAGTAGAGTTAGATTAGCATTTACATTTGTCATGAACTACTGAAGAAAGAGCAGGAATGCAGTGTTGAAAGCAGTTTTTGATTTCCGTCATACCAGCCTCAGAGCTCCTGCTGACATTATAACACTAACTCAAATATTAACATAAAATATTAAAAATACTATAGGAGGATGCTGGTTGTGAATACTTGCTGAGAATGCTGAAGAGATGTTTTGCTCACAATAAATATTTAGAACATTGTATGAAATGTGATGAACGTTAACTGCAAAAAGAGCTTTCAACAGACCATTGAAGTTATTGCAAAGCCCTCCACTTAGAGAAAACAGATTAAAAGGCAGCAATAATTTTCACTTAAGTGGCCTGATTCTTCCCTGCAGTGAACTTTGTATAATAATTCGTACCTTGCCAGTAAGGCTGGCATATTACAATGGGAAGATTCTCAAAGACATAAACTGTCACTTGACACCGGGTGAAGGAGAACCAAACAGAAAGACTTTGCAAAGATGGTTTTGTGATAAAGATGTTAGAACAAGACTTGCACTAAATACCACTTTGTTTCTGAACATGGACAAATCTCTCAGGCTTAAATCCTGGTTTCACTGAAGTTTAAAGGAAAACATCCTTTTATACCTGATGGAGAAAGAGGGTCTTTAAAGCACAACTCATTTTACAAATGTTGACTTTATGTGGGTCTATAAGAAGGTTAAAAAAATGCTCGTTTTTAACTTCATAAAAGAGGCAGTTTGATGAAGATTTATTCTTGCTTCAGTGTTGTTGTCATCTGTTTTAATTTACAGATCTCCTTTTCACAATGAGAAATACCAAACAAACCCCCCAAAAATTAGTTCCTCACAAGATTCTTGTAAGCATAAAATTCAAGGTTGTCATGGCCCTGGAGCACTATCCATGTGGTAGAAACCCCAGCTGTACCCATGATAGCTGACTTTTTACAATGTAGATGTGCACCGATTTGTGAGTATGGAAAATCTGCACTGCTAAGGTTACAGGTTACCTCAGCCATACTTCAAAACTTTGTTGATGCCTATCATAGATGGATACTTGATGGCAACTTAACTTTTACTTCTGGAAAATTGAGATAAAATAAAATAGAAAAGGTCTGTCTGATGCAATGAATCCAGAATATAAACACTCCAGAATAATGGAAATGCCTGGTCTACTATGCCAGCTATCTTTTATAAACTTGAAAACCAGTTCCTGAACTAAGGTGTTTATCAATTTATAAATCTATTTTAAAAAAACACTCTGCAGTTCAGAAGTAAAAGTTAGGCTGCAACACTACTCTTCTTTCTGTGCTGTGAATGCTCTTGCCTTCTGAATGTGCTGGTTTTTACTGCAGTAGAGGTAATTTTCTTCACAACTGCTAGCATGGGGATATGTTTTAGATTTGTGCTGAAAACAGTGTTGATAACACAGAGATGCTTCTATTATTGCTGAACAGTGTTTACACAGAGTCAAGTATTTTCTGCTCTGCCCCCACCAGTGAGAAGGCTGGGAGTGCACAAGGAGAGGGAGGGGACACAGGTGGGACACCTGATCCCAAATGATCCAAGGCCATATGGCAGCATATAAAGCTCAGCAGCGTTACAGGCAGAATGGGAGATTCAGACAAACTTTACAAGACAGGGTAAAGCCCTCCTGTTACCAAAAACCTAGATTGCCAGGATAAACAAGACTCCCTAACACAATCATTCTAATGTTAGCAAGTAAGGCATTACTGTATTCTTGGCCAAGAAAAATGTGTGTGTGGCTGAAAAAGTTCCAGCTGACACACAGACACTGATGCAAAACTTTCTCACTTGTTTATAAACTTTTAGCAAACCAAAAAACTCATGTTCAAGTTATGTAATCCTAAATTAAATAATTCTCTTCATTAACCAGTATTCTATTCTCTATTGGTTACTGATCTGGCACCCTTGATGCTAATTGGATCTGCATTCTTTAGTCCTTTCGTTATATTTTTCTCAGATGTGAGCCTCCAGCTTTCCAGGCCTTAATCTCCTCTGTATCTTCTGGTTACTCCAACAGCCTTGAAGGGTCATAAATTTAAGACCCCAGATTTACAATCTTCAAATGCCTTTGGCTTTGTTTATTGAAGCTTGTCAGAGTTAGTTTTAACAAACTTAAGGTTTTGATCATTTATTGATCAAAGTAACCAAAAGAGTCCATGAAGAAACTTAATGAAGTGCTAGCTAAAGTGGGCACTGCTTACATTTAATTAAAGCAACTAATTAAAAATTAATTAGGAAAGCTATATAATTTCCAACATTCCCATTAAGTCACAAGGTGTGGAAGGGATCCAATTCCTTTCTAAACTCTTTCTTAGAGACTTTATCAACTGTTTATATCTAAAGAATTATACAGGTGTAATTAAACCTGTACACAACTTTGTCCTGCAGGATTAAGAATGACAAACCAGATATATTTATATAAATATGTATGATTTATTATTATGTATGATTAGACAAAAAGATTTTAATCACAAGTATTTACTACACAGTATAGGAGCTGTAACAACTATTATAATATAGTGCACTATTTTGAAGCAACAATATTAAAGCAATTGTATTAAAGTTAGGAAAACAATTATTAACTAGAGATTGATGCTACTCACCCATGACAATATCCATGGGCTAATCTTTCTCTCAGCTTCCAGGTGTAAGAGGAGTTACCATGAGGGATGACCCCACTCAAGGGAGGAATCTCCATACAAATGCTTCAAGAAGGCTTATGTCAGAAGACCCTGCCTTTAAAATTTGGGACTGGGCTTTTATACTTAGTGTAAAGTGATTGACTGTCAGTCATATGCCCCAGCTGTATCAGCTCAGCAACTTTGTCTAAGTTATCAATAGCATCACTTGTTTGTTCCTTTATGCAGATATTATACCAAAGTCAGGATGTTTCACTTTGGGACTGTTGACTGGTTTGGGCATTATTCAGCACAAAAAGCAGCATGATGTCCCAAATTAAATTAAATTAAATTAAATTAAATTAAATTAAATTAAATTAAATTAAATTAAATTAAATTAAATTAAATTAAATTTAACTTAATTTAATGCTGATAGCTTTACCTATTAACTGTCTTTATCTCAACTCACAAATTCACTCACTTTTACTACCCCAGCCCACTAGGGGAGAGTGAGTGGGGCTAATTCATGACAGTTTAGGCTGGCATTTCATCCAGAGAGATTTGGAAATATTCTAACATTTCACACATACATAAACATATATACGTATAATATGTTCTTTCAAACCCTTCAAGGCATATATATCACTTTGAATCCCCTTATATAAATACATATATATATATATATATATATATATATATATATAAACCATAGTTGACTTACAGATAAAAATTTGCCCTCATCAATACAGCTTGCTGAGCCCCACACCGGTGTGAGTCAAGGATGCACCTGCTTCTGCATGAGCCTGGGTATATTGGCCAGTCTCACAAGGGCTCACACCTGAGGCTCTGTGTCTTTGGACACCTGTTAGCCAGAGGTTGCTCTAGAGAACAGCTTCTGCAGAAATTTATGTTTCTACTAGAGCAGAGTTCAAATATTTGGGAACAGTAACTTCTAGAAGAAGATGAAGAAAGCACCCACAAGCAGGCATGTGCCATGTGGGAATGCAGGGCAAACACAAGAAGACACAAGCACCTTTCCTTCACTGTAACAATTTTCCAACAGCCATCTTCCAAGCAGAAGGAGATCATCATTACCTTAGCAGAGATGTTGGTGGAGCAAACCTATTCATCTAATTTAAATACAACATTTTTAAAATTATTATTATTCAAGCCTCGGCTTATTCTAGAAGCATGAAATATCTCAAAAGCATTTTGTTAATTTATGTTTAAGCTAAGAGAGGTCTCTTGCCCATTAGCAAAGAAATTGAGATCAATCAAATGAGAAATAGACATAACACCCATTATTAACAACATGAGTTCAGTGCATAGAAGCACAGAACAAAAGACTTCTGCTCACCTTTGGAAGTAATTTTTTCTGTATTAAGTGCAAAGCCTCTAAAACAATAGGCATACCTCAGACCAGCTCTCTCAATACAAAATAGTTGTATCAATATAAACATGATTTTATTTTAAAAAGTGCATCTAAGCCGACAATCAGTGAGCTGTGGCTCAGTGATAAACCCTGGGAAATGGGGTTTATAATGGAAACACTGACAGATTTCCTGCCCTTACAGCACTGTCGTTATCTCTTGCATTGCACATTAGGTGAACATATCACCTGATAAATACATAGCATGTTAAATCTGATAAAACTTTTACTGAATCAAATAGACAAGGAGTTGAACATGATAAACAAGATTCTGTATCTGATCCATCAGTTTCAGAAACAGATAAGTAAACAACTAAACATGATACAGTACATCACTGTCAGGTGATTAAAATCACCCACTGGGAATTGCCATTCTCTGTCTAAAAAGCTATTGTTGAAAGATCTGTCCAGAAGGTTTTATTTATCTATTTTTAATTGGGTCCACCCAATTAAGCCATTAACTAAAATTTGTGAATTGATTAATGCAACGACACTCCTATACAACAGTACTTCAAAGAGTGTGCAGTTACCTGCTTTAATTTTTTTGTCAGTGTGAACCCCTTATGCAGAAAGGTGTACTCATTTTAGCACATAAGTGTATGCTAGGTGTTTTTTCAAGAATTACTCAGTGAAATCTTGTAAGATCAGGAACATATTTGGCCAAGAGAAAAACTGAGTAAAAATTATTTGGTTAAATTTTTGATAGTAAGAACCACAAGAAGACTTTTCCTGCTGGAAAAAGCTATTTTAGCAGGTCAATTTTGCAGAAGTGTGAAAAGCTGCATTGAGAAAAGAACGGAGTTAACAGCAGGCTACAGAAGAAGATGTGTTGTCAAGCATGATCCAGAAAGGTGAGTAGATCAGCTTCTGCAAGAGAGAAGAGTGTGCTGATTACATGTCATGTGAGGCTGAACTGTTGGCTGCAGGAGTTAATATTTTATGGGAACCTGCTAAACCTGTTAGTTATGTAACTGGCATCATGTATTCCTCTGCTCTCAAATTTTTCTAAATGTATTTCTCAAGTGCACTTGAATTAGCCACTGCCTTTAGCTGGTAGCAGGATCAAACGACAAAGCTTTACCTAGCTTGCATATAATTTCTGCACACTGGATTGTATTTGAAATACCTTTAGTCTAGCCATACTTTTTTCTACTCATCACAGCCATGATCTTTCCTGTCATTGGTGTTCAGAGCCAGTAAATTGTCATTTTGGTTCATGTCAGTTGAATAGTAAGACATCCAGGATCTTGTCTTTGACTCTGGTCAGTGACTGGTCCCCACATCAAGGTGCAAAACCCCCCAACATCAATCATTACAGGTGGAGCTAACCATAGTGAAGTGGATGCCAACTAATTCCCTAATAGATATACTTTCATAATTCTATTTTGATCATTATCTAATCTAATAACAGTCTCATTGAGTCTCACTAAACTATCTCTGCAACTGTCTTGGCAAAGGGAGAGAAAATAAGAAAAAAACCCACATTTTTTTATCAATGCTTCTTTTTCTGTATGTATGTATATGCTTTTAAACTTTGATGAGAGTCCTCAGGAAAAAATGTTGCCTGACTTTTACACATTAATATCTTCTCTTCCATTTACATTTCTCT
>JANPWX010000078.1:4963381-4973688 GCA_024734555.1 Trochalopteron elliotii | reverse complement strand
AATATATTTTTCATAGGCATATGTAATATGCCTATGAAAAGGCATATGTAAATCCATGTTGGTCCTTTTGCTGCAGTATCTACTTACTGAATGAAGTCTAGGTACAAATACCTGACAGAGAGGGAAAAGATGGAGATGAAAGTAGACTTGTCTGAGTGACAACCAGTGAAAGGAGAAGC
Source organism: Trochalopteron elliotii (assembly GCA_024734555.1). Classification (NCBI taxonomy): domain Eukaryota; kingdom Metazoa; phylum Chordata; class Aves; order Passeriformes; family Leiothrichidae; genus Trochalopteron; species Trochalopteron elliotii. The sequence goes on along the minus strand of JANPWX010000078.1, from coordinate 4,973,509 downwards.
AGCAATGAGCACAGGCTGAAAGCTGTAAAACTAAACATATTGAAAAGGTATTTCCTGTGAGAGTGGTCAAACAGTGGGATAGGCTGCCCACGGAGCCTACAGAGTTGACAGCTTTGGAGATACTCAGTACCCAGCTGAACATATTCCTGGGCAATATGCTCTCAGTGACTCTGGTCTGTGTAGGGTGGTGGGATTAGATGATCTCTTCAAGTGCCTTCCAACCTCAGCCATTCTGTGATTTGGAGATTCTGTGAATACACGACACTCAGGCATGTAATTAATTTTTGACACTAAATTATGGGACTTGACTGAAATGCAGCATAACACATAGACAGGGTTTCTTTCAGGTATGTAATCTTCTTTTATACGCACTGATCACTTCTGCAATGCTCCAAATATGTTGGCCAGAGAAGAACCATATCAGGTTCTACAATTCCTTCCCTCCCACGCTTTTTAATAATTAACGTGCAATTGTAGATATCTGGACACAGGTCTTTCATGTCCCCTTAATGTTGTTTTTTTGTGGAGAGGTACTATGGTTTTTTGTGTTTGGTTCACTCTGAGTGTTCAGTTCCCTGGTTTGCTACTTGATTTGCTAATACTGAATTTTAATAGTGACCACCATATCTATGAACAAGTAGCAACAGTCCTCAGTGTCAGATTCTGCTCTTTGAAGACTGGTGAGGACATAAGGGCTTTCAAGTGTTGCATGAGCAACCTGATGCCAAATCCCTGAAATCGAACAGGAAGTAAAATGAAAATGGCAACAAAAGTCAAATATTATTTCTTTTTTCCCAGTTTCAGGTACAAAAATTAAAATGAAAGACAAATTTAAGAAAGCAAGCTGTTAGCAAAAAGGGCATTTAAAATAATTACAGTAAAATATGTCATTATATTGATTTACCCGTATTCACCATTGGCATTAAATTGCTATGAGACCAGTGTAAGTCATTATGATCATGAATTTATGAACATTTAACACAACTGGCATGTGTGGTCCTTGATTTTAAAGTTGATAAAATTAATTTTGTTATTGCTTTCTTTACATCTTATTTGTCCTACATTGAATGGAGAAATACCATAGAAGACATTGATTTTTTCTTCCCTTCTCAGTGCTCTTTCATCTCTCACAAAAATTCTTTCTACATAAAACTTAATGCAAAGTAGTACTATACTCAGACAGAAGATAACACATATTTCTACTGATCCTGCTCATAAGCAGTCCTAAGCTTGACTGTTGCTCATTGTCATTACTGGGGATCTGACACTATCACACACACTACAAACAAAAAATGAACCTTTTAAGTCATTAAACTTGTATCATCCACTTGGGAACTATTTCTTCTATTATTGAAATTATGTGAAATAATAGCTTTTTCTTGCTGTCTAAAACTGATTTGAAAATGGTGAGTAATCAAACAAAATTAACTGAGATTGCACCACTGCATTCAAAAATGTCTCAACAGAACAGATATATTTTCAGCAGTAAGCACTTTTTAGGGCTTTTGGAAGCCATAATATGTTTTAGAATAATCCAAGTATAGACAGAAGAATGCAGTTTTTCTGAGGATAATGTACAAGTATTTGTTCACACGAGGCCCACTCTCTCTCTCTCTACCCTCTCACTATGCTTTCCCCTATTTCATCAGGAAAGCCAATGGGAATTTGTTTTACAGATGATATAATAGGGATGAAGAAAAAAATCTAATTCCTCTGTCTTTGTTCTATGATCACCCAACTTTAAAAAAGTAAAGCAGTAATAAATCTAGGTTTCTTATAGCTCTTCTTAAATAAAGAAACCTGTTTCTTGTCTGAACATCTCCTTCATTTCACCTCAGTTTGCATAACTTGAAGAGTTACCTATTTGCAAAGTCTCTGATGCTAATCAAGTAGGAGACAATAAACGTCTCATAAGTGAGCTAGGGGATACATATTGGTTGATATTAAAACTGAATTTAGGACTTTTGTCATTGTAGCATGTGTATAAAAATTCATTCTCTTTATTCTGCATCTTTCATGCCATAGCTTCATCCTGCTGAAGACATTCTCTGTGAATCTGTGTCTGATGAAGTCTTGGCTTTCCCTAAAGGATCTCTACTGGTCTTTTTCACAGATTGTTTTTTCTTGAAGATTTAACCTAAACACAAGAACTTTCAGAACTTTCAGAACATAGAAACCTGTTAAAACAGTGGGAAACGTTATTTCCAGTCTTGAAGAATCTTGTAAATTTGAAAAGGTTGTGACTAATATTTAGTTTCTCCTAAACCCCAGAGCAGAACCTACTTCTACACCAACAAGATATGAAGCTAAATCCTTGGTTAAATAATGATGCCTATCTGAAATGGAATTCTCTTTTTTTTTTCTGGCCATATTCTAAATGTGTTCATGTCTCTAGGTGCCTAAAAGCAAAAGAATCTCCATTACACAACTGAAACCCTCCAAATGAAGTATCTGCTAAAGGTGTCTGAAATCACATGCCTTACTTTAAGAACGTGATATGGCAGTTAAGTGCATTGTGCTATGCATTTACAGGTAGAATTGTAATTTATTTTCTCTGACAAAAAAAAAGGAGTAAAAGAAAGTGGAGTAAAAAACCCAGTATTACAACTATATTGATTTGTTGAAGTACACATATTTTAATTAAGGTATGGATTACAATTACAAGACAGAAAACCAAAATCTTGACCTTTCAACATACTGTTGGATTAAATTTTTAAAAAATAACATTACAGCAAAGAAGACTGGAAATTAATTCTTCATCCTCATGTGAAAGGAAATGTACTACTGCAATACAAAATTTCAGCCACCAGAAGACAGAGATTGCAACCTACTAGTACAATACTCACTTGTTTTGACATGATTGCCATTGCAGGGATTCCAAATTGGCAAAATTCCAGGACCCAGAGCTTTGGAATCCCTACAATGCACAATGGTCTAGTGGCCAGGAATGATTTACATGAGGAATAATGTATCTTTTATCATCAAAGCTTTTCCAATGGCCACTTAAAATTTTCCAGGTTATTTTCTTCTCAATAAGGGTGAATGGAATGGTGCACATGTCAGCACCAAATGAACCACCAGAGCATATTGTCAAATAAAGTGTAAACTGGGACCAGAATATTCTGCCCCTGCACAGTGGCTCTGTTCAGAAGGGAGAACGCTCAGGAGCTTAAAAGCACAGTTAAAGTCTAAATCCCAGGCACCTGTTTGCCTACTGAACCTGACAGATCTGACTTGAACATCTAGTTTTCTGAAGGAAGTATATGAAAACAAATCCACCTGAAAAGTGGGTTTATATCAATGAATAATATATGGAGCAGGACCTGAAGGGATTTTACAGGGCATATTAACTAAATTGGCTTTTAAGTCTTCATAATCTCCAAGTATTGGAATCTTCATAATATCTTGCATACAGGATGAGGAGCCACCTCATCCTATCCATAGTCCACAGCCATGCTTTGTCACCTAGCACTTGACATCTGTCTCTAGCATTCAAGGATGTGAACAGTCTTCTTCTTTCCTTACTCCAGAGTGGGATGCTGTAAACTAGCAAGTAAACAATGACAAGAAGTTGTCACATCTCAGCTCAGCCATACACACCACTGAGTGCAGATTTTGAAGATCAGCATACTGGGTACAAGTCTCTCCACTTCTTTTCTGAGCCTGAGTTTTGCTGCACTTACAACTCCATATTTTGTGCTACAGTCATATTCCCACTGACTTCAATGGGAACAGTGAATGTTCAGATCTGTACAGATATTCACATGTGCTCAGAGTAGTATTTCTTGTCATACTTCCTTCACAACAGAGATCCTGCAAAAAATGGCTGATATCTTAAGTATAAAACATTTAGTTATATACATCTCTGACAAAATATCCCATTTAAGTGTATAAACTACTCATGAGTAGAGGAACTAGACATGATACATTATATCCTCTCATATATTTCTTGAGTATTTCTCACATTTGTTTATGACTTGAATATTATTCAGGAACACAGTAATAACAGAGGGCTGGATTGTTTGTTGGTTACAACATCATTCAACCATATATCCTATATAAATATTTTTTTTAAGTATTCCTCTATCAGAATTTTTATTTTTGGAAGGTCCTTATATTTCTGACCTTGAAAATACCAGCCTGTCTTTCAGGGAGATTCAATCATCTATATTGCTAAGTATTATTTCTCATCTTGACACTGACTACCTTAGGGATGAAAGGCCCTGATGTATTATTCATTTCAGGGATAAAAAAATTGCTTAAACCCTCAGCTGCCTCCTCACAATCACTTGTACTACATATGTTTTTGTGGGGCCCTTTTCTTTGGAAGGAATTACATGCTTATTTTAATTTAATTTAACTTGCTCTTTTGAACATAAATCATTGACAGAAATTCCACATCCTGTGGAATTAAATTTGGGAACACATTATTGCTGAACTGAAAATGGACTGACCAAGATAACTAGCCCTCCTTAAATGTCTCGTGAGTACGTTGTTACAAAACAGAATTATTTTTTTACCCATGCCATTGTCAGTACTGCACAAAAACCCCTCTGTCCAAAATGGGAGTTATTTAACCCTTACATATTTACTTTCTATGCCAATACATTGTATGTGTACACAAATGCTGAATTAGAGGGGTTTTATAGCAAAATATAGTGGAAGGCTGCCCCAAAAAATTAAGGCAACCTGTTACTATTTGCATTTAGCTGAGCACACTTTTAAAGGGAAAATTTGATTTCAAAATCAAGTCAAAATATTTTTATTTTATTATTTATTTAACACAACATATCAGAATTACTTGTTCTTCCTCTCGGTATGACATTGTGATAAAAACCACATTATTTACATGAGTGAACAACTGTGTTCATAGGTATGCTTGCAGAGTCTAGCCCTATTTGTTCCTTTAGGAAAGTTTTCCCAGCATAATATTACACTTAACATTTAGAACTTTATTTTCTGTCCACTACAGTTTTTCTCTGAATATCCTCTATAAGAGGATATTTATCTATATTAACTTTTTAATAACTTCATATTATGGATTGGTTTAATGCACAGTCATAACTCTTTAAGGACATTTATGATGTATATACCTAGCATGGACTTGTTGATGACTCCAGGTGTGGCTCTAGAAAAACTAAGATTTATTTTTGTTGACTGATTTTTTATAAGATGTTAGCTCTAATTGTCCCATTGGATATTAAGAAAAAGTTTCCATGAACAAAACCACTTTATGTATTGTCAAAAAAATACAAATTTTCTAACAAAGATTCTAACCTCTAAAGTGGTTAACTTTATTATCATTTAAATTGAGGGCTGCAAGAGAAGAAATAGGCTGTAATTTTGTCATCTTGTGTAAGTTTTCAACTTCAGAATGTCAGAAGCTGCTTTTCAATAAATTCCCAATAGTTGGTAGGAAGATTCTTATTAAATTAGATGGTGTTGGGTAAGGCTATATATCTTAGTTTAAATAAGGACATATATTATTAAAATGTACTTAGTAAAAATAATAATAAAATTTGTTTATGTGTGAAAATAAGAAAGAGGGAGAATCAAGGAAGCACAAACCAAAATACTGCTGTATACAGCTCTATAAATGCTGTATTCCAACTGTTTAACTGTGCATCACTTAACAATGATTTCTCAGTGGAGTTCATCTCACCTGACTGTGTGACTAAAATTTGGCAAATGGGTTAAACTGGTCATGTAGACTTCCTGCATAATCAAGAGAAAGAGAAATGTGCCTTCCCCCTTGTGCTAGACGTATGTTTTAAGACAAGAAATCTTCTAGAGGTTCCTATCCCTCCCAACAGAAGAAACTTAACCCACTAATGTAAAGGAAGGACTAAATTTTACCTGCTTAGTATCAGTTAAAGGTAATACACGATTTTGTCTCAGTTGTAGATGTGCTGGAATATTCAGTCAGAAATATGATAGTGTAGATCAAGTCTTTCCATTTCCTAATGCTTTGCTTTTCATCACTTATAGCTGTTGACATTTTTTGTCTTATTTATTTATCTCTGTGGTTCTCAGCCTAATCTATATAAATAGTAGTTTTTCATCTGTCTAATGAATTTTGTTACTTATACAGAACAAGAAGCTGTAATATTTATAGAAACTTCATGAAAATATTCAATTTAATCAAATAATCATTATTTTAATTAGTCTTCAGAAGATTCACCTGAAATTCACTTAACTGAGCATCAAAATGGGGCCTACAGTTAAGTGTGTTCTTATGTGAACTTAAAAGAGGTACTCCTGCAAAGCAAAGATTGTTAAGATCAGACTTTGGACTTAATGGTAGAAGTGTTTTTCTCTTCTCCACTGCACTTATCACTTTGCAGGGAAGTTTTGGAGAGGGGAAATGAACAAGAATTGCAGGGTTGTTTTTTTTTCATTTCAATGAGGGCAGGCAGGGTGGTGGCAGGTGGGAAAGGTGAGGCAAATTTAGTAATAATTGCCTAAACCTGGCATATAAATTAAGGGGTTTGGGGCAACAAGTTAGAGAATTATTTTTCTGAGGAGTGAGAGGGCAGGACAAAACTGGCTGTAATAACCAGTCATGCTATTTCAAAACACACAAAAAAGGTTGAAAATGATATAGATTAATTTTTTACATACAGAAGATTTTCTAATCTTACAGTTTGCAGAAGAGATTTGGTTCTCACATCATGAAATTGAAACATCTGCTCAGAACAAATTAAAAGAAATTTGTTATTGCATAAAAGGATAGGCAACTGTAATGGTAGAAAAATCAGTCATGCCCTGCAATTTATGTATAAATGGTATTCTTCATATTTAATGACTAACCATTAAAAAAGAAATTTTAAATAAGGCTAATATAATTGCTCTGGTAAAATATGATTTAGAAGTAGGAAAGGTTGCACAAACAACTACTTTAGCTAAATAGATTTCTCACATTGCAAAATAGTCTTATTTTGGAGAGGCAACTTATAGTAAAATCCTCAGTAGAATGCACTGTTCTCAGATTCTGGTTGGCTTTGCTTACATCCCTTGCTTTTGGCTGTGCATATAGTCAGTCTTAGTGTAAGCCTTATGTTGAAGAAGAATAACAAAACAGTATCCAGCAGTTTAGAAACAGCAGTTCCATCCATATAAAGAGTATGATGAAAGGTGGATGTCAGGGTAAAACCTACCATGATTTAGTCTAATGGCTAATTTTCTTCGCTTTTCATATCACAAGTAATGGTTTTACAACTGTGAAAAATTTTACCACTGCAGATATTAATTCCAATAAAAGGTGCATTCATACCTCTGAAAGCAGAACTTACACCAACATTGAAGTGGAAATAATTGTGGAAATTATTTAGAAATGGCTGCAGATCATAGCAGTATAAAACTCTAGTTCCAAGTTTAAATAATGTATTTCAGTAATTTCTTTCATCTTTAGTTCAAGATTAGAAGAATGTAAGAGAAAACAAGCACAAAGGGTTCCTTAAGCTTCTGCTGAAATTATGTTGACCACCTACAACCATAGAAACCTTCCACTGCAAACATTAATGGGTAGAATTTAATGGGGGACACTGGAAGTATAAACTAGAGGGTGGGAAAGATCTGCTCACTTTTTATCTTGATACACACAAAGAATCACACCCAGAAATTTTTTATGGAGATTGTAGTCATTGCCAGTGTTAGCATAATTTTATTTCAAATGTTAAATTTTATGTATTAAAAAAATGTAATTTTGTTATTTTGGGATTTATTTTAATTTCAGGATAAAAATAGCAGGTAATATATGTACATAACTTATCTATATTTGCCACCAGAAAAACTACTACAGTCTTTCAGAAATTTGCTCTGCATATATGAAACAGCAAATTTTGTTCTAAAAATGCCTTACATTTGGCTACCTGCATTTTAATTAATGGTTTCAAACCACAAAAAAAAAAAAAAATCCAGTGCTAAATGTTCACATGAAGCGCGTTCTGTGGCAGTAGGCATCTAATACATTGTTTATTCTGATATTCCTTCATTTCAACTAATGCCAGAATAACAACAGAAAATACACATATTGTATTAATAGCTATGAACGTAGGGGAAAAATTTAATATCTGAATTAATACAGATTTAATATCTGTACACTTATATAGCTGTAAGTAGTCACTGATAGCTTCTAAGCTTTTTTGATGCAACTAAGTTCAGAATTTCATTCAGAGGGGAAAGAAGAAATGAAAACTATAAAATAAATAGTATTTTAAGATTAGATTATTTTCAATAGCTACCAGGGAAAAAATTATTTACTAGAAAATTACTGCTAATGTAAAAAAAAAAAAAAAAAAAAAGTGAATGCTGATTCCTGTATATGCAAAATCCATGTGGTATTTGGAAAATGGATTTTACAACAACAGTTGAGATTTCACTACTCTGAAGCCATAGAGGGATCAGAAAAAAATTCTTGTATATTTACACCCTTTTCATAGCAAAACATAAGAATATAATACTGTATTTTTGGAAATGTAAATTATGGTGAAATTTTTTCTAGTACCTTTATATCTTTAGCATTTGAAAAGAGACAAGCTCCCTAGAAATGCCATGAATAAGGCATGTGAAAGAAACATTGTGACTGCTGAGAGAAGTACATCCACACTTTATGTAGAGGGATGGAGGAGCAAAGAACTCTAAAGCTGCTCTGCCAGTAGGCAGAGACAGACTCTTGTCAGTGGTGCTCAGAGACAGGACCAGAGGCCATGGCCACAACCTGAAACACAGCAGGCTCCACCTGAACACTGCAAATGGCACAGGTTTCCCAGGGAGGTTGTGAGGTCTCTGTCCTTGGAGATATTCCAAAGTCAGGACTCCCTGCCAGCCTCAGCCATTCAGTGTTTCTGTGGTTCTCTGAGTGCTGTCTCCTGACACGAGTGAAAGTGTCCTGAAATCATTCTCTGCATTTCAATGGGTGTCTCCTATACTGGAAGATGGCAATAGTTCACAGAGACAAGACTGCACAAAGCCAAAGAACTGGTCTTTATTTTGAAAACTTGAAAGAAAAAAAGAAAATAGGATAAAAAACCTACTGGATTGTAGAGTGTAAAAGGGTTTTGCATGAAAGATTAGATTCATTGCACCTCCTAATCTGTCTGAAAGTTTGGGAGATCTGAGAAAGCAGAAATTAGTTGTAGAGGTTTCTGTGTTTTTAAGGTGGAGAGAGAGGATGCAATGCATCATTATGTATTCTTTACCCCAACAACATATTTAGAGACAATCTAGGCAATTGATTTAAATTTTCAAATAAGATTTTACCCATCTGAAAAACATAAAGATCAGAACTTTCTATTTAAAGCAAATTTCTGGTGTAAGTTGTATTTTTTCACCCATAGGGCACATTCTTATAAGTAATAATTATAATATTCTGATAATAGGGATAAATCACTGTAAAATTTCAGCTATTGACTCCTACAGTACAAAGCTTAAGGGGGAAAGTGGAGAAATGAATAATGGACAAAAATCCCACAAAGTTCTTGACTGCTTCTGTCCTGAAGCAACATATTTTCGTTTTCCAAATAACTGCTCTCTTTTAGAAACTATTGTTTAAATATATTAAAAACAAACAAACAAACAAAACCCCCAAAAACCACACCAAAGAAACAAAAAATCCCCCCATAACTTCTATGATGGACATGGAAAGACTCCCAGATATTGAAAGACTCAAAAAAGGGAAAGGTACAGAGTATTTAGAAATTTATTTCCATATTTCACAGATTTTTAAATCTTTTTTATCTTTTTTTTCTCTAAATCTCTAATGTAAAATATTCCATAACTACAGAGACAGAGAGGAAAAAAATAACAAACCAAAAACTGATTTTTATTTTCTGGCAGATATTAAATGTGATAAAGACATGAACAATAAAAACTTCCAGCTAGTTACATAGCTTTAGGAAAAGTAGAAATATCAGAGCTAATGGGAAACTATTTGATTGTTAGTCTCAGTTTATCAATTGCTTCTGCATAAAAATTGTTACATTTTTATGAGTTTAAATTGTCATCCAAATCTACTTAGGTTTCAAATAAATTTTCTGAGGCCTTAAAATGTAGTGCCTTCCAGATTTCGGTTTTCTTTAATTTCTCTACCTGCTCTTGTTGGAAGGGAAGGGAAGGGAAGGGAAGGGA
>JANPWX010000078.1:4918074-4958381 GCA_024734555.1 Trochalopteron elliotii | reverse complement strand
ACAAGAATTGAAGAATTGAAGAATTTTCACTCTGTGAGTTAATCAACAGCCAACAGAACAGACTTTTCGAAACTGAGAAACTTTCCTCTTCTTCAGAGATAATAATCAGAATCCTTTACTCGGGCCCCCAAGCTTTTAGGCTAACAGATTTAGTCTACTTGGGTAAAATATGGCATTTAGTTACATGTAATATAACCCCAGTGAAAATCCTGGTGATTTCTTTCTCTTTTTTAGAAGAACAAGAAATAAAATTCAAACCATTCTCTCACTGATAATAAAACACAGATATAACCTCACTGTTTAATTGAACAGTGCCTGGGAGAGTGTGAGCAGCAGAATAGAGTTTTCTCGACTGAATAAACATGGCCATGTCAACACTTAGCACTGGGTATAATGGACCCCATTCTGTGTTTGTACAGCACCAAGCACCAAGTTTGTTGTTTGCACAGCATCAATCATGTATTGCACTGCAATACATTTTAGAAACAATTGCAATTCTTTCTTCATATATCCAATCATTGTATATAGAAGCAGTCATGTGAAAACACAGAGAGGAAAATAGGCAGCAGGCTGTAGGTAACCAAAATGATGGAAGCTGCTCACAGCTTCTCACAGCTGTATAGAAAAACTCTTGTATTTTTGATTCTGCTTTGAAACTCCCTAGGAATTCTGTGATTACTTTCTCTGGGACCAAGATGCTCTCCTCTACCTCATTTGGAATGTGTCCAGCCTTTCAGTGTTTTATTCCAATCTACACAGTAATGACAGTGCATATATAATACAGAAAGGACATTAGCCATTGACCTTAGCTATCAGCACAGGTACCATAGCCAGAACCTTATGCACAGGCTTGTGCTTCAGCAGAACTTTCCTGAACAGGAGCATTGATCTTAAGAGTACCATTGCTTTTATGTGACCATGTTACTGAAATTTTAAATTCATATTTGAGGACAGCCATCACTGTCGGTGTACAGTAAATGTAGTTGTCACGGTGTGAATGATGGAACACCGATTCATGGAGCACACAGTAAACTGCTCCTGAGAGACGAAAAGCAGAGCTGAGTGCCTGCTTTGCAGAGGACTTCACATTCTCTCACAAGAAACACGTAAGGAAGCTTTGTAATTGCAACTGTAAAATACGATTAATGGATAGACTCGTGGCAAATGAGATTATATGTGTACATACAACAGAGGAAAGATCTGAAAATAAATTATAGAAACATGACATCTACATAATATCTGTGTAATAAGGCTAGCTTTCAGCAGAGAGGAAAGAGGTTTTTGTTACTATTTGGGTTGAATTTGTTGAATATCAGTTAAAACACTTTGTAGGAGAAAAAAATAACTTAAAGGACTCATATATAATATAGGATAAAATAGGAGGGAACATACACACACAGTAACATCCTGTACAGATCCTTTGCTTTGTCTTTCATTCTTGAGAAGGGCATTAAGGTACTCTTAAGTCTTACAGATCATGTGTGAATTAGGTCAGGCCACTGAAATACCGCCATCTTTAGGGATGAATTCAGCAGCTGCCTGGAGTACTGAACAACACCATACTGAACAGCATGTTGAAATACAAAAATACTTAAATTAAACTGAAGGGAAAATTCTGAAAGGCAGAAAGTGATCAGAAAACTAGAAAATAGGGTGTTCAGCATTTCTCAAAGAATGTCATGAAAATATGCATGGCTAGATTTCAGAATTTTAATTTTTGATAGCAGTACATTTGTTTTATGTAGGATTTTCCCCTAGAAAATATCCAATCATCACATCTATGTTACAGAAACCAAGTGGAAGTATACTGCCCAGCCTGAAGTAGCACAGCAGTTGCAGGAACATAGCACACATCTCCACAGGTCTCTGATCAAGACATTGCTCTCTATCTGTAGTATTTCTTACCTGGAGGGAAGTACAAGTTCCAGTACCATTTGACATCTGTCTCCAGTCAGAAGCTTGTGTTTATACTGATTAGTCAGAAAGAATGTCAGACAACGAAATATGAGCCTTGCAATGACAACCTGTCATTTACACACAGCTGCAGTCCAGCTTGAGACTTGACAAAACCATAGCACCAAGAGTACAACCAGGATTTTTAAGATCAGACAGAAACCATATGTAACAACTAGACAACATGTCATTTCAAAAAGTCCGTTTGCAGATGAACAGATGTGGCCATTAGGAGAAGGAGTGTGCTTTTGCAAAGTGTCTGTGGAAATTGTTTTAAAGAGAATGAGTTATTTCTTGGTGACTGCAGGACAACGTCTGGGTACTTATTGGAAGGGACTAGTGGGCAACCTGCTGACTGAAAGAGTTTTGACCAGAATTCCTTACAGACAGAAAATGTTTTTAGCTGTACACAGTGACTGGCAAAATAACACAATTTAAAATACAATTTTTAAGCATGGCTCTTCCTTCAAAGACATCTATCCTTTCGCTACCATAGCAATAACCTCTATAAAACGGGCAAAAATGTACCTGAATGAACAAAATCGTTAGGATGACACTACTGACTCTTTTCACATTCCTCTGATGATTTTCAGGTCTTTGGAATATTATTACTTTCTTCTTTTTTGATCAAACTACACCATGCAGAGCAGAAGATAATCCTGCTGTAAGAGAGAATATGATATTCGAGAAGTGATTTTATTTTACTTTAAGATGATTTTCAACTGCCTACACATAATACTTCCTCAACTGCAGTCATCAAAACAAACCTATCCAAGAAAATCCTTTTCACAAGTGTGCACATGAATACAGAGTACAATGCCTGTTTTGACAGAAACTGTAGGCCATTTAAAACACAATACAATGTGTATTGAACTTCAAGGCAAACAGACTGATGGGCTGGAAATAGAATTCATAACTAATTGAAACCTGTGTTTTTTCCTGAACTGATAAATAATTTCTAAATCATTGTTTCATCTATCAGTATCTCACTTGTAGGATTTTTTCCTGACAAATTTTCTCTTGCTTAGAGATGCCATATAATGTCTAAGCTGTTGTTCTCTAAGAGATCAGCTGTTAAACACCTCTACAGCTGCAGCAGCAATAAGTCTATAATCTTCTTTGGATAGATATTTGAAATTTATTACCCTGTCCATAATTATAAGTAGAACGCCAGTCTTTGTCTTTTACCACAGGTAACTCCAAGGATTCTTCAGGTCTCAAATTCCATATTTCGTATTTGCACTCCCTAATTTATGAATGTGCAGGAAAGCTGCATTTCCTTATTGTGCTTCAGCAGGAAACCAGACCACTAGAACCTTCTAAAAAGCAGATAATTTTTAATGTGAGTGATTACAGTTTTACTTTATTTTCACACCTAATCCTTTTGTATTTTGTGATCCAGTCATGGAGGGTACTTCTGTCTTCAGCACAGGGAGATGAATACCTCCACAGCATTGTTCAGACCATCACAAAATAGGTGCCTGAAATAAGAAGAATTAATTTCTTGCATAAGGGGTGGTGTTGTTCTGGTGATTACTAAAGGAATATGTAATGCAAAATGATTTTCACCCATGCAGGCTTATGATATATTTATTTTCAGACCACATTTTATCATGTTGGACAAATAAATGCATCTTTCCTTCTACTAAGGGTTACTCTGGCCATGATTATTATCCTGCTTCTTTGATAAGATATGTATTTTAATCTCTGTATCAGCCTTAAGCTTTCTTCCATTTGAAATCTATTCACAAAACTGCACGTTATCAATTTTTTGTCCTTTACTGCTCATTTGATTCTCTTAGTATTTTAGATTTTACTCAGAAGTTCCACCTCTGTTAATCACCAGTTTTACCACTTGTAAAACAGTTAAAGCCTTCATACGTTTGTAAGCAAATCTTTAATTTCCATCTTTACACTAAAAAAACTTGAAACGCCTATTTCTACCTGTTCTTGCCTCTGTCTCAGTACAAAGACATGTATGAGTGTTCCATATATGAGGAATCACTGATGATTTTTAACACATGAGGATATAATTTGGAGATGGAGCACTGACGTCTGTCAAAAAGCTTAAGTAATGAGACACAGTTTGGTAAATTTTATCCTTGCCATGGGATAAAAGGCTCATATCCTTGTCATGACACAAGACCCAAAAAACATAGCTTCATACCACTGAAATTTCTGTATTGACTACTGGTGGCAGTAAACTGTAGCGTTGTAGTACTCTAGTGCTGTACTGTAGTGGCCTCTAGTCTAACTCATCTTTCCAGGACTGCAAAAGTACTACTAGAAGTAGAAAAGTACTTGAGCAAAAAAGTGAAAAATTAGAGCTCATCAGAAGAAAATCTTATGATTTGGTGAAGACTCTCTATTGGAGAGAGAGATTTGACCACTTCAAGCTTAATTGTCCTGTAATTACCATTGAAGGCAATGGTATTCCTTAAACTGTTCAGCATCTTAACAGGCAAATATAATTATCTTGTCACAAATCTTCATAGTTTTTTACAAGATTAAGTATAAGACAAGGGAATCATTTATCACATTTAAATTCAGGTATAATTTACAGATAGTGAAAAAAATGATTACCAGATGTGCAGTGGCTATTTTGAACTACATTTCCACTGCTCCCCTGAGTACCTACTAAGCCTTCATAAGTGGCTGTAAGCCATGAGTGTCAATAAGTAGCCTTTCCAATAATCACATGAACACTATTAAAATATTTACTAGCAGTTTTCTACATTTTATATAGTGTTCAAAGGCAAAATTCTAAAATAGCATGTAACAGTAAAAATCCCTTTTTTTTAAAGCTTAGGGAAAATGAAAATTTTAAACTGAAAAATATCAATATTTCAACATATACATACACAAGCATATGTTGAAATATTGATACAGATTTCATTCATTTCCTGAAACTTTGATGGTATCATGATTTTAGTCTTGTTATGGATGCAAAAGAATCACAACTAAGTAATGGAGTTATTTCAGAAAAGCTCACCGGAAGCATGCAGACAGCAGGAAATAAATAAATCCACTTTAAAAATTATGTCTTTGAATATCAATCAAAGAAGTTTAATCAAAAGACTACATAGAAAGAAACATGAAATTAAAAAATAGAAAAAAAAGGAAGAGAGAAAGCAATGACAGCACACAGAGAGAAATGCACACAGCTTCTCTTTTCAATCAAGTTACTTACATAAAACAAGTCAGCAATCAGCAGAGATAACTATCTACATATTTATTCACTACCTTGAGAAAACCAAGTTACCGCAACTGGGCTGAATAGCAGGGAAATCTCTCTCCTGCAGAGTAATGAGGTTCATATATTGACCCAGAGGCACTTGGCACCAAATTATTTTGCAGACAAGCAGAGTTCCCTACTTCTATCCTTTCTATTACAAGTCCAACAAAGCAAGAAATTGCAGCCTATTTCTGACCAAGGAAGAATAACAACTTTTATCTTTGGTATTACAGTTTCTAAACACTTCTTCCTCTAACATTTTCTTTAAAATTCTCTTTCATGATAATCAATGTTTCAAAAGAACTTAGTCCACATCTAAATTTTGGAACTTGGAACCTGTGGAGATCTGACAGAATTACTAGTATTAGAGTAGCACACAGGAGTTGTATTTAAAGTCTGTGTGAGCGCAGTTATTTCATGTGGATATTATGGAAATGTTTTTCATTAAATAAATGAAAATTGGACTTCTCAGTATCAAAAATTAAAATGAAATTAAATACATTAAAATAAAGTAAAATAAAAATTATCGTGTTCCTGAAATTCATTTGCTTGACAGTGCACACAGAAAGACTGGTGCTTTTTTCTACACTGCTGAGCAGATGTGACAGAGCAACCTGAATTACCTGAGATAGATAAAAAATAAGACATGAATCACTCTCTCTTGCTTCAAATAGAAGCACAGCACTGGGCCTTTTGATGTGAAGTAAACAGGCAAAGAAATTTGAGACCTAGTGAAATTGCTGCCTACATTGCATCTGGTATTGCGTATGAGAGCTGGAGTCAATCTGTGCGCGTGCATTGCACATATGTTTGTACATGTATTCAAGCTTCCTGTTTTGTGAAGAAGTTATAATATTTAATGAAAACAGTCTGATTACATTCAGAAGGAAACACTTGTTTGCACCAGAAAAAGTCCATTATTTTTGAATTATATTGTTAACTTAATCTTCAGAAGTTATTCATTCTTTTCTGCACTTCTAAGAGATTTTTAGGAATTTTTGTTACATAAGTATATTGTACATCCCACAGTCAAGTATTTTAAAAGTCATTTTGTACACATTCATTTGAAAAGACTTGTGGATTTATTCTTACAAGGGCAGTAATTTTACAGCTTCTCTTAACATCAACGTCAGCTGATACCCGTGTTAGCTCTGGCTGAGCTGAGCTCATTATCCCACAGCAGCCCTCAGAGTGCTGTGCTCTGCCCTGGTGGCTGGAAAGGAGTTGATCACCCTGCAGTGCTGTGGCTGCTGCTGCTGGGCAGGGCTGGCACAGCATCAGCGTTCTCTCCAACATCCCAGCCCCATCAGGGCTGGGGGTGGGAAAGGTCCTGGGAGGGGACAGACCCAGACCAGCTGACCCAAATTAACAAAAGGGCCATTCCATACCCTGTGACAGCTCATGCGGGAGTCGGTGTCACCACCCTCGGCTAGCCCCGGGACACCGCCGAAAGCCGGTGGTTCGTGCCTGCGTGAAGAGCACGGCGGCGTGGCTACGGAGACGAGCAGAGAAAGGAAGGACTCTCTTGGGGGGTGAAAGCACAACAAGAGTTTATTGAGCGGAAACCCTCACCTTACTGCTGGTGTCCCAAAAGAGACACTCAGCTCGGTGAGACAGCCCCTTTTAGAGGGGGGTGGGTTCAAGGGATGGGTTACAAAGAGCACCAATAGGGAAAGACTGGGGAGTGGCTGATACTTTAACAGGCAAGGGTTACAACAAACCAGGGAAAAGTGGGAGTGGGAAGGCTGGATCCCGTCCAATCACTCGACGCCTCCCCCAGAACTTTCCAGACTCTGGGAGAGGCCCCGGAATGACTGACAGGACCAGGAGGGATACATTACAAATGATTGGCACATATCAATGCCGGGGAAGGATATGGGGGAAGGGTTACATACAACAAGATGGGGTATAAAAAACAAAATGGATTCCAGGGAACAAAATGGGGTACATAGAACTGAACAATACATCAAACCCATTTGAAACTTAAAAACACACCACCACAAGCTCAGGTATAAAAGCTAACAGAGGGAGTAGGAATGGAGGGGTATTTGTTATCTGCAGTGTTTGCCTTCTGGAGCAACTGGTCCATGTGCTGAAACCCTGCTGCCTGGGAAGTGGATTGACACCACTCACTGATGGGAAGTAGAGAATAAACCTTTTTTTTTTTTTTTTTTTTTTTTGTCTTTGCATTTCAGATTTGCAGTAAAAAGTGGCAAGGAGATGCTAAGGAGAAATCAGATATGATTTGTGGCATTCCCCCCCCCCCCCCCTCCGTTTTAAATCATCAAATAAAAAAAACAGAGGGGTACAAAGAGTAATGAAAGAAAAAAAATACTAAAAGAACATCTAAATGCAGAGTCAGCTGCTTCCATAAGCCACTTAGACAACTCTACTGAGGGCCTATCCTTCCATCTCTGGATCACTAGAAGTTTTAACATCAGTTTCAATGAATGCAACATCAGAGCCTTAATTCCAGCAACAAAAGCAGACATACATTTTCTTCAATAACACTCTAATGAGGACAATTATGCCATTCCACTGAGTCTGATTCATTATAGTACTAAATGACCAAAACATAAACATTTCCTAATACCATATTATTACAAACTACCATGCAGTGTTTGTTAACAAAAATTAGTTAATGACAGTGTATATTTCTTATCATACATTGAAACATGCCTCATGTATCAGTCCTGCCTAAATTATCAACTCTGAATTGTGACATTACTCATTTCTGAAAATACTTGCATACAAGTAGCTATTTCTCTGGAAAATGGCAAGGAAAAAAAGCTTGTCTTAGAAAGATGGACTTTATATTATGTCTAAATATGAATTCAGAAATCTTCTTGTATCTGGATTTGTATATTTATGTTTGAGTTTTTGCTGAGAAAATGGTCTGATCCAACTGTAACTTCATGACCAAACCCTTAGCACAAGAAACTCCACATGCACTACATTTTTTCAGTGTTCATTATAATAAATTGCTGAGAAGAAGTACGTAGAAAGTATTAATAAAAAATTACAATGACTTAATTATGAGCTTTGAAGATTATTTTTGTCTTTCATACCTGGATTTGTAGAATTTGCTAATTAGACACAATGAAAAAACATTTCAATTCCTTTACAGTAGAAGAGTATTCCCTTCAAATTCAATGTCTTCAAATTCAGTTCTAACATAATTTTGTTTCATTCTTTTTTTTAACATTAGCCACAAAGCTGAAATTAAGTCAAATTTAGAGCAGCATCATTTCTGGCTACAGTTTCCCAGAGTTAGTAGAAATACAACTTCAGAAACAAAGAAATACCCCAAAGTAATTAATTTGTTAGAAAAAAAATGGTAACAAATGCCTCTCAGGACATTTCCATAGTGACACTTGGGTTTTTGTTTCTCTTAGTGAAGAAAAACTTGGGAAAGAGGAGTAAGATGGAGAAAATTGTGAAAGCTTAACTTTCTGTGAACTATTTTTCATTGGTTCTACGAACTAACAATTTTGTTTCAATTTAAATTGAAGAAAAAACTTTAGATATACAGATGCGTTCCAGAAATTAAAGGAAAAAATATTCCAAGATCTAACAGAAGAAAAAAAATATTCATAAGGCTCTTCCAGATATGATTACAAATTGTCTTCTGCCTCAGCGAAAATTTACACTAGTTTCATCCAGAACAATTCAATTGTTAGATGAAGTTCATGGGAGACTTGGTCCTAACAGTGCATGCCTATTAAAAAAAAAAGCACTTCGTAGAATGTTAATAGGAGGCATATAAATAAATCATTAAATTATTTGTTATCTTAATAAAGTGGAATTCTCTATACTGATTTTGACATGCCCACCAGTCAAGTGATGTGTGGGGGACTTTAAGAGAAAATAGAATTCCCATTGAGCAGTGCCTCATGGAATTTCAAATAGTCAGTATTTGTCCTGTGCAAATTAGGCTCCTTTACAGTATCTCAGAACACTAGACAGTTTTTAACGTGCATTTCCCTATCTGCTGGCAGATATATATATGCTTTTTCAATGTAATTGAAAGATATATGAAATATTGTACAATTGCAGCAACATTTTAAGTAAACAAATCTTTTCCTTACACATCTGCACCCCATTCCCCTTTGAATTGCTAACCCTCCAGATTGTAAAATGTTCATATCTGTGGTTACTGATCATTTATTTTTCTTTGTTATGACTACAACAATGTTCATTCAGATGCCAGCTCAGGAGAGTAGTTCATTTTTACCTCAATATTTTTTGGACCATAGAACTGTCATGGATTTTATATAAATAGAAGAACTTATGGGGTGTGAAGTGCTGTAGTCCTCATATTTTTTTGTGATTAGCAGCATGTAATTTACTGCATTACATTTTTGGTGATTCACACCATATATCTGTTACTAGAACTACCTTGAACCATCTCTGGGAAATTTTAGGTGTTTGATATTCTTATTATTTTGATTAGAAGCCAAATCTCAATTCTTAACTTTTATTAAGGAAACAAACTCAGCAGTTCAAGAGTTTATGGGATTGCTTCTACTATATCTCCCTTTTCATAGGAGGAAAGAAACCTCTGGGCTAAAATCAGATTTTTGGCTAAGAAAGGGCTCAGAGAGGAATTCATTAGATAAAAAGAGTGGTAATTATGCCTGAACTGGTAATGAAAGTACCACATTTCTCAGACAATGTACCATGTTGGTTTCCAAAGAAGCAGAAAGTCTATGTGCTTTGGTCTCACCGTGCTATGAGCTTCTGAGAACAGAGCAGTGGTGTCTTGGCAATGTGTCTGCAGCTGTTCGGGGACCTGAGGAGCTGGAAAGACAATGTGTGCCCTCTGAAATATTGAGGTGCTCTGTCTCTGTAAACTGATGCTGAGAAAACAAGAATTTGTGTGCCAGCCTGTCCTGCTCTCTCAAGTCCCAGGTTCTTTGTCAGACTTGATGCAGCCTGCCCTGCTGGGGCTCCACCTAAACTTTTCTTGCCTGTTGGAATTTCACTGAAATTTTCCAGAGCTGCTTAAAAAGATGACTCAACCTGCTGGGGATGTGGGTGTGCTCTAGTTGCCAGCTGCTGAATTTGACTTTTCAGGTGAAGTTCAAGAATTGCACTTCCAGCTCTGTACTTCATTTTGATTACTCATATAAATCTAACTTGCCAATTCTTTTCTATTTGAATCTTGTACACCCACATGCCTAGAACAGGTGGCATCTCCAAGAGGCTAGTGGCACCTCCTAAAAGGGTGGTGCAGAATGTTGTGAGGGGTACTGTGGCTATCTTAGAATCATGATCATGACAAGCACTATCCTGTGTGCTGAATGAGATGCAGAGCACAGCACGCCTTCCAAGAGGCTTTATGCTGTCAGGCTTAGAAAGAAACTCAACAGGAAAGAAAACATAAGACCGACCAAGAAAGAACACTAGACTAAAAGTTAATTTCAGGGAATGTTAGGGAAATACAAATGCCAAAGAAGTCTCATCTATATATATATATACAGGAGAGCAATAACAAAAAAGGATGTATACTAATTAAGAGAACTCAAAACTTGTTTCACAGTAATTCATTCAGAGTGGATGTCATTAATTTGGAAGTGAAACTAACGGTAGGATTGATTTGGAAGTACAAGTAGCACTAGGATTAAGTAGTTAGCTCTTTCTAAGTGCGTGACTGAGTCATCATTAGACAATCTAACCTTTAAGGCATCTTAAATTTGGAAGAATACTTACTGAAAAGTCTCTGTCGTCTTTCTTCTGGAGACAAATGCAAGCAGCCCTGCAAAAATCTTCTCTTAAGCAGCTGAAAGGCATTGCTCAAATCTAATAACTGACAAAGACTTATGCCTCACAATCTCAAAATTTCTTTTGAAAAATTTACAAAAATTACCCCAGAAAAAGCTCAGACTGTCTAGGCACTAAGGCAAATAGTCATGTTAGCTTTTCCTAATAACCATTTTGCATATGCATCCTACATAAAATCTGAGTAGATCAGGACAAAGTAAAATTCTGAAAATAAGCATCCATTATTACCAGTCCATTCTGAAGTGCAGTACATTTTGAATGAAGTTATTTACAGGAGAGCAGAATCTACAGAAAATTATAAAAATGCAAACATAAATTTCTAAAAAAATCTTTTCTTAATATTTTTCCATTTACTGATGTGCATGTGTATAGTTCAGCAAATTAAAATCACATGTACTAAAGGTTAAAGTATCTGCACTCCATAAATTGGCATCAAACATGGATGAATACTGTAATATTTCATAAAAATAAAACACCTTTTTAATTTCATATATATTCACTGCTGCTACCTTACCTTGATAATATTCTGCCTCACTAATTGTTTTATTCCTTGGAAAGGCCATAGGCCTTGTGCTGTTGCTGCTACAATACATTGCAGTGGTATAGTTTCTATAAATGTATGGTAAATTCAAGTGCTGAAAAGTACTGGGAACCTTACACTGAATTTCTTAATTACAAAAAATAGTAATCAATAATCTTGAAAGAATGTAGTGACTATCTTCCTTAGAATATTCAATTTATTGCCCAACTTTTCCAGTACTTTTCTACAATTAAAACTAACATGATTTCTTTGTTTGTTTAACAAATCAAGGATTTCTTTTTTATCTTGCCATTTTTATTTCTTCTATATCATCATCTTCTTAAAAAGTACATCCCTTTACATCTATTTCCTCTATTTGTATTATAGTATTTGTCTTACACTAAGGTTTTTTATGAATCCATTCTAAAAGTTTATATCCATACTGCAGGCAAATCTAATGGAAGGAACGCAGAAATGCTCATACTGCAGCATAGTAAAACTTTACCAAGATTAGTACCCTGTCTCCAATAGTGGCCACCATTAGATAATTTTAATACTTTTAAATACTATTGCAACAGTAAAAATAACTGTCCAAATCCCTGTGCTCTACAGTGCAACCAAATGAAGTTCCTGTGAGGTAGAGCTGATGCTGCTTTCAATTCCAAAACATATCCAGCTGTGTTTTCATGAGTGTCAGGATTCCTAGATTAAAATGTCTTTTACAAAATCATACTTCATTCTAAACAAAATTTTTTGCCCCCTCTATTTGTATTTAGTAAGAGATCTCTCTGTTCAGTTCTTTAACTGCTCTTCAAGCTTGGAAAAGGCTCACTTTGAACAATGCCAGAGCTATTTCATTAGCTCTTACCATTTTTCTTCAGTCTCTCCTTTGAAGACATGCTTACAAAAAATATGAGCTGCTGCTGCTGCCTGGAAAATACAGCTATGACATCAGCTGTGGATGTCTTCTTGTTACTTCTCACCTGTGTGTGACGGTGTAGAGGTGATGCATTTGGGATTGTATTTGAGTTGCAAGTTCTTGACAGTACAGATTCTCTCTTCCTACCTCATGAGTTTGCACAGGATCTATTATATAATATTCAATTTCAATAAATGTCTCTTAGCTGTCATAATAATATGTAGAATAAACTCCAGTCTCTCACTGACAATCTCTTGATTTGATTATATCTAAAAATATGCACCTTCATAAGATTTGTAGCATTGCCCAAATGCGATTCCCCAAGCTGTGCTTCTAAAATATGTATCCACTCTGCTTTTATGTTACTTCTAGATTTATGGCACTCCTGTAAATGTTCTGCCAATAAATTGCCAGTCCTGCATTATTCATTGAAATAATGCATAATATCCTAGGAATCTATTTCAAAATAATTAGCACTAGTAAGCCCCTGAAATTTAACAATAGATGAAAAGCCATCTGCCTGCTGCTTTAGATTCGTTAAGTAACCAAGTCAAGATATTTCAGAAGCTTAACAGAGCAAAATAATTAGAGACAAAGCTAACAATAATTATATAGTTTTTTAAAATATTTTCAGGAGGTTTGAATGTTAGTATACCTTCTTTAGACATGCAAGCTAAAGAGACAACCCACTAGAGTTTCAATCATTGTGAGTCATAATTTCAGATACAGTATCACCACTGGCTACACACAGAGCTTTATATCTGAAGGCATGTACACTAAATATTAACTAACTAATGAAGATATCAGAAAAAGATTTTTAAAAATTGGATCTTTAAAGATAATCCTCTTTTCAACATCATTCAGCTACCCTTCCACCATTAATACAACCCCAGGGAGGCTGCATAAGCCTCCTAATGCATGCAGACAACAGGAAGGATTCCCAGAGGTGGATCAGAGTTCCCATCACACAGGTAAGAACACAAAGAGATTGTCAGTGAAAACGCTCAGCACCAAAACAAATCTGAACTTTTTCTGTGTGCATAAGTATTTCTGCCATCTTCAGAAATCTCAGCATTTCATGTTTTAGGTACTTTTTAAGATAATTCCAGTGTCAATAGATATTGAGATGGAGCTGTTGTTCATCTTTCTATGATCTACCTCAGAATGTCAAAGAAATCAAAAATGCCTCAGGTCTATTCCCATTTTGAACTAAAGAAGTTCAAAGTCACAGCTCCACTTTTCAAGCACAGGTGATATGATCACTACAGCAGTTTATCTGGGAGAAAATCCCAACTTTTCCACTGAAGCTGTACATCTTCATCCTAATTATGACAGCAATAGGGCAGTTTTGAAGCTGAAGTTTAATCAAGAATAGGAAACCAAATGGAAAAACACTCAATTTTCAATCTGAAATTGCTGTTTCCTTTAAATATTTTCTCTAGGTATTTGAAAAAGAGTTGACAGAAATATTCAAGATGTTCATTCAGGCTGGATACAGCCAAATTTGAGCCAAATTATCGGATCATTTTTTGCTGATTTCCCAGAATAGCTTCTTTTTACACAATGTTTTCCTGGAGACTTTGCATAGGAACATGCATGAAAGTGCTGTTCCAATATTTCACCTGCTGCCCAAATTTGACATTGCCTCTTTTGCTCATTAGAAATTTAACCTTTCTGTATAAGTCCTGATCAACAGGAGAATTTTAAAGGACCTCAGCAGACTTCAGACAAATCCTACTCTGGCTAGCAACTTTAATATCAAAGGACCACAAGTAAATTTTCATATAAACTTCTTCTGGAGTTGAACATTTGAACATTGCCCAGCATGAAGTAATATGAATAAATAAATATTACATAAAAAAACTTTCTCCATCCATGTCAGAAAACAGTATCTTAGTTCTCAGTTATTTTTCTGCAAGTTGTGTTGGGTGCAAACACCACCAAGCTGAACAAAAGGGATGTTAGATCTTACATCCCTGATGTTATATTCTTCCCACTATGCATTTAATAATATTGTGAATTTGTCAATTTTTAAAACATCTAATGTCATCTGCCTTCACATCACATTCAATAAATTCACTAGCCACTCTTTAAAGTACCTTGTTTTTTCTATTTTAAACTGATCTCTCTGCTTCTCAAACAGATTATATGTATGTTTGAGGTTTACAGGTTCTTGAAAGCCTGCAGAAGAGTGAAGAACTCCTAAGGGATCATCACTGGCAATGTCTCCTTTTCCTTCACAGGAAAACACTTCACTTCTCAACATTTAAACACCTATAAATGAGAAAAAGTATCAGAATTTCTGTTCTGTGAGGAGTTATAAACACTTCTGGGTTTTCAATTATAATTTTGGGAAGAAAAATTGGTGCAGAAGTTTTGAGTGTTGACTAATTCTAATTTCTGAATGAAATATAACGTCAGATGCTTGTCAAGCTCAAATGTGTACTTCCAAATTTGTTGTTTACAATTCAAACAAGAAACTGCAGCATAGCAGCTGTAGATTTCCAAGAACACAAAATTCCTGCAACTCTGTAACAATATAACCCCAAACTCTGTTTAGAATGTGTGCTTCCTTAGGCTTCAGGACTTCACAGTAGCCCTTTGCTTACAAATAAACAGACATTTGAATAAGTGTGAATTCCTCCATCAGCATCAGCAGCCATAAATAAAGAGTGAAAGCTGTTTATCACCACCATTTGACACAGCTGACAGTGTTTACTCAGCTTGGGCTCCTCACAGAGACAGCTACTTCTCATTAATGCAGAAAATTACATTCATACAGGTCAGGGTTAAGGTAATTGGTAAAGTATGAGAAGGGAAGTATATGCTACAGTTGTCATCCCCAAAATGAAGTGTGAATAAATATATACATATCACTTTCAGTGATATGCACTGAAATCAGTACATATCATCCACGACAGATAAAATATGAAGTATACAAACACTTTGCAGAATACATAGTACTGTTATGAAAGCAATACTGCTGTTAAAATAGTAGTGTTTCTTCATGTGAAATGCTGCTGATACACTTCATTTCAAGAATGTTTAGGAAAATATTTTCTAAATACAATTTCACATTTAAAATCTGTCTACAATTAATCTACAAAAACTAATTGGGTTTTGATGTAATTATGAAAGGGTCATCCACTGTTGTTAGAGGAAAATACTCAAACAGTTGGGCTTTCTGTAAAAGTTAAGAATGTGTGACCGAAGTGATTTATGAAGCATGAACTGTGTAATCTATTTAAAGTTTGATGCTTCTATGTATTGCTAAATCAATTGTTCTCATAAATAAACTATGACCTGAAAAAGCAGAAATGTCATTCATTAATAGTCTCTAACAAAAGGATATAGGGAAACCAATGATAAGTTAGTGGCTTTTAAATTAGCCATCTCCATGATGTTCAATAACAATGCAGTAAGACACAGTGATTTAGGTGTTGTTAAGTGTAGGTCATGAGGAGGTGGGACAAGGTCATTATCATATTTTTGAGTTCAAGTAGGTATCAAATACCTGGGTATGGAAAAACTTTTGGTTCAAGATATGACTGCTGTGATGTGTAGGAATTTGTTAGTGCATTATCCTGGCCTGTGGGATAAGATAATAGTCCCAAAACACATATTATATATAACTTATTATTTAAATACTCCTGGACATAAATTGTTGACATCACACAATCAAGAGAGGTAATAATATGTGAGCCATCACGATAGAGCTGCAAGTCCTTATTAGCCATGAAAGTTGTCTCATGATACTGTGATCCATCTAAGAAACATCACACAGAACCATGACTAACTCCTTCCACCACTGCTGAGACATAAAAGTATCATCTGTCTGGTGTTCTGTTAGATGCTTCCGTCATGAAGTAAATGCTGTGGCTTTTGGGAAATCAAAGTACTGAGACTGATAAAAATCACAAACATATATAGTGTTAAGTCCTCAGATTCCCCACTTACACCTAGAAAAGTACTTTTGAGTCTGTTCAAGAGAATTTCCTCAATTAGATTCAACAGCCTTCAAAATACATAGCTACCATTGAAATTCTCACAGAAAAATGTCATAGTGAGAGTGAGTGGCCTTTTTTCCCAGACCCCAATTAGGGGCAAAATTGGCAATTTAGTGGCCCGGTGCTGTATTTTTAAGCTTGGCCAGCCCCGGCACCACTGCCAATACTGGTGGGATTTGGCCAGTCAGGAGCATCAGTGAGATGAAGGCAGGAGGATGAAGGAGGGACTCTCGAGAGGTTTGGTCACAACAAGTTTATTGGAACTCCAATAAACCTCACCTCTTGACATCTGCCTCAGGAGAGAGACCAAGACTGACCCCGGGGAGGACCTTTCAAAGGGGGGTGTAACACAAGGGGAGTTCAACCAGGGACCAATAAGGTACGACAGGGAAGTGGCTCATAACATAATAGACATATATAATGACCATACAGTGGACAGTAGGAGGTGACAGCCTGGATCCTGTCCAATCACTCGACGCCTCTCCTAGAATTTTCCAGAAGCAGGGAGAGACCCCCAAAGTGATGGACAGGAACAGCGAGTTACATGACAGGTGATGGGCAGATAACTGTCTCCAGGGGGGTGAAAATTTAGGGAAAACCCAGAACCAATCATAAAGCTGTCACTGGGGAGAAGACACGGAGAAACCAAAAGTGGATAACAGAAAGGGTACATGGAGCAAACCATTTTACAGAAGAACATAAACTTATGAATTAAAATTAAATTAAAAATGCACTCCCACAGTTTAGAATAAGTCATTGTTTAAATTTATATTTTAAATTAAGTTTCATTCCAGGTTTCTCCACCAAGATTCTAAGTGAGGAACTGAGAATATCAGAAAATCCATTGGAAAAAAATCCCTTGATTTGAAATTCCTTATTCTCTTGGGTATGAATTACATGAATACACATAAATGAAGACTCACTGGACCTATTGTTTTTAGAACTGATTATTACTCTCTCTAGGGGAGATTAAGAATACATCATTCCTGAGAAAACCAACTATAAACATGAGTCTTTATTTTGAAATCTTCATTTTTAATTTCTCAGGTTTTTTATGGTTAAAAATGTTATTGAGTTAGTACTTATTTTATGAAAAAGTGACAAATTTTTACAGCTCTTTTAATATTTCAAAGTGTTAAAATTTTCAAAAGAAACTATGTGTGAAAATAATGTCTAATTTGAAGGCTAGATGTTTAAACTTTTTCAGTTTTGTTGCACTAAAATTCTGTTTCCATTGCATGTAGGTTGAGACTTGGTTAGTATGAAATTTATAAACTGTAAAACTAAGGAACACTACTGAAAGAATCAAATATTAAAAACCGAGTTTACCTTGGAATCTGCAAGGTAAAGCTATTTGACACTGCTCTTCCTGTTATGCTCTGAGATTTGGCACCGGTGGAACTTAAATATTTTCCATGGAAGTAGTCTCTTATCTGGTGTTACTGACCCATCCCTAACTTCTGATATTTTTTATCTGATATCATGTCTGCGTATTTTTTCCACCTCCTTACCTAATTCTCTGAAAATTCCAAACTGAGCTTGTATGTAAAATGAGATTTACAATTCATGTTTCATGACAAAACCTGATGAATAAAACCATTGCAAGACAGTCATAACACTGTCCATAAAATATTATTTTTAACACCACACTATTAAAGCACACTAAAGAAGTTATTTCTATAAATTATAGTTTATCTAAGGTTCATGTCACACAGCTATCTCATGTAAGCCACTGGTTTTATTCTGAACTATAAATATAAAATTAATTTTGGGAAATTTATGTGGAATAAATCAATACCTACAGGAATTTTACTTAAAGAAAGCTAATGCCAAATTTCAGCCTTTGTGTTTGCAATATAATATACAAATTTGCTTTCAGCAAATTCTCACCTGTACATATAGTGATAGAAACACTTCATTTACATGCCCCTAATGAACAAAAAATTGCTCATGACTATGGAAATAATAAATTCATTATGTTTATTTTTTTCTTGGTGTCAAGAACTGTTTCTTTCTCTGTAATTGTCACCAGGCTTCCAGGAAAAATGAGGGAGGCAAGGGAGAGAGGCAATCCAGAGCCAAGAAGCTTTTGGTCACAGGGCACATTCTGCAGGGTCCCAGAGCCACCTGCCAAGGATTACAGAGATCCACTTGACACAACTGTGCAGGTAAACTGAGTCACAGCAAGTGATGATGCAGACTCAAGTGATTTGCTGACACAGAGTGACATGAAATGAAATTAAATTGGAAAATAAAGGGGGTGAGGGAAGGGTTTCACACTAATTTTAGAGGTGAATGTTAAAAAATAAACCTGAAGACATTATTATGCAAGACTCTTGGGTGGAGTTAGCCAAACCTGAGTTAGGTATCATGTTTCTGCTGTTAGGAGCACCTTGTTGCAAACTTGACTCACAAAATATCTGCTGAACTGCCACAGTTTATAAACTGGCATATAAAGGGAAGCCAAGACTGGAGATGGTCCTCTCTGATGATTTGTGGGAAAGAACTTCTTCCTTTGGTTGCTGAACAGTAGGGAATAAAAATTCCTCAGACTACTAACAGCCATTATTAAATGTTTACTGAAAATAATAATCCTCCTTGACCAACAGAACTAAGGGTATGAACCACTCGAGTGTAGACATGTAAAAATAAATTATCACAGAGGTTCTCTGGAAGATGCATTGTAATGAAATACATGACTGTTTCAGAGGCAAAACTTTTTCCACAGCCACTACTTAGGACTGTGTCTGGGAAAAACATCTCCTACCAGAACCAGGCAAATTCTTCTGTAAATTATACATACAGAATGTAAGCCTAACTCTTGTTACACCATGAGGACTTTTAGTCCTTTCCAAGGACTTGAGTTTCACTATTCTTTCCTCCTCTTTCCCTTTCTCTTTCAACTGTTACCTTCAAATTAGAGGAAATCAGATAAAGTGTGGTTAAGTGCTGCAATTCACACAGCTGTTGCAATATATTATTTTAGTTTTATTTTGGGGATGACAATGGATTAGCAAAACATCAGCAAATAATAAAAGAAAATTTGTGTAACTTCATTGCACAAAAATCAGTTTTTTAATTTTAAGTCTATCTCTTTCAAAAATTTCTCCTGTCACTGTCCTCCCCATCCTTCAGGACATCAATAATTTTTAAAAGCAAAAGATACAGAGAAGGAGTGATACGAGCTCTACATATACTTCTTTTTTTGCCAAGTCTTATAAAAAATTGGCAGGCAGATATCCTTCCATCTCAAGCAAAATGTTTACATTCAATGAGACATTTTCAAAGGTGTTATTCTATTCCACAGCCATAGAGTTAATTTTTATAAGCTTCTACTCTTACAGAAATAATTACTTAAGCACCCCTAAATTTTTAATTGTGTATTTTACATTTTGCAGGACTTACTCTCAATTAAAAATTTCTCATTCATCTTGGTCCTTTGACTTTTTGCCTCCTCTGCAGCTTCTTTTTTTTTTTTTTGTAGATGCCATGCTGCTATAAAACGTTGGAGTCTTTAATGACCATTATCTTCCTGTGCTCTCTGCTTATATAGTAGGTTTGGCTTTAAATACTTTTCTGCGGTTAGTTTGAGGCACTGGAAACCTAACATATCCTAGTCAACTGCCAAAGTATTTGTTTAGGTTTTAAATACATTATGTCTAGTGAACCCTATTGTTGAGGGTTTTGTTCATCAAAGCTTATGTGTATTGTTTTCTTCGCTAAGGATTAATTAATAGATTGATAACTTCATTAAGAATTGAGTCCTGCTAGGGTAGAGGGTGAGCTTTATCAAGTTTGTATTTTGTGAGGACTTTTTTTAAGGAGGAGTGTGGAGGAGGAGTGATGAGGGACTGCATCAATATCTATAACCATCTGAAAGGAGGCCGTCAAGAGGATGGATCCAGGCTCTGCTCAGTGGTGCCCACCAACAGGACAAGAGGCAATGGGCAGAAGCTGACACACAGGAAGCTCCACCTAAACATGAGGAAAAATTTCTTTCCTGTGCAGTGACCAAGCACTGGAACACATTGCCCAAGGAGGTTGTGCAGTCTCCTTCACTGGAAATATTCAAGAACTATCTGAATGTGACCCTCTGCAATGTGCTCTGATATGACCCTATCTGAGCAGGGAGGTTAGGCCAGACCCACTGTGGTCCCTTCCAACCTGATCCTCTCTGTGATTCTGTGCTTAAACAGTTTTTAAGAACTACATTCTGAGACGTACTTGAAAGAAAATTCTGTTATTAAGGTGTCTTCACCACTGGATATGAATAAAGGACTTGTTCTATAAACAGAAGAAGGAAAGTATCCCAAGGATATTATTTAACAATAATAAGAAAAACTACACTTCTAAAAGGGATTCATGTCTCCTAATTTAGACACTTAGAGAAACTTCATCAAGAATTTGCTTTGGCAAAGACCAGATTAAATCTGTTTATGTAACAGGGAAGGTGTTTGCCTTCAGGTGTTTGCAGGGCACATGCCAAGAAAGAAAATGTACCCTAACTGACTTCTAGGTGCTTGATTTAGGGGTCTAAGAATGAAGTGGCATTGGGTCAGTGGAAAGAGATTCACATTTACAAGATATACAGAGCACAGGTAGATTGATTCACATCTTCTCTTTCCCTTCTCTCTCTCAGCTGTGGGGAAAGACTTCTAGTTTCAAATCTCAAATTAAATTCCTAACTCTGAAAACTCCTACTCATTTCAGATGCATTTCTAAAACTAAATAAAGAATAACAAACCTGTGCACCATAATTTGATGTGCTAAACACATTAGTTGATGCTTTCAGAGGTCTTTTGATCTTTTCTTATAACTTCTTCCTTGTGACTTCAAAAGGCCCAACTAAATTAATGCGATAAGAACCTAGAGAACAATTAATCTCTCACAACTGGGAAATTCAGAAAAATGCATTCAATCAAGCATTATCAAGCATTACTAAGCACTATGCTGAATATAATCTAATTATTACAGCTGTAGATTCCTGAAGAATGTTCCTGTAAGATGAATTGCTTACAGGCATTTTGAATAGCTCAGAAAACTCAAACAGGACCTTGCAAACTGGAAATTTGTATCTGGAATGGATTTCTGCCAGCGTTACTTAAGGTAATGGCAATCTTCCCTAAGTACAACATTGTCAGAGTTGCATTTCCTCAGACACAACACAGTGGTGTCCTTATGGCTTGAAGACACCATCCTGCTCCACATCACAGTTGAATTTAGCTTTGTCTAAACTTAGAAAAGTGTGTCCAGGTTTCTGTGGTGAATGGTCTGCTAGGGATACAGGAGGCAATGTTGCTTAGAAGATAAATTCTCCTGTCCTCATGGATTTTAAATTCCCAGCTCAAAGCAGTAAGAGCTGCTGAACTAAACATCTTTGTAGAATTGCAGCTTTCTTGCTGGAAAGAGATACTAGTGGAAAGAGATTACAAAGGTCTTCCCAAATTCACTAAGGCAACCCTTTCAACTGAATTCCATCGACCTGAAAGACATAAATCTCAAGTCCAGTGCTTCAGATTGTAAGCCAGTCTTGGCGTAATGTACTTCATGAAAAATCCTACAGCATGTTACTTCAGAGTAATCAACATATGAAGCTGATTACACATAACACTTCCACTGTATACCGAGAGTTCCTGGAAACAGGACATAAATTATGTGGACCACTAGCCTGTTAAAACATGGTGATTTTTACAGTTTATATATCTGTTTCAAATATACTTCATTATGTCCATAAATTACTAATGAAAGAGATATGGGGCTAATCTGCCGTGTGGTAGCTTTAAGTAATAAAGACATGACATAATTTTCTAGTGATTTGCATAAAGTATGTCTCCTTCACAAGAGTGCTGTCTGTGTAAACACTGAATCTTCAAACTTACATTAACTTTCTACAAAATGCAAATAATGACAGTGTGATGTAGACAGACATGCCAGTCTAACTGGGAGTAAGGAATCTCATCCATTTGTTACTACTTATCTGGAAATTACCTCTTTACAACTGTTTTCTTACAGTGTATTGCAAATAGATATGGCTGCAGCACAGCCAAGGGGTCTTACTTACATGAGACAAAAGTTAACAAAGTGCAACATATGCTTTGATTTCCACAACACTGAATAAATGAAGGATTTTGTTAACAGCTAGTTGTAAATAACTGATGCTGTAGCATAATTTTGCTTCTGTTTTTCAACAAGTCCTGCAAGGTCCCTTCATTCTGTTAGAATTCTGTATAAATGTGGTGTCTAAACCAGCTCTTTCCTACAGTGTTTTATGGCTCTTTAGTTGCAGGCTGGAGAGCATCTCAGCCAGAGCACCATCATTTTGTCATTCCAATATCTGAGTAGCTACGTGTTTTGGATATCTCAAAGGTGTGATAATCTCTACTATAATTTTTGAATAATGATGGAAATATACTCAGGAAAGCAGTCTTACTCCAACTCCTACATAAACACTTCCAAAATTAATGAAATATTGCTATGGTTTAAGATGCCAAAGCTCCAAAGAAAGTAACTCACTTCTTTAAAGCCACTTACAAAATAAATAGCACAAATATACTCAATAAAGGTGGGGGAAGAGACAAAGATTGATATGTACAGAATACATATTTGTCCCTTTCTGACATGGTTATGAAATGGAATAGAAACTGGGATAAACACCATTTTTGAATGCCTTCCTTGCAAATTTTTTTTACCTATCAAATCATAAAATAAGAAATAGGGCAACAGTTTTCAGTCTTATTGGAAAGAGTTTCTCATTTCCCCTCTTGTCATGTACGAATATTGACAAAAGATATTAAAGAGAAACACTGAGAACACAATCTGCTGAAGACATAATGGTATATACAACACATGGAAGTTTGCAGAGCAAATTTTCTCTTGTTTGGAAGACATTTGCATAATACCAGGAGAACATTCTGCATTCCAGAAATTAATTGCTATTTGGGCAGTTTTATTTATTTTTGCATGTTCAGTATTGAGAGAAATGGAACTATTCATCAAATTGGGGGACTATCACAATATGACTGAGGCTTTAGTTAGAGGAATCTGAAAATTTGAGATGGAAGGGATGAAATGATGAGAAAATATTAAGACTAAGCATGTCTTAACTGAAGGTTAGGGCAGAATATAAACATATGTTGTGGACTACTGTGACATGCTGAACGCCCTATTGTTGTCAATGTCAGTGAGAATTGCCCAGAAATATCTAGTAATCTAGAATCTAGATTAATTTCTAGGTTAAAAAGACCCTTTATATCTAGTAAATTTTGTAAATACTCCTTTTATTTCCTCAGCAGCATTTTCTATGGACTTTCCTTCAAGATATGTCTTGAAAAAGTTCTTAATCAGTCTACCTCAGAAAAACAGAACTAAACCCCAATTTCCCATTTATTGAAGTTTTCTGGAATAATCTACACAATGATCTAAATTCACCTTTAATATACATGAATGGGTAAAGGAAGAAAGAAGAAAAAAGTGACTTAAGGACAGCATGAGTTTTGCAAGGCTGCAAATTATACATTTGTTCCTAAATGTTAACTCATTGCAAGCTACAGAGTGTTGAAGTATAAGTATTAAAAAGTCATTTCAAGATGTACAGAGCTAAGGAATTTTCACAAAAAAAATATTCTTCGTAAGATTTTAGTTAAGCTAGGTGCTTAAGCATGGAAATACCTAAAAACAATAAATACCGTGGATCAGTATAGACTAACAATTCCTACGTACACTCACAGTATCTGCATGTAGACCAGACAATTCCTATGTCATCACCATCTGAAACTGTTTTCTCACCATACATTATCTGTCCAAATAGCAGGCAGTGTGTTTTTTCTGTTGTATCTATGATTCACCAATCACTGATTTAAACTACAGTGATTATTGACACACCTTGCTATGAATGAGCTATACCTTTGTGAACATTTGAAGTTGTCATAGTGAAATCAAAAAATGTCTTTTGCATTAGAAAATACACTTAATTAACTAGCTGAGGGACAGGTAAAAATAATTCTTAACATTAGCAAACTGTGTACATTTGGAAAGTGAAACGGTTGCATAGATTCCTCTTTCAAAGACAGCACATTTAGAAATGAGGATAACCCTTGCACATTTTCTGGTAGGCATTAAATTTAGAAAACAATTTTTCCAAACATATTATGGTTGTTCACTATCTTCTCCTCTCTTTGAGCTGGGTGTATGACCTGATTTGTACCACTTTCCTATGCAAAGTTCTACTCTACAGATGTCTTCCAAATTAACACTACCTAACCTAGCCTTGCTTGCTATATCTTTGTCCTTCTAGTGGTGATCAAGTTTTATTAGCTGAAGGTTCTGCTGTGCACCTTGGGTGAAACAGCTTTCTTATGGTATAACTCTTCCAATGTCAGTGATTTCAGCTGGAAGAGACCTGGAGGGAAACGCAGAGTAAACTTAAAAACTCTGTGGAAATCTGTAACATCAAATCTTTGTTTCATGTCTATACTGCATCACTTCTGTAGCTGAAGGAATTTACCATAGAAATTCTTAAGTAGTGTTAGCTTATTCTCACTTCTTTTTTTTTTTTTTAAAGAAGATACTTTAGGCATCCTAATAATGATTACATTGTGGTTTGAGAGGTTTCCAAAGCACACGAATTCTGAAAACATAAAAGCTTTTTTTTCCATTCCTGTTTTTGCAAGTGTTTGTTCTTATAATTTTCAGAGTGTTTTTTATTTCATAGCAGAAGACAAGATACATTAACTGTTGCCTGCAATAGAAAACACAAAGTAAATCACAGATGGAGATAGTTTATAACAATTACTCAAGTGTCAGATAGGGAATAAGCCATGAGTAGGTGGTAGCAAATGTGTAGAGAACTTTATTCTTTGAAAGAAATACAAAACACTGCCACACTGAACATTTTTAATATTCCTGCCATTCTTAGGTATAAGATAAAATTATCCAAGTGCAGTGAAAGGACCCTGTAACTGACAAAAATTACCAGTTGTTCCTGGCTATCATGTTCTTTTTAGGGTTTTTTTATTCATTTACTTGACAGATACTTGGCCTGTTTTGCAAGATACCATACAGAGACAGTTTAACTTTCCAACTGGAAAATCGGATTAGACTAATCAGGAAATAAATATAAGAGTTCAAGACCCCTATGACCATTAAATTTGACAAAAGTTCACACTGCATATAAGTCATATGCTTATATATTACTGATGAATATTCTAATCTTATCTAAATATAATGCTAATCTGAATGTTTATTTTAAAAGATTTTATTGCTCTACAGCACAGATTGCTGCTAGATGAATCCTTGACTAAATCATCAGGCAGCAACCTAGATTGCAAAAGTGTGAGAAAAGAGTCATGGTTTGATTCAATCTAGTGTCACATTTGATATAATAAATATTTAAGAATGGGAGAGGTCCATTTTGCATATGTATACAGTGCTCTGTGCACTCTATAATCAACATGGGAAGAAAAATTCCCATGGTGAGGTAAGAAAAGTGTTTTTTAAGTAGTTTTGAAAGATTACAGGGCACTGCAGAAAGTGCAGGTGCAAACAGTCACAGTGTGATGGGTTCAAAGAGAGTTATTTTTGTGCACCACCAGCTTCATTGCCTCACACAGAACCCATGCCTTTAAGCCACTCTCCTCAGAAAGGGGGAGAAGCTTCCTGCTACAGAAGTGTAATACAACCCCAGCAACCATCTCTCAGATCATAGAAAATAAAGTAATAGTCAACTTTTTACCTTTAGCCAATCTTTTAACCCAATTGTGCAGAGCTGTGCCAGAAGTTAGCTCAGGATTTCTCCTTCCACCATGAAGGAACTACCCATTAAGCAGACAAAGAATTCAGGTTTCCAACTGTGCTTCTGCCACAATTTCTAAGCAGTGGCTGGTAGTACAGATTGGTTCAGTGGAAGCATTCACAAGGACACCACAGAGCTGAAGCCAGTCTGACCTGGGGGCACAAAAGTTGTGTAAGTCCTCCCCTGGTGCTGTAGCCACTTGGTCCTAAAGTGCTGCAACAGGAGATGTGACAGTGGCTATTGATCAAGTCAGTCCAAACTCCTCATGGGGATTCTTGCTTCCTTTAATTCTTCCAACACATTGGAGGGTGAGATGGTCATAAGGCAAGCCTGGCACTTACTTTGCTATGTTAAAATTCCTATCTCAATTTACCAAGAGCCATCCTTCCTGCAGGCTTTACCTTTCGTGTACGCTTGAAATTATCTCAAAGCAAAGGCACACTGCAAGCTATCTGCAAGCTTTCTCTGAATTGTGAATCACTCTGGACTGCTCCTGGCTAAGCAGTGTTAAGGGAAATTATATTGTAGTGCAGGAA
This sequence comes from Trochalopteron elliotii, assembly GCA_024734555.1. NCBI lineage: Eukaryota > Metazoa > Chordata > Aves > Passeriformes > Leiothrichidae > Trochalopteron > Trochalopteron elliotii. Next base: position 4,931,637 of record JANPWX010000078.1, on the reverse strand, counting down.
AGTAGTCAGAACTTGCAACAAAAAGAATGTCAAACTTTCCATAGAAAAGAAGATTTTTTCATTGTATTCATAGCAAGATGAAAGTCTCAACTGGCACATTAGTTATTTTTTACAAAGCCCTTATTCATAACACTCCTTCTTCAGTATATCAGTTTAATCTGTTACAAAAGCTTGGTTTAGACTTTCTGCAGGAAACACAGTAAATTATAAACAAACCCAGTTTAACTATCCCAGTGCTATGGTACATCCAGCTGCACTAATGCTTATCACAATAAAACTGTCAACTGACAGATAGCCTAATCCATTCTGGTAACTGATGCACGTAAATTCTTGAATTAAGGGAAAACATGTTTGAGAAAATTCCTTCCAACATGTTCAGCTGGTATGAACTTTTTCTTCCCTCTTTTCCCTTCATTGACTATAGGCCTGTTCCATATTAAAGCACATTCTGTGTTATTAGAGTTCTTGTCCTTAAGTCTGGACCAGAAGTCTCTGAGTGCTAATGGTAATCTCTGCATCTGTGCAACCCTAATTCAAAGATTCAGAAAAGCTACTTTTCTAACACAGAACTTTCTGGTATCTGTTACTATGCTAATGTTGGTTTGTTATACTAAACTGCCCCCTTGTGTTTTTTGACTTGAAGCAAACACATTGTTCCTGTGTGCAAAGCAAAGCGGTTCATGACAGGTAATTGTCTTTTTAAAAATATGTTAGCATCCTTTGAAAACAGCACTAAATCTTGGTCTGTGAACAAAAGCAGTTATCCTATATGGGGTTTTATATAATTATTTTTATACCAGCAAGAAGCAGTGCTTAGAAATTACTAAGTATTTTGAAACTTAATAATGTAAAAATTATCAATATATAATGTACTATCCCTTAAAGTAGAAGAGAAATTGGTCAAGTATGATAGGATGAGTGTCAATTTAAATTAAATAAATAAATTTCCATCAAAAGACATAAGCTGGTTCTTCTGCAGATCAGTATCAGATCATTTAGAAGATGAAATGTGTTCAATGAATACCACACCTGAACTAATCTCAAAGTCAAACATTTAGTAAAATTTCTGCTAGATAACAAGATACACTTGCATGGAAAGTAAAACCAGAACTATCACAGCAGACCCTCTATCAATGAGAAAACACATGAACTTAAATTGATGTATCCTTTCAAGTGAAAAGAAATCAGAATAATGTCTCGAAATCCTCATTTTTAGAATATGGACCAAAAAAATGCCCCTTCCATTCCTGGATGAGATGTGATTGAGAAGTACTAACATACTGTTTGGAAAACAGTTTTCTTATTGTTCAGAACCAAAAATTAACATCTAACAAGAGACAAGTTTGTTCATGTGCACCTAAAATGACAGAAAGATAAAAATGGCAGTTACTGACTCCCTATTCAGTCAAGGGACAATTTTCAACTTTTCCTGTGGAACTTTATAAATGAACCCTGAAAAGTCTGGTTGTAGGAAATATTCTCTATATTTCCCTTAAAAAAGCAAATAGGTCAAACAAGGGTAGAGTTTTTATGGATGGATGGATCCCCATCTGCAACCTTCAGTGTGGAATACCTCCAGTGGGATAAAATAGGTAATAATAATATTTACTAGTAATAGGTTTTGGTTTAATTCCAAGCGAAATTCAAAGTATCTCACACATCCCAGGGATAATTCAAAAAAGAAAAAAACGTAATTGTCTTCCTTTGGTGATGGGATTTCAATAATGCCCTTATCCCACAATATAAGGCAAAGACTGAAACTTAATGATGAGACAGTGCAACAGGTTTGGGTGCAATGAGTGAGGAATGCTACTCACCTATCAATTATATTCTATATATAATATAGGATTATAAACCTACTTTCCTCTCAATTATATTTTATGTGGAACCATGTTTGGAAGAGAAAGAAATTTTCCTTTTATTTTTAGAATATGACTCCGTAAGAACATTCAGTATTTTGCAATTTATGTGCCCTTCCTCTGGTGCCAGTGAAGCTGCTCGTGTGAATAACTGTTCATCAGGATGAAGGAGGAATCAAGGTTCACAGTCAACCAGAACTAGCAGTGAGATAGGCAAATGTTGTGTTTGGAAAGAAGATTTTAGATCAAGACAAGAAATTATGGTAAATACAGTCATATGTTAAGCTAACACTGGAATATATATTGTGTTCATACTGAGCATGAGCTATGAAAATATGATTACCTGTAGCAGAGTTTTTGAAGATAGTGAATATTTGGACTGTGAGTGAATCACCTAACCTGGGCCTCAGATGAAGGCCTGTAAGGCCTTGAAGCCTGTGACGCAGCTAGAAATTCTTAGCCAAGTGTGGCGCAGTTGGAAATTAGCAGTTAAGGTGTCGGGAAAAGATAATAGGGTTGTGAAGGTCACTGAATAGACTTGTTAGTGGGCACGTGATAGCCACCTTAAGAGTTAGTAAAATAAAGTATGATGTCGTACTTCTCTCTGCTGTGTGCCAATAGAGAGCTGCTGTGATTTGTAAACTATATGGAACTGTATAAATGTAGCCATCTTAGCTGAATAAAGTGGAACGTAGCTATTAACCATAGTGGCTTGATCTGCGTTCTCTCTATACTCCAACTTCCTTTTTATCTCAGGCCAACCCTGGTAATATATCGTCACAGGCTTAAAGGCCTTACAGGCCTTCATCTGAGGCCCAGGCTAGGTGATTCACTCACAGTCCAAATATTCACTATCTTCAAAAACTCTGCTACAATTACCAAGGAAAAAAGTAATCTCTTACCAGTGAAAGGCATTAAACATGTAGTTCTGTAAGAATAACAGCATCCTAAAATAATTCTGACCATAAGACTTCGTCCTTCTAACCAAATGGGAAAGCTTATAGGATTAAATTCAGTAGAATTCATATTATATAAAAAATTTCATTTGGGCCAATTTTTAAAAAATAGCTACCTTTCAGAATAAAATTAGTTCTTTGACTTTCTTGATAAGAAAAGAGCAGAAATCTAAAGGCTACATTTTAATTTGAATTACATTTGCCCATATTTTGATTGCTCATCTATATTTTTTTAATGCAATGATAGAATATTTGCTTTGCATTGTGCCCCAGACTTTCCATTTGCATACCCCTCAAGGACATTGTGAGGAGAAGAAAAGGCAAGAAAAGGCATAAATTATAAATGCAGTCTTTGCCAAAAGCTGAACCTATTTAGTTCAGCAGATGAAAAAATTTGGATCATTTGATATGTTCCCAAACAATTAAATGTAAGGACTGAGCCTTAGTCAAGTGCAAGGAGCAAGGGAGGTTCAGCGTCATTGAAACCCTGCCATGGCAGATGCACTGCAAACAAAAGGCAATGTGACTGATATACAATAACCTGAAGGATCAGTAATGGATTTGGTGTGATTTTACCAGACAAATCTCAGAATATTTCAGTGTTCCCATGCATTTTTGCCAAACATGTAGATTGTGACAAGGAGATGTTTTCCATGGAACTCCATTAATCCCAGAGAAGCTGAATATTGAGTTTCCTGCAAATTGCAGTCTTTTCCAGGTTGTTTCTGCTGTTTCTGACCTTGCAACTAATACAGTGACAATGAGTTAAGAAGAGAGAGTAACCCGAGGGAAAGAAGAGATTTTCAGCCTGCCCCAGGAAAGCCAGATGGATGGCTGGCTGGCACAGGCAGGTCACAGGGTGCAGTGCAGCATCGTGCAGCAGGAAATGTTTCATGGAAGGAATAAAGTATCTTTCAACTATGGAAATGAAAGTCTCCAGGCTTAAGATGGGCATGGGTTAGACTCAGGAGAAAATTTCAGTGAAAAAAAAGTGGTTTATTGTCACATATAATGGTTCAAGGCTATTGCAGGTAACTGGTGAGTAAGGGCCAGGTGGAGCAGTGGTGGAATGATTCTAGTAGGTGGGGGACTGCAAGAGACAGCAAAGAACAGAGAGCTGGGTCTACCAGAAACTAGTCGCTGCCTCTCATCTTAAGATGCTAGGACACTTTTTAATTCTGTATGAGAAGATATGGCAGAATCCAGCATGTTGATATCGTTTCTCTTCAAAATTATTATCACTCAAACTTTTCACATTGCACTTATCATTCTGCTTTCCCATTTCAATCACTGTCATTCACATAATAAGCAAAAGTAGTGAGATATGAAAAGACATGAATGGATGCATAAAGAACAGTCTGTGAACTGAAGACCTAGAGGAGTATTTTGGAAGCCAGGTATTTCCAGTGCACTGTGCACATACTACTGGATGTTTCATTTCTATGACAGATCAATTCCATACACCTTTTACCAGTCTGACTCATCTGGGCCTTCTGAAGATTGTATTTGTAAAACTCACTTTAGCACAGTGAACATTAAATAAATACTGGAGTGGATTGTCTCTAGCCAAGTTGTTCCAAGAGATCTTTTGAGATTTAGCTACACTTATAGGGAACAATCTTATATCACAGTAAGGAGTGAAAAATGACAGCATTATGCAGTCACATTAGTGCTGAATTTTATCTCAAGCATCTAGACTTGATTAGATATTCTTTGGCATGTTATTTGACAGAAAAATATTTTGGTGCTACTACAGGGAGAAAAGAAAAAAAAAGTGTTCATAAGGAATTGGAATACAGTTAATCAAGAATCTTTTTGCTTTCTGTCAATCATAAAGAAAAAAAGAAGACAGAAGAACTAGCTGTGCTGACACATAAAAAGCTTTAGAAACTGGAATATTAAATAACAATCATTCCAACTCATATAAGAAAGGAAAGGCAGTAAAAAACCTTGAGAGATGAAAGATATAATATTGTCAAAAGAAAACAGAGCTCACAATTAGAACATGGAAATCATCAGATACAGACTGACAAACAGGGAAGATAATTCAAAATTCATCTCATTCCAAGAGGCACAGCACAAACCACTTTGGTATTTTTTCCTTACTCAAACAGTAAACAGAAGACACTAACTTACAGTCACAGGTATGATCTACGTTTTAAGTGGAATGAGAAACATTTTTCTGTAGAATGAGGAATTACAGGAGAATCTCATTTGTGATTTGATTGACTTTATTCAAGCTTCTACCCACTCCAGCCTGCATTCCTTCCCTTTCACAGCCAAAAAGATCTTGTACAGGACCACTCAATACATCATCTTTTTCCAATGTGCATTTTCAGAGTCCTATAACTAACTTGCTGTCTGAAAATTTACTACAATTTTATAGCTGAAAATTAACTCAGTATTAAAAAGAATTATTTTTTCCCCTCTAAAATCATTCCCAGAACACATCTGTTGTTGCACTTTTTTTCCTCACCTTTAACCCACCTTTTGCAATAGCATTAGGACTAGCTGGCTATTATCAACAGCTCCTCATTTACATTAGAAGCCACTATATAATGGCAAAGAGCTCTGATTTGGTAATATTGTCCATAAACATTAACTCCCTTGTAACGTTCTACCTGTTCTGGTAGTCAGGGTCAGTGCTAGAAATTTTCATTTTATGCTCCAGCCTATCCTAAAAGATTTGTCATTCTGAATGCATTTCTGTTCCTTTACTGTCTGCTAAAACCACAAGACAATCCCCAAGTTCATCCTGTTAAGAGAAAAGCATCAGAACCAAGCTGGTTAACCATTTTATCACAGGATGACACCTAGTAAATTTAGTGGTACTCTTAAATGGCTCTGAAGGAGAATCTACAAGAGCCTTCTACGTAATCACAGTGACTTCCTTAAAATCACCATCCATAGGTATTTTCACTCTGCAGTAAGCAAGCGGTGTCTGCTTTTCAGGCAGCATGGAAGGTGCCAGAGGGAAAAAGACAGCAAGTAGGTAGCCAGTAGGAAGCTGGATCAGGCATAGTAATTCCAAGGTCAGGAGCCTATCAGGGTTATAGCTTAGCAGCGTAGGCAAGGATTAGATAATCTGCCCAAAAATGGGAAAATGAGACCTTGTGCTGACTTCATGGGAGGATCTTTCTGCATCTGAGGGAAAGGACTGTGGGAATGGGTGAGGAAACAAGCATCGGGTGTGGGCACTGCCCAAAGCTGTGATGTGGTGGCAGGGGGACTGCAAGTTTGCTCTGTCACAGCATACTGCCTTCCCTTCCCCACCCATCAGGAGCCATCTGGCAGGAGGAGCCATCTCCCAAGGAGATAATATCTGTGCACAAACATGTACACCAGGCACTGAAATGGAGTGCTCCTTTGTCTTCTTAAATACTCGTCTCAATATTCTCATCTTGTCCTGGAAAATTATAGTTCTTTTCTCTGATTATACCTTTCCTGTATCTTTTCACTGTGCTCAAAGCTGTCTTGATGGTAGTAGCTCAGCTACTCATGTCATTCCTTTCTGCAGGCAAAATATCCTCTCTTCTTTGTCAGTCACTTTTCCTGCCTGTGCTGTGCAAGATTTCCATCACTGGATTATTAAATTCCAGCTATTTTCCAGCTAAATTTTAATCTATGCTTAGAAAGAATGCATATTCTTATTACACGCTGATCACTGTAACCTTATGTGGTTACAGTGAAGGCAATGCCAGAGTGGTAATGCAATTATATTTGAGACACTGGACTGGAAAACATGTAAATTCATTACTGTCAATTTTCTACATTTGCACCACTTCTGCTTAATCATAAGGTGAGCATTACTGGGCCAGAATAGTTTGCATTTCTGAACTGATATTTAAAAGTGTGCCCAGTCTATATTACAGTTATCTTTGTATTTTTTATTTTGATTTTTACCTGTAGGTAGTATGACTGTCCTTCAGTGAATTCAAAAGAAGACTATAAACAGAGGTACTCAGAGACATTTCTTTCTCCTGCACAAGTAAACTCTAGCCATGGGCCAGCTATTGGGAAATTCTCTCTTCCATTTTCTTCCCTTCATAATCCATTGCTCTTGAACCCAGAAACAATTTCAAAATATTAGTCACTGTTAACATCTTGATAAAGGACGCTATGTAGGTGCCATCAAGAAATTGTGTCCATTGAAAGAAAACTTTGCATTTTTGAGTAGCAATAAGACAAGCTACCAGAAGGACAGTTCATTTGGGAGAAGTCAGAAAGCAGAATTTTCTTGTCATTAATAAACTAATGGCATAAAGGTCATTGAATCCATTAGAAATGCTATAGCCTCAGTGGAGCAGCTCTGCTAATTGGGTTGTTGATGTGGGGTCCCAGATTCCCCAGACCTCTCTGCACAAGAGACCGTGTGCTCTGTTGAGAATCTCACTGAAAGCACTTCTCCCTCCTGCAAGGAGAATGGACATTTACAGCAGGTTAGGATGAGGATTAAAACAGCTCAGTACTGTAAAAGACAGCTACTGAAATGGAGTATGCTTTTGGGTAGCATAATAATAACAGACCAAAGAAACAGGGATTCAAACGAGCTGCAGTGTCGGCTGCAGATCGAGCTCTGGGTGGGGAGCCCGAGGCAAGAGGCCGTGAACTGCCCGTAGTATGACACAGAGCCCCCGGGTGGCCCGGCCAGGTGACACTCAGAGACACGGCAGCAGCCGAGGACTTCACATCCTTAGACTGTGAGGGTATAACAGCCCAGGCTCTCCTTCGTTCGGAGGTCCCTCCTTGGACCCAGCTCAAGCTGTGATTTTTTTATTGCTCCATGATTAAATTACTTAAGAATCTAGGTATCTGAGACTGTCCTCTAGGAAACCTGGGCTTGAGCCGGTTAAGAAGACCTGGCGTGCCTTGTGTGAATGCGGGGGTGCAGCCTCGATCCTCGGGGAGAGTGGGTGGGAGTGCCGGAGTCAGTCTGCTGAACGGCCAGGAGGAGCCTCCTTAACACAAATACAGATGTGGAGGTTGCAAATCGGTAATCTTTAAGGTCCCTTCCAACCCAGAACATTCTACCATTCTATGGCTCTATTACTGACCTTATTCAAAGGCTAGCCTTGCTGAAAAAACCCTGAAATTATTAGCAGAGCAATTTCTTCCCTGGGTAGTCATTTCAGAGGGTTCTGATGTCTTATGAAGTGCTTCATAACCAGAAGGCAAGAGCCGGGATTTACCTCTCCTGACAGAAGAAGTCAATGTACTGAAGACTGAAGAGGCAGAGCAGTATGCTTTCCAGCCATAATTGTGATGCTGGGTTTGGAGCAGCTCCTTCAAATTCTCTGCATTTCATTTTCACTGTTCCTAAAGGGATAATACTTAGTAAATATTCTGTTCTCTTTCTTTCCATTTCAAGCACTACTTATTTACAGGTTGAGAATGCTTCATATTATTAAACATAAAGAGAGCAGGGGACCCTATCTTTCTCTCTTTGAAAAGTATTTGAGAGTGCAGTATTTAATTGTGGAGATGTTATTTAAGACAGAGTGTTGATTACTTCAGTTGCAAACAAATGCATTCAGTTAATTACAAATTTTTGTGCTGATCTTTGAAACTAAAGAAATTAATACATTTTGAATTAAATGAAGAATTGCGTTTTTATGGATTTTAGAATACTGAAAAAAAAAAGCTCTTGAATTCAAAGTAAACAAATACTGCAGCATAAACCAAATGAAGATAAAATTTTATTTCACAGTTCAGAGCACTGTATCCAATAACTGTTTCCAAAAAAACTTTTGCATAGATGAAAATAAAAAAAAACCCAGAGAATTGGAAAAGAGGAAGATATCAATAAACAAAGGCACAAATATATTGTGATGTGTGAATTTTTATGTTGTTGATTGGACTGAAACAAGCCACTGAAGAAACACACAGTATGAGAGTAAAGAGATATTACTTTGCTGCATTTCCTGAAATCCAAAAGCCATTAAAATTTTATTGCAGATTCTGTCCTCAGTAATAGTCTTATCCAAAATTTGGTGTAGAGTAAACTACAGTAAATAAATTCAGGGACCTATTAATGACAGCATATTTCAGAAGCTTTTAAATCACATTGTCTTTGTGTCAGATTCTTTAATGTCAGGAACTTCCTTCATATTTTAATTCTGTATTTCACAGTCAGGAATACAGGGTGTAAGAAAAAGAAACTTGTTGCTTTTAGGTTGGGAGAAGGGAAGGGAAGGGAAGGGAAGGGAAGGGAAGGGAAGGGAAGGGAAGGGAAGGGAAGGGAAGGGAAGGGAAGGGAAGGGAAGGGAAGGGAAGGGAAGGGAAGGGAAGGGAAGGGAAGGGAAGGGAAGGGAAGGGAAGGGAAGGGAAGGGAAGGGAAGGGAAAAGATTTCACTTAAAAAGGACCTACAATGATCATCTAGTCCAACTGCTTGACCACTCAGGGCTGAAAATTTAAAGCATATTAAGGGCCTTGTCCAAATGAGCCTTGAACAATGACAGGCTTAAGGCATCAACCACCCGTCTAGGAAGCTCGTTCCAGTGCCTTATCACCCTCTCAGTAAAGAAATATTTCCTAATGTCCAGTCTAAGCCTTCCCTGTGTTGTTGATGATCTAGATTTCCTTGAAATATTATGACTGAATCTTTGACAGGAGATGACAACCTGTTGATATGGGCCAGTACGAATTTCTGAGATCTTAGAAATCCATTTTTTAATTTAACTGTTGCCATTAGCAATGCCAAATACATCATAACATTGGGGAAGGTAAAGGTAAACAATACTTACTGTTATCATTCTGGTTCAAATGCTATAGCACTCACATTACATAAATTAAAACATCTGAGTGCAAAAATTTGTTTTAAATATTCTTAATGGAGTTGAGTAATATTTGCCTGGGGAATAACAATATCCTTCAATTATTTCTTAGCTAAAATGGAGTTTAAAACTAAACACTCTAACACTTAACTTTTAAAATTCATGTGAAAAAAATGCCTCATTTTTAGGTGTCTGTGTTTCACCAATTAATCCAGAACCCAGAGCTCAAAGTCCATCCTAAAATCCATGTTCAGTGTCCTGAGAAGAGTGGGAATGCCTATTTGAAGTTGCTATTGGCTAGTGCAGCAAGCAAGAAGCCATTTAGAGCAAGCTGTGAGGAAATAATGAACACACAAGTGTATAGGAAACAGTGTTACCTTTCACACTTTAGATATTGGGTCAGGGCTTCACAAAAGTATCTTTTTCCCAGGTATACTCCACCCACAATCCTTCCCTGGAAGAAATGTCCACATTTTTAAATGTTTTTTAAGAATGCAATAAAGATCATTCCTTTCATTTTATAGGGAGGGAATTGCCACACATCTTTATACAACAGCTTGATTGTTAGAAAGTTCATCTGTACTCTGTAGTTGTTAAATTCAGATCCCTTTCAACCTAAGGGGATTCAAACTACTGTGATATTTCCTCAAAGAATTACAAAAACAACTGGAATATTCAATAATCTTGTCAGCGAATTATGTGCAAAATGTAGTAAATTCTTGCAGGGCAAAGCTTATAGCAGTCCCACTGTCCAAACCTGATGCAAATACAAATGTAGTTTCAACATCACATCAGGACCAACAAAGACCAAGCAATGTACTACCACTATGCTTTACTTCAGAGCAGAGAGAAAGCCTTGTCTGTAACCAGAAGACATTCATAAGAGAATTAAATACTTCCCAGCAGCATGAAAATTTCTGAAGGATACCATACAGCAAACACAGAAACAGTGCGTATCATCTGCTAAAAAAGATTTAGAAAAGATAAAGCCAGGATGGCTATTCAGCAAATCAAAAGACAGTACTAGAAACCAGAAAGTATTTTTTTAAATGTTGTACAGACATAAAGAAAATGAAAAGCCCAATAAATTTTGACAGTGTAGATGTAAAAAGAAGTACTATGAAGGCCAAGCAAGAGTTTGAGATGCAAATCATGAAAAGAATAAAAACTTATAATAAAGTTTTCATCTAAAGGCAGAGCAGCAAAATGCCCTCCAGAAATCCTTGTAGAATCACCAAGAAGAGCTGTGTCCTGGCTCAGCAAGGGCCAGCAGCTCCCTGGGGCCAGGCATCTGCACAGACAGGGGATCCATCAGGGCAGGAGCCTCACCAGCCATGTCTGTTCTTCTGCCCCCAGCCAGGGAGCAGGGCAGGTTTGGGCAGCTGGAGTGGCCAGGAGGGTGATTGGCACCCTGTGTCATCTCACTGAGAACAAGGCCAGTGAGAGGGGCTCTTCGTAAATGCTGAGATAGAATTGGTGGGGAAGACCAGAAATAAAAAGCATTTCAGGTACATGGAAGACAAAAAAATCATTAGCAGTAGTTAGCATGGATTCACCAATGGGAAGTAATGTTTACCCATTTTGATAAATGTCTGTGACAAAAGGATTGGCTCAGTAGATGAGAAGAGAGCAATGGATACTGTCTACCTTGTCTTCTCTGGGGCCTTTGACAGTGTCCTATAAGATCCACATAGAAAAGCTGTTGAAGAATGAGTTGAATGAGCAGACAGCAAAGAGGTTTGAAAGTTGTCTGAATGGGCCACAGATCACACCACCAGACCCAGAGTGGAGTATTGATAAACAGCACAAAATCTAGTTGGAGACCAATAACTATCAATATACTTTGGGTCAATACATGGCCAGGTCAAGTTTAACACCATGAATGATCTGCATGCTGGGGCAGGGTGCTCTTAGAATATTTATTAATGACACAAAACTGTGAAGAGTGATGATTCACCAGAGGATTTCACTGACATGCAGAGGAACCTGAATGGGCTGGAGATGTGGGCTAACAGGAAATGCATGGAGTTAAACAAGGGGAAATCACTGGAGAGGAACAAATCCATGCAATAATATGTGTTGGTGGCCAGCAAAATGGAAATATCTTGGCAGAGAAGGACCTCAAGATCCTGGTGGACATGTGGTTGAACATGAACCAGATACGTGCTGCAAAGAAAACCAAGAGTATCCTGAGATTCATAAAGAGGAACGTTTCAGCAGATTGAGAGGATATTCTGCCCCTCTGTGCACTGCTGGTGAGGCCAGCCGCACTGCAGTATTGTGTCCAATTCTGGGCTCTCCAGTACAAGAGAGACATGGACATAACGAAAATAGTCCAAGGCCACGAAGATGGTGAAGGGATTAGAGTACCCTTTCCCTGTTTAGCCCAGGAAAAAAATATTCAGAGAGGATCTTATGAACGTATATAAGTACCTCAAGGGAAAGTGGAAAGAAGGTAGAGTTCTTGCCAGAGGTGCCCAGTAACAGGATGAGGGGCAGTGGGCACAAACTGAAATATGGAAGGTTTCCTCTAAACATCAGGAAGCACTTTTCATTATGAAGGTGATAATCACTGGCACAGGTTACCCTGAGATATTGCAGAGCCTTCATTCTTGGAGATTTTCGAAAATGTCTGGGCATGGTCCTGGTCAAGCATCTCTAAGTGATTCTCCTTGAGCAGGACAACAGAAACAGATGACCAGAGGTCCCTGCCAACATCAATCGTTCTGTGATGCTGTAATTCTGTGAACAAATACAAAATACCATGCTGTTGGACAAATCTATGGTATAGTTCACATGCTGAATTTTGTGTTCGTTCTGACCTGCTCCTCTCAGAGAAATATGCAATCATTCTCAAGATGTTTATGAAGAAAGTGGAAGTTAGTAAGTCAATAGATGGAAAATCACTTTTTATAGTAGAATTTCATGCAGAAGTGGGGGATGCTTGCAAAGACTAGAGAAATGAACACAGCTTAATAACACTGTCTGTAAATGCAACGTGTAGGATGTAGAGAGGAGCAGAATAATCAGGACTGTCAGCCTGAGGAGATGTTCCTTTTTTGACAGCTTCTTCATCTATTAAATTGAACACTTACCATCACTGTATTTTCTGTCTGAAGGGACAGAGATCTTCTAGAACAGTAACCACTTCTAAAAGATGAAAAGCCATCTTCTCCTTCAGCTGTGATCTTCCTTCTGTCACACCATCCTCCACGTCATGTATGTCACTAAGCATTTACGCTTGTATTCCAGTCCCTGTATTCATTGCCCCTCAAATATACTAATTCATATGAGAAAATATGCTTCATTATCTACTATCATCCCTTTCAAATAGGAGACTAAATGTTCCATGGAAATCTTTCAGTGTGGGCATACTTAATACAGCCTTTTAAACCATCACATTTTCATTGCTGTCACCTGCTTTTTCACATAAATCAAGACTGATTAAGTAAAGCAAGGCTGAAGGATGGAAAACCTACATAATGTCAATATTAACTGTGTATTAAACAATTGGCAACAAAACTCTGAAAGTATGGATAAGGAAATAAGGAACAGAGTGATGTTATTTTAGAACTGGAAACAATTCACATAAAGGCAGAAAGGATTATCAAAAGCATGTCCAACACCCATATGAGCAGACAATTCCATATGGAAAATGGATAAGGCTGAGCCCCTTCAATGTGGAGAAGAGGTGGCTTACATAGATGTAATAATGGTCTACAAAATCGGGAGTGCCATAAACAATGGGGATAGGGATCAAAAACTCATTGTCTCTTCCAGTAAAAGAATTATAGGTCATCATATGAAGACAGCAGGAACCAAATTCAAACCAAAGAAAATGGTTGGTCTCTGAACTGGTTACAGACCAGTAGAACAGTAAGCCAGAATCTATGCTAAGTGCGAGATGTGTACATAGATTCAAAGAGAAACTTACAAGGACTTGAAAGAAAGATCAGCTGAAAACTTACTAAATA